>OZ026527.1:92493348-92829337 GCA_964019695.1 Loripinus fragilis | reverse complement strand
CTACGGCGTCTCATAATGGCCTGCACTGTTGGTCACTGTTTCTCTTTGTGTCTTTGTCCCACAAAATGACGATA
Source organism: Loripinus fragilis (assembly GCA_964019695.1). Lineage (NCBI taxonomy): Eukaryota > Metazoa > Mollusca > Bivalvia > Lucinida > Lucinidae > Loripinus > Loripinus fragilis. The sequence goes on along the minus strand of OZ026527.1, from coordinate 92,829,263 downwards.
TGCTTATATGGGTTGATGAAATGTTTCGGTACACGCCCAAATGATAACTTGTGAAAATTATCTGAATTGGCTCAAAACCTGCATGGTGAAAAAAAGTCATTTGTAAATAAATTCATGCTCTGATCTGAATCTATACTCTTCAAGATTTACTTCGACTTGATTGTAAGTGCTATTGAACTTCGAGGTATATGGGTTCGATTTGTTGATAGTCAAGTGTAGGATGACTTGTACAACCATGCCCTTTGTTAAGCGTGCGTCACGAAAAAATGATTTTCTTATGTCTAAGCCAAAACATATGTTGTGGGTACTCAAAAGAACCGTCTCAATGCGACGGTCCACATATGTTGTGGGTACTCAAAAGAACACCCAAAACATATGTTAAAACGGGTGTGTTAGTTTTACGCTCATTTTTTTTTTAATTTTGTACATCTAAACCTGTGTTAAATGTAACAGTATAAATGAGAATTCAGTCGTACTTTTGGCTTTAGGGATTAATGGAGGCTCAGATCAGCCTGCGATTGGGCATATACTCCACGGAAATTATGCGTATTGGGTTTCGATGAAACCTCAGGCCAAAAACTAAGAGCTGTAGTCCCACTAGCTAGCTGTACATACATGTTTGAAAAGTGACATGCGTGTGTGGCGATAGATGACATTGTCTTATAAGTATCCATTGAAAGGCATAATATGGAAATGACTCATTTGGCACGAATAGACATTCAAGCATGGTTTCTAGAATTGATTTTACCGATCGTTTGAAGTGGAATAAAAAGAATAAAGACCCATAAATGGATTTAATTACATCGGCAAACCTAATGCTGAAATGTTGCATTGATCTAGTCAGAATTGAATCAAAACGTTCAGCAATCATATAATACAAGAAGTGCTAATGTTTCTTTGGTAGGCATGACGTAACTTCCAACCCAGATCATTTTTTTTTCAAGAAGCATCCTTTTGATGATCAACATTGCCATTCAGTCATAACGTTCCTAGTTTTGCCACGATCATTTAAAAAAAACAAACATGTTTGATAATGACTTTTGAAAACATTTTGGACCCAGCTAAGACCCAAGAAACGTCGGGCCTGACCTGGAACCATTTGAGGGGCTCAAAATCTTGAATTTCAATATTTTTTTAGTTTTCAAAAAAGAATACATTTTGGGGTATGAAAATTTTGTGGATCATCAAAAAACCGGACTAGTTTTATGGGTCATTTCTATGCTTTTTAGGGTCTTTTCTTAAAGTCAATGTACAGAATGGGGATAGTTTTTGGGTTGCTAAAATTTCAAATATTTCTTTGTGTATACCTGATATTCCAGATATTTTATTTGGGGAAACGGTAGATGCTGGGTCCAAGCTTAAGTATGAGGAAAACATAAGAGTATCCCCCCTCCACACACATACCCTGGGTAGTATCCCTGGAAGAAAATGTTAAAAAAGTTTTTGAAAGAAAACAAAATGTAGAACGACAAAAACCTGTTAAACTATCAAGCATGCAAAAAGTTAATGATGGAACTACAGTAGTACTAATGTACTGCATTAACTATCTATCTCCTGGGAAGTTTTTCTTGCTTTTTTGTCGTTTCCTGTTTTTTTCAGAATCAACTTTTTCGAAAAAAATATTTCAGGAATACGATCAGAGTGTCAAACATTTTGGATCCAGATCAGGCCCGACGTTGTGTCGGGCCTGCTCTGGGTCCAAACTGTTTGCAAAGTTATCAACAGACGAGACTTAAAGCCTCCGATACATTGTCAAGTACAATGACGAGATTCTTGTTCTTGTCGCATATTGCCGTAAGCCTCCATTCAACGCACATGCTGACATATCCCGCGGGGAAAGATTTCGCAGAGACACCCTTGACCACTGAGAAAGGGGATCAAAAGGTCAACACATAACTTTGCCAATTAAAACCGCGCCTGCGCGAAACATTGTTTTTTTCTTATATCAGATTCCGTCTCACGTGATTGCATGCAAGAAATTGATATAGGTGCCTCATTTTATCAAAGGTAGCATGGGGTCACCATTTTAAGATACACCATCACAGTATGTAAACTGAAATAAACATTCTGTACCCGTTCCTCCTAGCTCACGCCTTATACATTATGAATTACAGCACTCGTGCGTAACTAGTTGTCGGAAATCGTGATGTGAGAGTTGTTGGTACAGCTGTAATTGCGAGGGCCCACCTATTAAAATTCATTTTTCCATAGATCTAAGTAATTGTTACAGTTACAACCATGTAATCATGTATACATGTGATTGCCTATTCCACTAAAACCGTGCAATCTGGCATTTAAGCTCGTTTTCGACACAGAACGGCTCTGGTTGTGAAGAAGTCGTTTATTAACAAAGCAAAATGCAAAGGAGGAAACCGTTAAAATCATGGAATAAAACGGAATAAAATAGATAAAATGGCTTTTCTTACCTTGTTCGAATGTGTATTGTCTGTATCGCTAACAATATAAATCGAAAGGTGTACATGTACCTAAATACACGCATTTTCCGACTACTGGTTACGCACGAGTGCTGTTATTCATGTTTATAAGGCGTGAGCTAGCGGAGGAACGGTACAGGATGTTTATTTCAGTTTACATACTGTGACCATGCGCTCAGGTTGCTATTGTTTTTATGTGAAATTTCGGTAAAACCCCTGACAAGTCGTCTTCGTCTTATAAACTCAATATTATTGCAATTTGGAACAGAAACAATAATTGAAGGTGACAAGTTAAAACAACGATAAATTGATGTGTTTCGTGTGTCATGAACAAATTAAGTGCATTGGAAGCATTCTTGTTTTGGTATTGGAGTCCTTCTGTCAACATTTGTTATGATAATGTTCCTGCTGGGATTCATGTTAAAGGAACAATTCTAACGCTGAGGACTCCAAGTAAGTAAGGGTGCAAAGGCGGACGATTTGTAATGGCGAAATTTTCAGAGTGGATCATTTCGTATAAAATGCTGCACTCAACAAGTCGATTTTCATACGGAAATTAATTTTATTATTATAAATAGATTAGAGAAAAGTGGTGTTATTCTATCGTGTCTTTTCCAACACGTCAGCTGCATGTGAGTATTTAGAACATTAGCTTCTCTTTTAATGGCAGTGATGGCGACAATAAGCCAATTTCATAGCCAATAGCAACAACAACTAGAACAGTCAGACACTGACAAAGGGCCCTGCATAATGCCCTGTAGTGAAATTGAATGAGAGTTTGTTGGAAGCCGTCCATGTATGAAATTTGGGAGAAATCAAATTAAAATTGCTAAGTTAGAGTGACCACGGCAAAGGATGGACAGAAGAATGTACAGGAATGCAGTTTAGATAAATGAATGCGTTTAGAGAAGTCAACACTATTCTGCATTTGTTGCCAAAGTCTTAACAACGCTTAGGAAGGAGCATTGATCGTCATTGTTAAATATATAAAAAAAACACATAGATATCCTACGCCACGGTCTGTTCATTTTAATGTGGAGAAAGCTTGCTGTAACACAATGCAATGATCAGAAAACGATTTTCATAAGGGGTACCTGGGTATAACAGCCGATCACTTTTCTCAAAACAATCTTAATTTTGTCAGGTGTACTTTTTTGGTTGAAATGTTATCAGATAAAATGGTAAATATAAAAACGAATAGCAAACGATAATATTTGAAACATGGCAGGCATGTCAAATGTGACTGAAGTTTTTTTTTGTTTACGTTAATATATTAAATGTACATGTCATACGCGATGGTGTTTGAAGCTGACCTTCCCTATATAAAAAAAGTTAAATAACATAGAAATGAAACATTTACGATTTTCAAAATCGATTTCAGCTCAGACCATTGCATTTTGAGTAAATAGATATTCTCTTGCAAAACTAACACTGGTTTCTAATATTCTTTTTTCCCCAGGCCTCGAAAAATCTGAAAATAGGCACTTGCCCTGCATCACAAAATTTATTGGCATACATGGGGAAAATTTAATGTTCAGTAGAAATATCAAAAGATTCACTTGCCCTGCAGCCTGAGACACTCGTAAATACGAGCGGACGAGTACTATTTTCGAGCCCTGTTCCCCTGTTAAAATTTCTAAGAGTGACCACGACAGCAGACACTGATAGGTGGCAACATAAAATTAGCATGATATAACTCTACATTCTCTGTATAAAGAAGACGCCATCACTACATGATTTTACTCTAATATAATCTACACTATGCACAATAAATTTAGCAATTGTTTTGTATGGGTGAGCCTTTCCATATCAGATCTCGAGTTTCATTTGCTGCCATGTAGATACAAGTGCCGATCATCTGACAAGAATTTTCCTTTTAGAAAAATACTGAATTATCAAATGCATCGGCCGTGCTAAGGTGACATTAAATTTTAAATCTAGCGGGTAACGTCGGTATTTCTGATCATTGGGGGATGCAAAAATACATTTTCAAGCTATTGTTTGGTCACTGAAAACCAAAGAAGCATAGCAAATGCTGCACTTTTCTGAACTTTCTCAGAGCAAAAAAAGGACCATGTTTTCTCAATTTGACGTTTTTACGAGGGCTGTTCAAATATGAATGCAAGTAGCTTCATAACTTTCGTCACATATATGCTACGACAAAGTGGTATACGTTTCTATGAAGGCTTATATGTCACCTTTAAACTGGCACCAGACCTAAAGCAAAATACAGTATACCTATTGAGTTATAGCCCTTTGAATGAGGGTCACTTTAGTATACTTACAAATTCATTGCTTCGAACATACCAGTAATGTAGACGAGCGTATAATTCTTCGATAAATCGATGAAATTTCTTGAATTTTTTTAAGGAAGTATTCCCATATACTTATATAATGATTCTGTGAAAGTTGCGAAAATACGACAATGTTAAATTACATCGAATCGTTTTCACTAAAGTCTCCTTATGTTTGCAAATAAATGAAAAGAAAACACCACCTTTCAGTTTTCAGACAAACTTTTCTCTAACAAAATGCACTTAGCAACATTTAAACTAGTTGTTACTAAAGACAATATGTTGAACGCTCATACTAAGTTGTTGCTACAAATCATTGAAGGATAGTGGGTAGTTTTTAAACGCTGAAAAGCATTTTAATTAAGTCAAAACTGCCTTAAGTGAAGAGGCGATAGAACTTATACTTAATTTTGATGCCATAACATTGCGGTTTTAATCTAAATTTGAACGTCAACTCAAAGTTTAATCCAAAATAGGCATTATTTACAATAAAATTACTCACCTGGTATTGAGGACTAGACAGATTGAACACATTTTAATCAATGTAAACACGTCATTAAGAAGCAGAAAAATGCTTGAAAAATTATATAAAATGTGATAACTCTGTAAATAGAGGACAGAGCCTTTTGAAAACTTCCTAATGACATGTTAAGCATGTTTGAAGCAAAACACAAAGAAAAAGACACAGCAATGTTCATTATTGCATCACCAATAGATAACTCAAAATGATGTTTATCATAAAAAATAATGACGTCACAAACGTGCCTGCTTACTCGAGATTGAAACAGGATTATATTAACTTTTTCCTGCAAGCAACTTTGACAATGTACCTTAAACTTGCATCTTAAATTTGGTGCCATTTTGTCTCAAACTTACAATAATATGACACTATATCCGCACATATACCAAAACGTATACGGCAATTTGCTTCAGAAAATCTTCAGCATACAGGAATGTCCTTTATATAAGCGTCAGTAATTCGAAAAATATAGTTAGTATTTCTTTAAGTTTGGTGCCATTTTAAAGGCGACGAATAGTTCTTTCCAGAAAGGTACAACATTTTGTTGTAGCACATATGTGAAGAAAGTTATGAAGCTACTTGCATTCATATTTGAACAGCCCTCGTATTTATGCTTTCAAGTTATTTCCTTTAATCGGTGTTTCTAGTAGGGTTTTATTGAACCACATTAACAAGTAAAACTGCTTGATGCCTTCCAACACATTCAGACAATGTTGAATGAAACATCTTCATGGCTACAGAGCACGAGCCGAAAGATAAAATCTAACGTCACCGTTGTCCTGCAAATAAGTCGCACCATTTTTCAGTAACTTAAGGTTATATTCAACCATAAGATGAGTTACATTGTAAGTCTATGATATCTTTGCAAACTGATTCTCTGTTGAATTGAAACGCCAATCAACATTAAAAGTTTAATCGAATGATGACTTCGTTTTGACGTCATTGATGGGAGCTGATTTTTTCAGCATGAAATCTCTATCACATCTGCACATAACCAATAGTTTTATAGGCGTATGGTAAATGAGGAGGAGGAAAAGCCACCAAACGAAATTTTACATGCCTATCATTTTAGCATTACTTACAGCGGATGTAAATTTTGCTTATAGACCCTTCCTGCAATTATTTATCTCCCCAAATGCCTATTTAGACGATGGCGTCTGTAAATTCGTGGTTTCATTTGCCTAAGATCCTATTCTCGTCACTGCAATTGAAATTGTTCAATATTGCACAAAGATGAGCACAAAAAAGATGTGAAATATACGAAATTGCTAAACTTATTGTGCACAGTATATTTAATTACTCAAAAGATATTTTGCTAAATCATAACTTTACCAAATACTAAATATGCCTAACTTTAACTGATATTAATCTTACAATTACTTATGGAATTGCATTTCTAGGAATATGCATTATCATAAAGTATTAAATATAAAATTATCTTACCTAAGATTAACGAGATCAATATGCGGAGATAAATGTTTCTATGAGTATGCATTATCGTACAGTATTAAATATATACGTATCCTATCGAAAATTAACGGTGATCAATATGCAACTTAAAACAAAACAACATCAGCTTTATTACTATACAAAATTATTTATCATAATCAAATTTAATCACCACTTTAAACCTATATAATGCACATGAGTAAGATAATCATGTGACAGAATGTTTATCAGTATATCGTTGCTAAGCGTTAATAAGTGTCATTTGAATGAAAAAAAAAACACAACTGAATTTGGTTTGTATGTAATATTCATTCACTTATCATGAAAGTTTCTCTGTGTCATCTGATTTCTTTCAACTACTGCAATGTTGACTTAAGTAATATGACAGCAGTAAGATTTATTTAAAATTCTCAATAATCTCTAAATAAATAATAGTAAGTGAGTATGATCAGGAAATACCACAACCACAAATCGCAGACAACCCCGTGGTACCATGAGGAAGAGCCGCTCAACCATCACGAGACACCAGGAAGACAAATTAAGCAAAGCAATCAGCTCTCTTTTCCTCATCAAGATGATTGCAATACTAGAATGGACATAAAGTAACGTACAACAATTACAGACTCCCACAATGGGAGTAACAATAAACAAAGAGTCAACAACAACAGAACCACCGCCTTAGAACGGACAGTAGCCTAAGCCACCGGGGGGGGGCTTAAATGCATTTTACTGGTACCAAATCTTCGCCCTAGATTCTGCTGTTGTTGAAGTACAAGAAATGTTCAGCTCGCATGGAGGCCATCTAACTAATGCAATGTATCATTAGCAGTGATATCAATGTTACACAATGAATTAATGTATGTGTATTTTATACATGGAGGGTGCATATTATATATTGCATAAATCAAACTGTCACGAGAAGTTGACATGAACTTTATAATAACTAAGATGTAACAATCTTGTTATATTGATATCAACCCAAAATAAGCTACTATCACTGATATATATCGAATCAAACTAGTATAATAATTAATGAATTATCTGCACTGTCCTTGGAGAGATACTCACGGATTTCCTTTGGGAAAATGTGGCATATTGGTGTTTTTAACTTTGGGTGAACAGCTATTAGTTTTTCCATAAAACCCTATCAGGAACCCATAATCAAGAAATTCACAAACTCTCTTGTCTTCATAATCAGACATCATTAATCTAAAGAATGGGATATAAAGTTTTGTATGAAGGAAAATTCTACATGATTCAAAATTATACAAGCCGGAATCTTCACAACTTGATATAATTTGATAAAGTCTGGCTCATCATCATTCATTTCAGATAAGCTGACAAGTAATGGTTCTGCAATGGATTTTAAGAAGCTACCCTCTACCATCAATGGACTGTTTGAGTCAAGAACATCTGTATGTTGGACTGCGCTACATAAGTTTTCTCAGTAATTGAAGCCGCCCTGCTTTCTCTGCTGAAGGTTTCTGAGTCCCAATGACTATCTCAATATCCCCCACTACGAGCATCTTGATGTCAAGGGACATGGATTCTACGGACTGACACCTATTCATATTGCAAGGCTGTGTGCTGCCAAAGTAGAGGGAACAATATCGAGTCTGCAGATTTCTGATACAACCCTGATTTGCACTTTTTTTTTACTTTTAAGATTGACCTGATCGACACAATGACCCAGGAGTTAACACTCTTTTGCTAGATTCACTCTCATAGGAATCTGACAACTGAGTTAGGCCCATGGAAGAACGTTTTCTATTGACTGTAGCAACTAAACTGGGTTTCTGTCTTAGCTCATTTAAGTCAACTTCCACTGAATGTACGCTGTCATTTTGGGTGGAGACAAGGTATCTGACACTCAACGAATCTCCTGAATACCCCTTAGCTTTACACGATTTACTAAGTGTCATGTATTTTCATGGCTCTGCTTCTTCCGCCTGGTGTAATTGCTGCTCAGCGACAAAGTATTCCCTGCGTAACCTCGCCACTTAGTTGGATCGTTCCCTACACTGCTTCTTTATTGACACATTCTTCAAATTTGACTTAGCCTTAACAATAGTGGATAGGAACTCCTGAATCATTTTGTCCAAAGCTTTAATTTGCTTGATGGTAACCGAGTCTGCAGTAGGTTCTACCTATTTATAAAGGATCCGTTTATACAGATTATTTAGAGGTCGCAACAGCTGTCGTTGTGCCGCATGGATTTGGTAAAACTTCTCCCCGTACATCGTATAGTGTTGAATTTTTTTCATATTCTGGTCTTTCAAAAATATTCGGTTCTGATGGAAAGCCTTACCCCTTAAGCAAGTGCTAGGGGCATGAGAACTTTTGCACTTTCCATTAGTTCTCGTGAACAGACTCAATAAAACCGAGTCTACTGTTTCTTATAAAGTAGGTTCTCTCTATTTCTGAAGGATCCGTTTTTCCAGATTATTTGGAGAGTGATATCCCCTGCTTGATGCTGTGACAGACGTCTGTCTCTGACCCTTCTTCAAGTACCATGATCGGCTGCTCTTTAGTTTTAGTTGCCATATCACTAACGTTGGAGAGCTGCTTTTCTAACTTAGCATCAACCTCATGCATTCTACCGTAATCTTGCCTGGTACCTTTTCTGAGAGAATAAGTTTTAGGCCTTGCGCCTTAGCTAAGTTCTGCCATTACTCACAAAGAGCCAACTGCTGATCTTAAGTTGTTCAGTGATTGCACTTTTTTTCGATCTAGTAAAGTTTTGTCTCAGGTATTTAGAACAGCCTTCTTCTGTTTTGTGTTGTTGCTTTACGTCCCAAGCCAATAGCTTTGGTCGTGGCGGGACGGTCAGTTCACGTAACCACACTTTTTTCCTGGGCAAGCTTGAACAAGCAGTTAACCAGAACTTCGTGCACTTTCGCTTGTAACTGACAACAAAGTAAGTTCGGGTGCAAAGATCAGGAATCGACAAATCAAGTACCACACCTGACCCAGGATACCAATGGGAAAGTGGCAAACTCACAGTAAGACACCACAAACGAGAGGCAAGAGGTCAGCCCTTTCCCAGCAGGTGACCACAAGGCACATATAAACAGACACACACAAAGGCATGACAAACACAAGACATAAAAAACATAAAAGACCCACAAAAGAAGTACCGCCTTGGAACGGTCAGATGAGCGAGATGGTTGCTTTACTTTGTTTGTGTTCCTGGTGATTGTTACAGTTCTGTGTCTCTTCCTCATGGTGCCGTATGTTCGTCTGTAGTGTGTTTTTGGGGTATGTCCTGATCATACCCACTTGCTTTTTGAACAAAATATGATAATAAAATTTTACCTAAAAGTTTTTGAAACTCCGATTATTTAGAACTTGAACTAAGAGGCGACAATACCTGAATGAATAAAAAATACCTAAATTGCATAATGTCGCATGATTTCGTATTCTCTTACAATTGTGTAATAACGACCCATATCAAATGAAACCACACCTTATTCTATTGTCGGCGTGAATGCGCATTGGCGCTGTGTCGCCTGAGCATTAACTTTTCGCACACAAAGTACGGAAGAATATATCGTATAATAAGTATGTTAAATGGCGTGGAAGTATCATTTTATGCGATTGGTAAAGTTTATGCAAAAGTACTAGGGATAATCAAAAGGTTCTCAGTCCCTTGACTTTTGTTTGTTTGTTTTGCTGCTTTAGGTCCCTGTCAACAGCTATGGTCATGGCGGGACGGCCAGTTCACATAACCAAACTATTTTCTGGGCAAGCTTGAACGAGCAGCTAACCAGTAATTCGTGCACATACTTTCGCACCCCTTCTTGAATGAATCAGCGGAAGATCAATCTCCACGAAAGTATAATAGGAACGGAACTGAACTCGCGACCTCTGGGTATACAGTAAGACGCGTATCTGTAGTCAGACACGTTACCAACCGTGCTACGCGGCCCAGTACTTCGGGCTACTAGGGAATGAAATTTTGACACGTACTTTTCAATATAATCTCCCTTCAAGGCAATGCACTTAGCCATTCTTTGTTCGAGCTTTCATATCCCTTCAAAATAGAAGGCAATTTTCTGCGCCCCAAGGACGCGTTTACTGCCTCTATGACGTCTTTGTTGCCTCCATACTGTGTACCACGAATATGGAATTTCTGTTTTGGGAACAGCATAAGTGAGGAGCCATATTAGGAGAATATGGGGGATGAGGAAAGATTTCAAACCAACATTCAGTCGGAGCAGTCATGGCAACTTGTGACGTGTGGCCAGGGGTGTTGTCCTGTAAGAGCAGAACATCCTCACCTCTTGCGATTTCCTGGCGTAGCCGAATGGTCACAGACCTGTAATTGTAAAAAGGGCAGTAAGTGGCTCAAAAGGTGGGTGGCTCAGTACAATATGTAAGTGGTAAAGTGCTTCGTGATTTGTCAATAATAAAATTGCGGGAAAAAATCATATTTATTAGACGGATATATATTTGCTGCACTTTTTGAAACAACTTCTCACTGCTTTTGTTGATTAAGTTTACTGGGTGACTTAGAAAAAAGGACCTTGCATTTTGGTATTTTTTCAATGAAAATTTCCTCTCATGTAGGGTTCCCACCTTCAGGGGCCAATAATTGGTAAAATGGTAAAACGTGGTGGTCACCATGGTATCTCGTATTTGTTTATTGGTTGAACTAGGTCCAATCTGTAATAGCCTTGTTTGACTTCTGTTTTGACAGGCGACACATCCGATTCTGGGAATTCTAGTTATTGTCAGCACGTTTGATGTTCTGATGACCATAAATTGTTGTGAAAACAACGGGTCATTAATAAATAAATATCTGTCATAATCTTCATTCTACGAGATGAAGCGTAATGCTAGAATCACGCCATGTCGGTGGCCCATCGTTGAACAACATAAAAACCGGTCCAAGTTCAATTTCCAAACACACAAGTGGTAAACAGGTCCCTACCCCTTTCCTCAATGTCGGTGATTTAGTTTACCTGTACTCAGATAAAGATAAATCTCATGCCCGCGATAGGTATCTGTCGAAGTGGTGCCGCACCAACCAAATTTGTTGGAGATTAGCTACGTGCTACATGTACTTCATACAAAGTCAAAATAAAAGAATGTTATAAGGTCCCGTTAGAATTTACCTCAGCCTACCACAGTCATTCGAGCATTGACAATCACATTGACGATGACGGTGACTCTTTGGAGGGTCTCAATATACCCCTTTCCTTAAGTGAACCTTTGACTTCCCATGATCCCAAACCGTTGAATCGTTGAATCTATGTTTTCACGACAGAATTAGTCTCTCTTGTAATGCATCATCTCTGGTATGTATCATCTTGGTTTTCTCAGGTATTATCTTCTGAATGTCTCCCGGTATTACTGTTAAACTGGAGGTGCACATTAAAGCATAGCTGCCTGGGCGCGGAGAAAATGTTCATTTCATTGCCAGACATCTCCATGTTTATTAGCGTTGAAGATGAACATGATACGGTTCAACCTGAGCCTGTAATTCCTGGTTCAAGCTTGGACCCAATATGCACGGACTGGTAATTGACATACAGAAAAATGAATATATTGGAAATACGTTGTGGAGGCTCAGCTTTCAATGTTGAAAATTAAATAATCATATCTCCATTATTTCTCTGAATATTTGCGATTTTTCCTTGTAAAAGCAATGATTCAATATACTTTCCGTCTGTATGACCATCATGCAGCAAGAAACAAAGGAACCATTTTAGCTATTTCGGCACTTTTAGCCGAAGATCGGCAGAAATCAACCTAAAAACGGATGATGAAACTTCAACTTTATTTTCTGTAGCTTGTAATATTTCAACTTTGCATACTTGGAATAACTTCGTATAATCTCGGGTATGTTCAGAATCAATTTTATAAGCTGTAGTACTTTGAAATAGCGCTAAAACAAATCCTCGACAACAACTTTGTATTTCCGTCAGTGACCAGTCCGATTAAACTTGATCCGAGGTTCAAGCCATGAAATCCATCCGTAGATTCTATCGAACACTCTTTCACCCAAGAACATCCAAGACCTAAACGTGCATCTAGGCCACCAAAGTATTTGGAAGATTATGTTATATATTTTTACATTTTATCTTGATTCAAGACTTGTCATGTAGGATGTAGCGTGTCCTGTTTAATATTATGTATGTGTGTTTTTCCTTTCTATTTCTTTCTCTATACTTAATGCCAGACCCTCTTTCGAGTATTATCGGCAGGGGTACTGTGTACTCCCCGGGTTGCAGGATGAAAGCCTAAAAGTAACCATATCTAAATTACCGTAGGGTTCTTTAACCTGCACAGGGAGACTTTCCCTGCACAGGGGACATCCAGTTAAGATCTTAAACTCGATTTTTTATGTTTTTCACATTGATTTTTGGCGATAACTATTTTATCATGGATTTTAGTAACCTGTGTTCGCGATGAAAGTTGTAGAGAAAAATTTGCGCCAACTTCTCCAAGCGGTTTTAACATCATAGATGCTGCAATTAACTCTGCGCATAGATGCACTCTTTGAGCATTTTAATCAAAGCGCAAATAAACTAAGTCAAATATGTCAGTCAAAAAGCTACATTGCACCGCCCCGATTCAATAAGAAAGGCGATGGATGGCTTGTTCAAATATATTGGAAATCGCGCCTGATTCGCCCGTGCGTTAAGCAAGTTGGGTCATCTCGAAACTGTCCGTTAAGGAGCACGTGCATAAGAGAAAAATGGCGCGTCATGCGATATCACAGCTTCTGTACTTACAAATAGTCATGCTCATAGTAGATTCTGAATATGTACAGTATATTCTAAGTCTACATACGGCAGGATTATGCTATAAACAACCGTTGAATAACTGTATATACACCGCTTGTGAATATTCTTTTGAGACGAACCCTTTCTGTCACGCCTCTACGAAATTTACCTGTCAATAAAAGACTTAGAAAATTGGGCTGAATTCAATTTATTGCAAAATCTTCATCTATGTACACAAAAATCTGTTTGTGTCAGAAACTTCGGACCTCTTGGAGATATCGGCGCTAATTTTTCTCTACAACTTTCATCGCGAACACAGTTGGCTAAAATCAATAATAAAAAGTTATCGCCGAAAATCAATGTGAAAAACATAAAAAATAGAGTTTATATGTTTCCGAATCTGCAGTTGCAGATATAAACTGTATTGTCAGGAGTTATCTCACATAATTATATCCATATTGTTTATATTTCTGTTTCCGAGAGAATAGCCTCCTCGCATTCAAAATGGAGCAGGTAAAAAAGAGATATCCATATTTCGCGAATGAAAGTAGACAAATGCCTGACGATTTCCCTTTCACTGAACTTAGTGGACCCCGTGGATTGTTTCTCCCAATTCGGATTGAAAGTTGCAATGGTAGTTTTGCCAAACCATTCACAGAAGCGGAGCTATTTGTCACTGGCTTCCCGGACCCAGTAACAAGCGAAGAAACCAATTATTGCAGAATGTGTGTCGCCGATGCGCAGATATTCATGGGGATCACTTTTGATCTGGTGTTTAGGCCAAACAAAGAATCGGAAGGAAGACGGACAAAGGCACTCCAAATTCTTGATAATTACTTTGCTGTTAAAGGTGAGTTATTCTCCACATGGGTGAAAGTTTTCAAGATTATTCCTGAATTCAGGATTTTAAGGCTGACTTCCCATAGAAAGTCAGCCTCAAAATGCTGAATTCTGTAGGTAATAATAGCTTTTCTGATTTAGTTTCAGTTCATCTAAAAGTATTTGACCATTAAACTTGGAATATTTGATATTTTGTAGACATACAGCACGTTTTAAATTCTGATTTTCTAAAGTTCAGGATTTTGGAAATTTTGAACTTTCACCCATGTCTCCAGGAATATAGGGTTTTTCAGTCAATTTTCATCCATTTTGGATCATTTCAATTTCAAGGTAGTCGTGTATGAAAGCCATGACCGCACTGGGATGCCGCACCAGAAATATATTTTCCCCTTTTGTTTCCCATAGAACAAATTAATAGAGTTAATTCCCGATTTTTTGGCTCTATCCTCTGCAAATAGTATTAGTATGTCAATCGAGTCCAGCCTACCCGGACGTGTTTTTTTCTGGCGGCGTGAATTTTCTTTCATTTTATGAATTTTATTGCACTTTGGTGTTTGTTTTAACTTTATTTTTAATGGCTAGTGGTGTCTTGGTGGCGTCCTACTTTCGTAGTCTGAATTTTAACTATTGCCAGCCTGTTTTAAATAGAAAATACAAGTATTTAGTTTTCTCGCTGTGGGAAGCGAACGGGTGGGTGCAGAACAACTTGGCTCAAAATCAACTCGGCTCAAGCCAACTCAGCCCACATGAAACTCGTCCCAAGACAGCTCGGTCCAATGTCCAAAACAGGCACAAGACAAGTCGGCCCAATGTAAAATTTAAAAGATGACAACTTGTCCCTTATTTTTAGAAGGACTAACGCATGTGTGCTATGGTATTACTTGGAAAATGCGCCCCTATGTGATGTTGCATGCCTTTGTTGCAGTGATCCATATAATTACGTCAATAAGATAAAAGATCATCAAAGGTGTGCATCATTTGACACTTTGTCCAATCATGTTCATGTCCTCAATTAATTAATTAATTAACAGGAAATGACTTTCATATAAGCTTTTTCAGTAAGCTAAGCTTACTGTCAAATCCTGTATCCATTGACAATTGACATGATGTAGAATATTTCGATACAATATTGTTTAAACTAAACTTATTAATCAATTAACATTTTTCCATACATTCAACCTCACGCCCAGACAGACAGGCAGGTAGGCAGGTAGGGATCACACGGAATTCCGTGGCTAGCCTTTGTCACGGATTTTCATGACATTGAACTTTTTGGAAGGTAGCGGTTTTCCGTGACTTTAAAAAATGCTAAATATATCCCATTGGGGAGCAGTTATTGTTTGTACTTTATCAGCGTCACGGAAATCCACGACATTCTTTGTTAATATAAGTTTGAACACGCATGGTATTTGTTGTATCGTCGTCAACCTTAGCTCAACTTGAGGTTTGCTTAAGCTCTGACATCTGTGAGAAATGAGCCCTTTTCTTTGTTTCATTTTAATGTGTTATTATGCCTCCCACTGGAAGGGTCGGGTGATATATTGTTTTTCTCCTTGCGTCTGTCTGTCTGTCTGTCCGTCACAAAATCCTGTCCGCTCTATAACTTGATTACCGTTAGAGATATTTCAACGAAACTTCATACATTTGTAAAGCACATTCAGACGACGTGTCATGCACAAGAACCATAACTCTTGCATGTTTATATATCAAGTTATTTTCCTTGTAACATAAATATGGGCATTTTGTTCACTCTGTAAGTTGGCATTGTTAAAACTTCATACACTTCTAGAGCACAATGAGACCATGCGTCATGTACAAGAACGATAACTCTGCTTTGGATGTTTTGGAGTTATTTCCCTTTGATCAGTTGCAATGCTATTTCGTGTCCCCTCTATAACTTGGTAATGCGCATTCAGATGATGTGTAATTCACAAGAACCACAACACTTACATGTATATTTTCCAATTATTCCTCTTGTAACACATTTTTGTGATTTTTTGAGTCCAAAAAGGGGGAGACTTTTTTTGTAGAAAAAAAATTCTAGTTTCTCTGTGGTGATATATTGCATTAGTTAGGAAGCCTAAATGCGAGCTAAACAGTTTTGCGTTTTACCAACAATAAAATCTAGAGTGAAGAATTGGCGGCTATAAAATGCATTTAAGTCCCGCATAGCTTAGGCTGATGTCCGTTCTAAAACAAAAACAGTAAGTGAGTATCTTCAGGAAATACTGCAATCACAAACTGCAGACAAACCCGTGGCATCGTGAGGAAGAGCCACATAGTCAGGAAAAAATCAGAAAAAGACGCTTATTTAAGAAGATACAGGCATTTTGTGAAGAAAAGGTTTTGAGATGCTTATGAAGGGTATTTTGGTATGCTGAATCCAAAAACCAATGTTGGCAAGCTGGCGTCTTCATTATCTAATTTGCATATTTCCAAGATGGCCGCCAAATTGAAGAAAAATCTATAAAATCTGTAGAGTAACATGTTAAGGATGCCAAACTGGTACAAATCAATCCAAAAGCATCTTCTCATGATTGGGGGCCTTCACTGACATCAATTTATGCATTTAGAATTAAAAATATGACCAAGAGGTAATCAGGGGAGATAACTTGAGCAAAAAATCTTGCTTCCGACTTAGGGTTTTTTCATGATAGTTCATGCATATTATCTGGCCCAAATGTGTCAGGAATGATTTTATTAAAATGAGAACTTGACAAAATGCATCACAATAATATCGCCATTGTTTGCAGGAAAATATAGCGATTTAAGCAAAATTCTGTAAGGTCCAGCTAGGGGAGGGGGTTAATGCGATTTTAAAGAAAGTGGGCCTGTACTTACAAAATGACTCGTATCTCATCAGCAATTCACCCTACACTATTAAACTTGCTCGCAAATTATAGCTTAGATATAGTACTTTCATTTGATGGAACGGTCTGATATGCAGCTTAGTTATCTAATTTGCATATTCATCAATACTGATGAAAATTTTAGAAAATAAGGGCAAATATAATCTGAATTCTGCCTCCAAACTGTCCTTGTTGCATGTTATTATATCATCAGTGATACAATTTGACAAGTCCTTTCATCCAATAGTGATGTAATAAAATTGTATCATTTGCATATTCATGAGTATTTATGAAAGAAAAAGTAGAGGTAAACTCATGGAATAACTACATGTATTCCCCCCTCCCCCACATACACACCTCGGGAGGGGTGGGGCTTATTCGACTTACCTTGCACCCATTATTCATGGATGCGAAATTATTCAATGGGACCACTAAACAATTCTGATTGTCTCCGACAATAAACCTATTTGGATTACATAAAATTGCATGGTGTCCATGGCAACCCATCGAGCACTGTAGCTGGTTCATTTGCAAGCAGACCCAAGATTGACACTTGCGTGCTGCACATACTTTCATAGATTTTTTTTCTCTCTTCCACTAATTCAATGAAAACAAGCTGTCAGTTACTGGTGAAACAAAATGATTTCTAAAAAGCAAAGAAAAAACAGACTAGAACAATTTACCCTTCCACCTTAATGTGAAAATACACAATATGATTCTAAAGAAAGTGGGTGTACCTACAAAATGATTCGTATCTAAGCAGCAACTCATCCGACCCTGGTACCGTATGGAAGCCCAGGCATAGTTTTTTATTCAATGTGTTGATATGCAAATTTTCGCTTTTTTTGCATATTCATGAGTATTAATAAAAATAACAATAAAAGAAAACTCGTATAAAAAATAAGGGGGTGTATCTATACACATTACCCATATGTCATTTGCTAGTTATCATAGACTATCAAACTGGGTACATGTACCAAATCAAAGCCTAGACAAAACACTTGTATCCAATGGTACGAAATGCAAAAAATCTAATTTAAATAGTCTTGAATATTTATGAAAACATGAGAAATAAGAGAAAAATGGAAGAAAAAGAAGGAGGGTGTGTACAATATTACCTAAATGTAAGCTGCTAACTTTTCTAGACTACCAAACTTGTTACCAAATTAATGTTGAGACATTACACTTTAACCCAATAGTATGATAAACACATTACCTAATTTGCAAATTCCAGAATATTAATGAAAACATTAGAAATAAGAGAAAAATATGAGAAAATTTAAAGGGGTGTACGTACACTTTAACCCATATGGCAGCTACTAACTATTCTAAACTTCCAAAATTGGTACCAAATAAAAGTTGAGTCATAGTGCTTTAACACAATAGTCTGATATATACTGAACTACTAAAGAAACCTGACACTTTTCAGTTGCTTCAAACTAGTAAGTAACAGGTTAAAGAGCTAAGCCGATATGCTTATTTTAAAAGCTAGACATTAGAAAGTGTTCTTCGAAAAAATATATTTATCAAATATAGAACATGACGTCGCGACGTCAAAAATACCGTTTTTATCACTTTTGTCTCGTGAGTGTATGTCTAGATATTTTTTTGAAATTTTTTTCATGCATGCAAGGCCAATACCAGGACAGACAAAAGGGCATTTAAAAAAATTGCAATTTCTAGCTGTGACGTATGATATGGGGGTTTTAAGTTGTGCTTTCCACGTTGTCAAAACGGCAGTGTGTTTTTCCTTTGTTTAAGCAATTTCTAGGAACTGAAATGACTTCCAGTCAAACAATCATTGTAAGAGAATGCATTTTCAAGAATCAAAACTTATATTTCGCATTACGTTAAAGGGTAAAAGCGGAACAAACCAAATATTACGTCAATTAAGAAACGACGTAAACTATGGTTTATAACCGTTTTTTCTTTGTTAACGAAGGGCATTGTATAGTGTGTGCTGGCTACTTTGAGATAGTGCCAATTGGCTACACTTCACTTTAATCGCGTATGAATTTCAAGCTTTGCAGTATGCACATATCAGCATGTAATTGTAACGCTTGACGTCGCTAAATGGACATAGGCGGCAGCTACGGATTTCAAAAGAACTGAAACATTGTCAAAATGCATTCCAAACATGATAGAAAGTGAAAAAGTTGATAAAGTGTCAGTCCTTATTAAAAGCTCATAAAACGCTGATAACTTAAAATTGACGTTAAGAAAATGAAATTATGCTTCTGGGTTAAACAATGGATGCATGATTTATTTGAATGTTCAGAAGATGTCAATGAAATAACAAAAAATCACACTAAAGCGGTTTTGTGGTGAATTTTGCGTGATTTCTTTGTTCTTGCAAAAATTGATTTTATGGGTTACGTGACGTTTTGATAGCTGACGTCTGAAATTAATTCAGCTTTTCAAATAATCTCAGTGCATCTTAGCCTACCATTGTTCAACTTTACGCAATGGAAAGACAAGTGTGCGTCGTATTCATATACTACCAAAAGATTGACAAACAGTATGTGTCAGGTTTCTTTAGAAGTTAAGTATACAAATCTTATTTACATATTTGTGAATATTTACGAAAACATTAACAAAGAAAGAAAAATTGCAGAAAAATTAAAATGGGTATATCTACAAAATTACCTATATCTCATCTGCTGATTGTCATGACTAACAAGCTTGGTAGCAAATAAATGCTAAGACATAGCGCATTGTATGCAATGATCGGATATGCAAATCATTTTATGATTATATTCTTGAATATTAATTTACATTCTAGAAAGGAGAGAAAAATGGTAATAAAATTAAGGGATGTACCTACAAAATTACTCATATCGTAGCTGCTAATATATCTAGACTACCACACTTAGTACCGTTTAAAGCTAAGACATTTTACTTTACTCAATAGCCATTGTTTGAAATGATCCATTTTTTTTTAAATTCATTAGTATTAATTTAAACATTAGAAATGAGAGAAAAAAAGTAGAAAAATTAGTGGGGGTCTACTTCTAAAATTACTCATATCTCATCTTTAAATTGTTCTAGACAATTAATCTTAATATCAAATTAAGGCTGAGATATAGCATTTTATTCCAATTGTCAGATATACAATCAATTAACAAATATATTCATGAATATTGATGAAAACTATAGAAAACTAACGAAAAATGAAAACGAATCAATAAGGCTGTATCTTCAAAAAATACTCATTAATAAACAAATTAAATAATTTGCATATCAAACAACACTATTATAGAACTTTTTTGGCCTTTAATTGGGGAACAAGTTTACAAAGTAAGTGAGTATGAAATCTTGGATAAATAGCAGCTGAGATGTGATAAATTTTGCATGTACATTTATCAATTGTTCTCTAATTTATTCTCATTTTCAATATTTAATTAATATTCATAAATACAATTTTTAGATAATTTGCATATTGGTCCATTAAGTAAACCAGATATGTAGTATAGAATACTAAGCAGCTGAGATGTGGATAAATTTGCATGTACACCCCCTTACTTTTCACGATTTTCTCTTATTTCTAATATTTATATTAATATTCATGAATATGCAGATTTGATAATTTGCATATCTGAACATTGGATGAAAGTCCTGTCTTAACATTCAGTTGGTACTAAGTTTAAAAGTTTCCGATGAGTTGCTGCTTAGATATGAATACTTTTGTAGGGACATCCCCATTCTTAAGAAGCGCAATATGCGTTGCCATGGAAAACATGCGATTTAACATAGCTCAAATAGGTTTATTCTTTAGGGAAATAATTTTACCCATTTAGGTGGTCTCCCAAAACAATTTGACACACATTAAAAGTTTTCCTGATCGTGCAAGGTTGGACTAATTAGACCCTAGGGTACTAAAGAACGAGCATGCTGTTCCTTTTTATAGATACAAAATGTACCATATATTTGGGCATGAACATTATGACGTATTTATTTTAAAACAAAACGACTTGTTTATTATCGAAATTTCTTTCTAATTTATTACTTGAAAAGCTGGTAAACAGTCCAAAATCGTGCTATGAATAAAACTAACATTTAAAAAGCAGGATACCGAATAAGGCAAGTTTATAGAATGATTTAATAGACTAAATGGACATTTATTACCATGAATACGGTAATATCTTGAAATAATTATGTAAAATGCCGCCAAAACCATGTACTCTAATTGGTAAAACGATCTTAGGACATAAAACAAATGATTTTGGATACAAAAACATTGTCAAAAATAAATATTTCACTTATATGTCATATTCTATGATTTTTGGCGGCCATTTTGAAAATATGCAAATTAGGCCATTAAGACCAGTAGAATCATGGCATAGCATTAGGAATGCAAACTGAGTACAATCCTGTTCCACTCCACCCCTTTGGGAATGTGCAGATATATATCCTACCTTAAAGAACAATTCAAGCTGCATCAAATAAGAGATGTTTGCATTCTATTAACCAGGAGGTTAGCCTGTAACAGTTTGTTACGTATGTTACCTTATCAATTTAATAATAAATGAATTGAAAGTCTGAGAAACAGAAAGAAGACATGCAACTATCTATTTATTTGAATTATTCATGTAGTTTGCATGCTGAATACCTTTGATAGACATGAAAGATTTTTTTTAAACAAATATACAGCTTCCTTTGGTGTTATATGTGTTACATTGATGAAGATTATCTTTTCAAATTGAAAATTGTGACAAACATCACTTATAAGCCTTTCGTGTAATCCTCATCTTTTCCCATTAAAGGACTTAATTTTCTTTGTATGTGTGGCCTGTCAAACAAATTGACTCAGCGATAACTTGAATCCTTAGCATTCTTCAAAAGCAGAAACAGCATGTCAGTGTCATGGGATCAAACACTTGATTAAATATGGGTTAAATGCCATTTCACATATATGCATACAATGGAGTATGACTCCGGTATAATTCTCTTCCTGTGAAGCGGCAAGAGCAATCTTACTGCAACTGCCTCTGCATCCGTGCTAGTCAAATGATAACATTTGCTCTTACTTCTTAAGAAAAGACTCTTGCTCACTCGTTATGCCATTTAACATATGTAACGCTCTCTGATCTTTAAACATTGGTCTATAAGTCTTTAGCATACGAGCCAGCTTAAAGTCCCTAAACATGCAAGTATTTTCATAATTTTAGCTCAAACTTTCAAATTACATTTT
The DNA here is from genome assembly GCA_964019695.1 of Loripinus fragilis. Lineage (NCBI taxonomy): Eukaryota > Metazoa > Mollusca > Bivalvia > Lucinida > Lucinidae > Loripinus > Loripinus fragilis. The sequence continues at coordinate 92,806,954 of OZ026527.1, read as the reverse complement.
CTTTATTTGATATAGTAACGCATGTAACAGGCTGTTACAGACTAACGCCCCAACTTATAGAGTACAAACATCCTTTATTCAATGCAGCTTGAGTTGTACATCTATAAGGAATGTGTCTGCAACATTCCCTCAAGGAGATTAAAATATTTTAGGCATATCTTACGTTAAGACAATAAGCTTGCCCATTTATTACATCTGGTAACATATGTTACAGCCTCTGATATTAGACATTTTGCAACAAACTTGCAGATTTATGAGTCTTTTCATATAAGCAAATAAATCCCAAACAATGAAAGATAATCATCAACTGAAAATTATTAAATATTTTTACTCTAGTTTTAATATCAAATGTTCGACTTAAAACTGGGCAGGGGTAGAGTTGTTTAATTGCTAATTCCAGAAAAAAATATTTAAGATAGGGAAACAAACTTTAATTTTTCTGTTAGCTAATTGCATAAGCTAGTCTGACATGGTTAAAACATTTTGCAAAACACACAGAGAGATTGTGAATGTAAATGATGTTAGCCACACTTGCAAATTATAATGGGTTATCTGATTTTTGTTACGCATATGACACCTTAGTAAGCCGCAATTTTATACAAATAGCTGTCATACGTAGTTAAGATATCCAGTATGCAGACTATATGAATGACTTTTAAAAAATAAATATTTAATGTCTTTAACTTGTAGCCCAAACTTTCAATTTACTTTTTCTTAACTTGATAAAGTAACGTATGTTACAGGCTCTTACAGGCTAACGTCCCCATGCATAGAGTGCAAACATTTCTTAAAAGACTCGGCTTTTAATTTTCTACAAGACAGGATATGTCTGCAAAACTCCCTAGAGGGGGGGGGGGGGGGGCAAACACATTCTCAGCCATCTGTCTACTATGCCATTCGTTATTGATAAGCCCGAGATGGTTCTGTTGTTGTTGATTAATTGTTTATGTACTCCCTACTGTTTGTGCGTGTGGTATTCTGTGTTTGTCTTTATTTTGGTATGCATTACTTTGTGTCCCTTCTCGTGTTCCAATCATCTTGAAGAGGAAGATTATGTTTTTATTGTCTCACCCATGTCTTGCCGTTTTATATGTTCTGTGGCTCTTCCTCGCGGTGCCATGGGTTGGTCTGCAGTGTGTTATGGTGGTATTTACTGATCATACTCGATTACTTTTAGACTGCACCAATATCTAACACATCAAGATAAATTTCATATAATGTATTAGGAAAGAAATTTGACATTGTCACACTGAATGCCAAATTCAACCTAGCTAGAATCATCATTATTTTGAACATTTTTTTTGACCCATATCCCAAATACAATATACAAAGTCCGGTTCTGAAGAATATCTTTAAAGGGTTTTTACGCTATGTTAGCACGACGGCCAACTAGGTCATGTGATTTTAAGGTTCTCAATAAAATTTTGATCTCTGATATCATAGGCCTTCATCTTTTATAAACAAATTCCAGGGTACACAGGAGTGCAGTGATTTGGAAGTCGGTTGCGTTGAGGGAACTAAAAATAGTTTAATTTGTCAAGTATATAAAAGGCATTCGATCATGCATGTCTGTTTAACAGACATCATACATTGAGCTGAAACTTATTCTGATATTCGCAGTAGCATAAGTTTCCATGCTTGACTATGCCCATTTTCCCTTAGACTGCTTAATATACTGGGTTGTTTAACTTCAGCTATGCCATATTATGTAATCAGTTTGGACAACGCAGTGGAAATTGTCTTCTTTGTGCAGACAATCGTATAGAAAAGTAAAGACACATGTGTACAGCTTTAAACCCATACGTTTGTTGTTGTTTTTGTTTAATTTGATTCTTTGCATCCCATCAACAGTCTTTCAGTTATAAAGGGACGGGTCTTCCTGGGTTGAACCAGTACTAAGCTAGGATTAATGTTCTTGCTTAAGGACACGACGCAGGTGAGGCTCGAGCCCTCGGTCTCGAGTCAAGCACTCTACCACTGAGCCACTGCGCTCCCTTTAAACACATACTGTAAAATACATTTCCAGTTCAAGATTCCATCAACCACGGGTAGGAAACTTCAAAAACAGAGCCGTCCCCAGGGGGCTCTTTGATATTTTCATATACACGTAGGCCCGGGTCATTTTTTTGCGTCCGAAATTTTGAACTTAATTATTTTTGTGGTTTTCAGAAAAATGATTTTTTAGGTATGAAGATTTTTTTGATATTTTGAGGGGTCATCACAAAATTGGACTATATTTAGGGGTCATTTCTATGCATATTAGGGTCTTTTCTTAAGGTAAATGTACAGCATGGGGGATGCATGTATTTAGTTGAGTTGGTAAAACTTCAAATATTATTTTGGGTGCTTGAAATTCGTGATATTTTTGGGGTGAACGGTAGATGCTGGGGTCGGCCTAAGTATAAAAAAAAACATGAGTGTACCCCCGCCCCCTCGGAGACCAAGCTTTTGTTGTGATTGTTCCGTGTCTGTGCCAGTACATAGCCGTTTTGTACAAGGCGAGCGACTTAATCATTACACCACGGAAGTTTTTCTTATGGCTGCTCCGTAGCTGTACCAGTATAGTACTTAGCTGAGAGTGTTTATTGTTGTGTGTAACTTTAGTATGACAAGGAGCGCAGGGCCACAGCTTAAAGTCTCAGCCAATACTGTAACACTCACGTGGAGAAGAGGATCAAACTCGGGACCCTTGGGCCCGCCCCTGGGTACAAGTCGAATACACCACGCCGACTGTTTTGTGTTGTTGTTTAATGTTTGTGATCGTGTTCCTTGGCTATAACCAGTACTGGTCGAGTGGGTTTATGTTTTTTGTGGTTTTATGTCCAGAAGCATCCGAAGGCTCGCCGGCAGTTTATTGCCAAAGCCTATACTTGTAACACACATTCGCACTGTATTAAGAACTTATTCGAGAAAAGTATTAACTCTTTTATCTACGGGTTCATGGTGGGAAGCAAGGCGCCTAGATATCGGTCTAAACCTGCATCATCAGGCTTTGCTTTTGCTGTGTGTATGTAAATGCGAGAAGCGTAGGCTCAGACAAAATGCTTTTTAATAATATCTGTATGCTCCTTCGCTGCTCGCATATGCAATTGGTACGATTGTATAAGTATGGGTCTGATCACCATTGTAAGTCTCTATGCATGTTCATAATTTGAAACGCAGACCTGAATAAGAAAAATAAGAAATCCAAGTTGTCAAAGTAACATATGCTCGAGTATTCGATTATTGTAAGTTGTTAGATAATGTACCTGTACACAGCCTGAACTCAACAACCACTCACTGTCAAAATTCAAAGTCACGGATATCCATAACCTCTACAAAAATGTTTAAGGTGACGGGAAGCTGTTACAATGAATGTACCTGTACACAGCCTGAACTCAACAACCGCTCCCTGTCAAAAATCAAAGTCACGGATATCCATAGCCTCTACAAAAAAGTTTAAGGTGACGGGAAGCCGTTACAATCGAAAACTTCAAGGTCACGGAAATCCGTGACTCGCGTTTCAAAACATAGAAAATCACAAGTTTTTGATAGCGAGTAACTCTATATAAATGCCGAGTAACTTGAACAACTCGAAGTTAAATTGAAGCTTGAGGCAGTGTTTTATGCAGTCGTTATTGTCCTGTTAGAAAAAATTGAATTTTAACAGCAATATACAGTCATCTTTACCAGCGTCTCCAGCTCCCTCCAACCACATATTTTCCTTCCCAGTGTTTTAAAATCACCCGGCTGAAAACTTTATCTTAAGTCATCAAAAGATTGGTTACTGACACGCATTTCAGGAAACTTTTGTTTTCATAACACTTAAGATAAGTTGGGAAAACGGAAAAGTAGGTATTCGTTGCAAAGTCGCGGACTTCCGTGACAAAGGCTAGCCGCGGAATTCCGTGTGATCCCTACCTGGTAGGCAGATGCATAAATATACATGTTTATGTTGTAGTTGTTGTTTGTGTTTTTTTACACCGAAACAATCGTCAATCACCTTGCAAAAACGTCGTCCATATGCGGTACCCACGAAGCTACTTCCATACATACAGTGACCTAGCTCGAACCCAGTATAAGGATCCGAGAGCGAGCAGCGAAGCCTTTGGCTAAGACAAGCCTGTGCAAAAGCAAATTCTCGCAAGAGCGTACAGGAAAAATATATAATGCATCTAGTCCTAGTAGCTAGCTGTGCAGTCTTTTCACGGTATGTCATATAGCAGGCGTGTCGTTAATAAAGGGTTTATCAACAAAATATTGAGCAATCAATCAGTGTAAACCTATTAAAATCGCTATAATTTTTTTGACACATTTGACAATAAACATGGCCACTAACACGTGTACCAGTGTAACACGATAAAGGACTAGTCCAATTGAAAAAAGTGGAATATTCCAATCGGCTTAAATGTTTGTCGCCCCTTGGAAAGTTTTCATACATGCTGTCTGGGGATTTTTTTCTCCCAGAATCAACTTTCTCAAACAATTCTTTCAAGAATGCCATCTGACTTTGTCAAATAGATTTGATCCAGATCAGGCCCGAAGTTTTGTTGGGCCTGATTAGGGTCCAAATTGTTTACAAAGGTTATCAGCAAACGGCACTAGTAGCAGATGATTGTGGACATAAATGGACGCTGAAAAAATATTTATATAACAATTTTCTCTCGAGCAGCGAGGCTCATACGAGGCAGCAAATCTCGCAAGAACACTCACTGCTATATTGAGCCAGTGCATGAGATTTCCAACAATTTGGTATGTGCGACCAGCAAAGCCTCAGACCAGCCTGCGCATACGCGCAGTCTGATCAGAGCCTTTGCTTGTCGCTTGAGTATTCTATGATTGTTAAGCTACTGAACGAGCGTCATTTGGAGTTTCTAAGCATAACAGGAGGCTTCAGAGGCCCGTCCGAGTCTACACTTGTCAAAATGTCAAATTGTTGGAAATCTCGTGCACTGGCTCTAAAACAACTTACAAAAACGAGCAGATGATTGCGGAGAGAGGGGACAGATGATTGCGGAGAGAGGGGACAGATGATTGCGGAGAGAGGGGACAGATGATTGCGGAGAGAGGGGACAGATGGTCGCTGAAAAAAAAAAGAAATAAAACTATTTCCTCTTAACAGAGAAGGCTAATTTGAGACTGCATGTTTTAAGCGCTTTTCTGCAAGAAAACTGACTGCTGTAAAATAACTAACAAAAATGGGCAGGTGACCGTGGACAGATAAGTACATGTAACTAACACAAAACGGACAGATGGCCGCTGAAAAAAAGAAGAAATATAACACTTTCCTCTCGAGCAGCGAAGGCTGATATGAGACTGCACATGCCTCATGATATCATGAGAGAAAATCACTCAATCAGCCAAAACTGGCGAGAAAGTTTGAATTTTCAGCGAGAAATTTAGCAAAATCATTTTGCGGAATTTTCATTTTTATATGAGATTTTATTCTCCCATTTGGCAAATTTCAATGAGATTTTTGGCATGAAAATGAGCAAATCTCTCATAATCTCCCCAGAAAATAAACCCTGCATAAATGGGCGCTGAAAAACACTTTCTTCTCGACTTGCGAAGGCTTATGAGCGCAGTCTTGCAGTGACACCCGCTGCTATTAAATAACCAACAAAAGCGGGCACATGATTGTTTTGTCACATGTGTCTCTCCCATTTACTGTTTTTTTTCTGATTTTTTTTTCTGAATTGTTGGATGCGATGTAGTCATTTGAACCCACTCATGATACTATAGATGGCGTCATATGCATGGTCGTGTATATTATACTATCCATCATAACTATACTGAAGGACTTAAGAAACGCACCATCTGCTTAAATGCTAATTTATACCGAAAATTTAATATTTCATGATGTGAACAATGAAATTGACAAGTTTCGTCATTCAACTTGCATTCAATAAGAAAATCGAAACGATGTGGTTTATTATAGTCCGGTTCCCTCCCCTTGACCGATAACAGGGCACCAGTTTATGGTTTATTATTGCCGTGACGTCGGGATAATTCTGAGACAATTCATATTCAAAAGTCACAGAGTACAAATACCTTCCATAATGAACGAAAAAAAAATCAAAATGATGTTCGTTCTCGAAAGCAAAGGGAAAGACAAAATAAAATAATGAAGTTTTAGGCCTCTGGCAACGTTCATTTCGTCTACGCGGCGTCATTACTTTTTTGGCGTAACTGGCCGTTTATATGTATCCTAAGGATCAGGAATAAATCTTTTTATTGCCAACATATACTCCTCAATCAGTTGCATAAAAGACAAACGTATCACGACATGCGCGAACGTCTTCCGCCCGTTATTGCTGTTTGAAAATTTAAAAATAGTAAGTGAGTATGATCATGAAATACCACAATCACAGACTGCAGACAACCCCGTGGCACCGCGAGGAAGAGCCACACAACAATCACGAGACACCAGGAAGACAAATTAAGCAAAGCAACCAGCTCTCTCTTCCCCATCAAGATGATTGCAATTAAGGATTGAAATGCAGATTTTTAGCTTGCATTGGATGATGCAAAACATTAGGCTTTTTAATGTCTGTGAAGCCCGAAGGGCTTCTCGGGGACATTAAAATGCTAATGTTTTGCATCATCCAATGCAAGCTAAAAATCTGAATTTCAATCCTTATATTTACATTTTATATTATCAATCAAATATACTTAATTATCTTCCACCCAAATTCGTTAGTTATCCTTGAAAAATGAAATATTTTATTTGTAACGGAGGTGTTGGAACAGCCAGCGAACGAAAGTCCTGTACATAACGTCGTGGCGATACGTGAATGACGTCGCACGAATGATGATAAACAAAGAAAGCTATTGGTTGACGTTGATGTTACTCCACCTAGAGGCGCGGCATAGACCACGTGACTGCTCAATGTTTTGCATCGAGAAATGCAAGCAGCTAGGAATTATGGTTTCATCTAAGGCAGCTACATTGAGAATGTAAATATTACTAGAATGGACATAAAGTAACGCACAACAAAACATAGAAAAATTACAGACTCCCACAATGGGAGTAACAATAAACAAAAAGTCAACAACAACAGAACCACCGCCTTAGAACGGACAGCAGCCTAGGCCACCGGGGGGGGGGGGGGGGGGCTTAAATTCATTTTACTGGTACCAAATCTTCGCCCTAGATTCTGTTGTTTTTGAAGTACAAGAAATGCTCAGCTCGCATGGAGGCCATCTAACTAATGCTATGTATCATCATGGAGAAACACTCTAATCAAATTAACACACCATGATGAAACAAAGTAAATGGCTCATACCTCACAGATAGTCAGAGCTAAAGAAAACCTCAAGTTGAGCCACGGCGGGTCCAGCTACAGATAAGCATCAGGCACCAACCCACCGATTAAAGCTTTACGTCAGAGCCGTCATAGAGTCTGAGGCCTGACCCACCGTCGTGCAATTGAAAAGGAAACCATAGCTATAAAGTCTGACGTTAGCAAAAAACGCTGCAAGTGGGAATGTAATAAAACGATTATTTCTGAAACTTTTTGTGTTTTTTCCAACAGATAAGACATCTGGCTACCACCACAAAGTGTTTGTTTCCAAATTGAATTAAATTTACATTTGTCAGTCGACAATAGTTGAAAAACACTAACGCCAGTAAAACGTCAGAATGAACAGCATGAGCAAGTAGAAATTATGGCAAATCATGGTCCATTGTGTAAGAGGATAAAGAATAATAAAGAAAACATCCTCAAATTAACTATGTTGAAGAGACAGTGAATATAAAGTGGTGCGTTTCTAAAGTCCCTCAGTATATTGGGAACTTTTGCTTTGCTGCCCAGTGGAAAATCTCATAGATTGCACTGAGTACGAACAGCTTGTGTTTTCGCATATCAAATGTCAAACCTTATCATGCCAATAATATTTTTGTGCTGAAAGTGTCATTTGCTACTGTAGATATGTATTGCGTACATGTTTGAAGGCTCTTTTCTAAATTTGATAATCCAAGCAAACTGTGTGGACCCTGATCGGACTGATCCTAAGTGAACTTGTAGATCAGGGCTCATGTTGTTTGCAATATAGGCTTAACCTTTTGTGATTGGCACTTTGGGGTTAGTACACCAATGACCTACGGCTGTGTGTATGAAACCTGCATTTATGTATTGATATATGTACTACATATGACCAGGTTATGGTTAAAGTAGAAATAAGCTAACTTTACTCAGGACAGATATGGACGCTAAAATGTAATAACACTTTCCTCTCGAACAGAGAAGGCTAATTCAAGACTGCACAATGTCATGTGATTTTTATACTTGTTGCATTTTCGAGCAAAGAAGGCTCAGGTGAGCCAGAGCATATTTGCGAGAGCATTTCCTTCTCACACAAAGTAATTTAATGACGATGGAGATTCAGAAGATATGGACTTCTAGATACGACAAAACGGGCGTTACAGGAGGCATTTACGCGGCATATATGCGCAGGAACAGAGAGGCAGAAAACTGATAGAAACATTAGTGTGTATGCGCGGACAGACTGATAAACATGCGTATATAAAAACAGACACACTGACAGAAACATTCTTGTTCGTGTACAGACAGACAGCCGGGATAGAAACCGGGGGATAGAGACACACATGCGCCTGTGTAGGCAGACAAACTAGTAAAAGCATACATGCGCATGTTCAGACAGACAGACGGATAGAAACATAAGTACACATGTCCAGTTATACAGACAGACAGACAGAAACTTTACAGCTGGACAGACCAATAGAAATATATTTACAATGTACGAATGTACAGAGATGCTATATAATAGAAACAGATTATGCACATACACTGATAGGCAGACCCCGGCATAGAAGAATACATGCGTGTGTACAAATAGCCATGCTTATAAAAACATGCATGCAAATTATACATGCTAATGCACTGACAGACTGATAGAATCATAAATGCACACGCACAAATGATCTTGGCCCAAGTTGTCTGTATTTCGTTAAATTAAATATATGGGCTGAGTTGTCTTGTGAATTTGGGCCGAGTTGTCTTATAGACTTGGGCCGAGTTGACAAGGGCCGAGTTGGTTTTGGGCGGAATTGTCATGAATTCGAATGGGTGGGGTAGTAATGGACTTAGCGGGAATTCGCAGACATTTTTCTGCACACTGTGGAGCAAGTCAGTTTTCTGTTGGGGTTTCCTGGCTCTTCTGAAGGAGGCGGGGCTTGGGTAGACCTTCAAAAATCAGTCTGACTAGCAATGATACAGAGTACCTGAAAGGGTAGTTCGCGTGACCCATCCCCCTTGGACAGCTTGTCTGTTTGGGTCTCCCATCTCATCAGGTAGACCTATGTCTCTGCACTTGTGCTTAGTTATGTCTACACGGTTTTGCCTGTTTCGTACAAGCTTGCGGTGGTTTTTCTCCGAGTACTCCGGCTTTCCCCGCCACACAAACAGGCAATGACCGCCTTGCTGGTATTGTGCCAGTATGCTGGTTGTTGTAAATAGTAAGCCCTTTTATCACATTTTAGAACCAGGCACATTGTCTGTGGGATGTGTCGTGAAAATACCCTTCCTGTCTTGAGGCTTCAAATGTGCGCCGACAAATCAACGGCGATACACTACGACATAGGCGCATTTCGAATCGAACCATAGTTCCTACTATAGTAACTAAAGTTTGATTGGAACATCGATAGTCGCTACTAGAGTGACGTCACCAACCTATCGTCACCAACCTAACAGAGATCAACGGTGTGTCATAGTAGCATGTCTGGTTCCCTCCTCTTGACCTATCTAGCAGGGTGGTTTCAATAGCTGCCTGTAGTCTCATTTTGCGGTCCCATTTATTCGTAATTAACTATTAGAATGGGCTATGCAGTTTATACACATCATTTTGTTTACGATGAAGATTTGAAGTGGAGCATACAGGGCTATGTTTTTGTTTAGTTGCCTACCAACTAAAGGGTTCGGATGTTACGTGCGTGCGCAGCTATTACGTAATAACTTAAGTAGAAACTTTAGTTCGATTCGAAGTGGGCCATACATACATACATACATACATACATACATACATACAATATGGCGGGACATCCTAATTTCGAGACAATTCTTATTCCGGTGCACATTTTATCATAGCCACTTGTTTGTGTGCGAAAATGTTACGGTAAAACTTTTTCTACTCTTGTTTCTTTCTTTCTCAAAAAATTGCCTGACGCTTTCACAAACATTACCGGCAGGTGTATTTTGTACACTCCCGGTTTGATTATTCCCTAGGCTATCAGTCTTCTTAGAGTGCAGATAAAAAAATATTTTTCCTATATCCAACCAAAACATATATTGTGGGTGCTCAAAAGAACCATCTCATATGAGATGGTTCGTTTAAGCAACCAAAACATATAGTGTTAAATATGATGAGTAAAAAATATATTCATTTTTATGCTTAATTTTTTTTGTTGATCTACGATGTTTGTGTTTCTGTTTATAGGGCACTTGGATTGCCTTAGAAAACTAAATGAAGATGGAAACGTCTGCGAGAATACAGTGCAGGAAGTTCTAGCTGTTCATCTTTTCGAGCCTTTAGCAATTGAGAAATCCAGGATAAGAGTAAATACTAGCAGATATAGGGACAGATGTGATGTGAAATGCAAATACTGTCTTACCAATGTACCAACAGCTAACACTTCATTTGGTGAGTACAACCAATAAATAGAGAATACTCTAGGTGAGTGTCTTTTGATATCAAGTTTACCAGGCAAGGCTTTGAGAACGCTTGTTGACATCGCGAGGCTTGCCGAGCGATTCAACATGCATTTTCAAAGCCCAGCCTGGAAAACTTGAACTGGTATTCTATTTATCAGTTTACCCATTCTTTCACTCTTCAAACTAGCGATTATGGCGTAATTTTCGATTTTTTGTTGATTCAGCGTCATAGGCGACGTCATTCAAAAAGTGCAACGTCATCATAACCTGATAAAGGCACATGCCATGAGATAGACAACGTTTATCAGGCAACGTGCAACAACGTATTTAAAATCGGTGGTAACTGATAAAATGTACATGTAGTTAAACAGTGTTTAGGCCAGGCTGTGCCATTGCCGGATAGGGTCTCTTTTTCCCCAAATGACGCATGAAAAGTAAAGATAATGGGTCATTTTGGTGCATCGAGATCGTTTAAGAGCATGCTTACTAGTTACAGAAAGACGCTTTATTCAATACAGAAACCACACCATTGATTTGATACATGTACGACTGGTTAACTGTGTTTTTTCCAGTAAAATAAAGCTATCTAACACTTTTTATCCATTGCTTACTAAGTAATGGCTGAGGGCCTAAAACTCATTGAAATTTAGGCAAACAAAGGGTGTTAATTTCTCTACAACTTATGATTACTTTATGAATCTATACAAACAGCATCACACTATGGTCATATATTCAGTATAAGGCTTAAATGAAATGTATGTGTGGTTCCTGTTGCCTACCTACCCTAATTTTTTTAACCCTACCCTAAACATTATAATGGTCTTTGGAGAAAAAATACCTAAAGTCAGATTTTGTCACTATTTTCTTTGTTAAATGTTATAACAAAATTTAATCATTTCCCTACCTACCTACCCTAAATTTTGTTGGTATGCAACAGGAACCCCACATATATTTCATTTAGGCCTAAATTTAATTAAATACAATCAACTGATTACTAAGTTATGGCTCAGAGGACAGAAAATATGCATTGAAAATTAGGTAACCAAAGAGCAATAACTCCTCAATTACTGCTGACATCCTTACAATTCAATGGTCATATATAAGCTTCATGAGATTCTGACCATTGTTTACTAAGTTATGGCTTAGGACAGAAAAAAACACTGAAATTTAGGCAATCAAAGTGCAATAACTTCTCCATAGCTGGTGGCATCCAGATGAAACTTCTGCTGCATCACAATACCACATGGCCATATACATGTATATTCAGTACAAGTTTGATAGAAATCCATCCATTGGCTACCTAGCTATGGCTGAGGACAGAAATCAGACGGGCAGGAGGGAGGACTGGCAATGCCAAACCTATATACCTCCACCTTCTATTGGGGATTATCACTAAACCATGAAAAATTGGTTATGAGGAGCTTTATATCGTAATATCGATCATGTAATATAGGTCACAGTGACCTACTTACATTTAATATGATATATTTTCAGTATAAATAATAAATTTCTTTAGTGATTGATATTACTTTTATTTGTCTTTGATATGCATTGATTCCACTGCTAAGTACAAAATAAAATCTAATAGTTTTGCTTGTGATTTTTAACTAATTATTCCAACGCTTTATAACAAAAGCTAAGGGGATATTGTAATCGCCTCCGTCCATCCGTCTGTCCGTACTTCTTATATGGACCCTTGTTGGGTACTTTAAAATACCGAAATTTCCCTATACCAATAGGACTCCATAGGATCTAACCGCCTCGATCTCTCAGTTGGTAGAGCGTCCGCTTTCGGAGCGGGAGGTCGTGGGTTCGAATCCCGCGGCCGCACCATACCAAAGGTGTAAAAAATGGTACTAGCAGCTCCCTTGCTGACGCTCGCATAAAAGGGGTTGTGCTAGGGAGATAAAGACAGGTAAGTATCTGTTAAAGATAAAATTGTTATGTCGCAGAATAGCTCATGAGCTAATGTTGTCTGTTACATTATAAGCGACGTTAAATAAGACTTCTTTATCTTTATCTATCTTTATCTTTACCAAGCCTCCCCCAAGCACACACACCCTAATCGTTTCTTCAGAATTATAGTTATTAAAATCAATTACGGAATAAAAGTAAGTAAGGGTGCAAAGATCAGGAATTGATGCAATCAAGTACCACACCTGACCCAGGATACCAATGGGAAAGTGACAAACTCAGTTAAACACCACAAACGAGAGCCAGAAGGTCAGCTCTTTCCCAGCAGGTGACCACAAGGCACATATAAACAGACACGCACAAAGGCATAGCAAAAGCAAGACAGAATAAACATAAAAGATCCACAACAGAAGTACCGCCTTGGAACGGTCAGTAAAATATTTTACTGGAGGGCTAAAACGGGTTTTACGGCGTGCCAACCTCACCCTCAATTCAGATGTGAATCAAGACACAAAGACTTTTGGTTTGCATGAAAGACCTTTAACTTATCAATGCATCATCTCCTAGAACATATAATTCAAGATATAAAAAGGAGATAAAGCAAATGTAAGGACTCAACAGTAAATAAAACTGAATACCGGAGCTAAAGAAATCCAACAGGTAAACCCCCATGGGCCCGACAAACAGCCAAAGCATCAGGCCCCTACCATCTCATCAATAGATAAGTCTTTAAGCCGGAACCATCATAGAGTCTGAAGTCCAACCCACCGGGGTGCAATTAAAGAGGAAAGCAAAGTTGCAAACCGTGATTAGGTTGACAACCAAGCATGCAGTCTGTTGCAATACACTAATGTTATAGCCAATCTTTTTATAATGGGAAATTATTTTAACGAACTGCGCTGAAAAATTACTGGAGCCAACAATCTTCTTCAATTTTACACCAAGTCACCATAGAATTAAGGTTCCGAAAGTCCTTGGCCCAAGAGAGATTAAAGCCCAACTTGGAATTTAGATATCAAATCATAGTATCGTCTATAAAATTTAGAAAAGGTTTTGCGTAGTTTATGATACCGGTAGCCTTGTTTAAGAAGTTTCTGAGTTAACAATTTATTGTGAGTGTTGGATTCAGTAATATATCAAGATGCTCTAGCAAAACGAATGAGCTGAGAGATAAAGACTCCATAGGATGTAGAACGAGGAACATCACCATCTAAAAATGAGAAATTGACAAATTTCAAAATCAAAGTCTTCATGTTTATCATAAATTTTGGTAGAAACAATATCATTAGAAATTGACAAATGTAATCTCATTTAAATAATGGGAACTAATTTACTCAAAATCAGGTTTATTCCGTAAAAATTATCAGGGATTTGTTGGGTACTTACGCTTTCTTGGCTACTTTTTCTATTACTGTAATTACCCAAGAAGTATCCAACTGTAAGAGCGTCCGTCCGTCTTTCTGTTATGCTATCTCCTCCTAAACCATTGGACAAAATTCAACCAAATTTGGTGATTGAGTTACTCACATGAATGAGGCCTGCAACATCTTACTTTTTTGCCCCCCCCCCCCCCCTTAGGGCCCTAGGAGGGGTTTAAAGGTCAAATATCATTTAATTTCAATTACAAAGTCAATTTCAAATATTTTCATACCAAACTTTGTGTGTGTTCTCACAAATGAAAGATACAAAGTAAGTAAGGGTGCAAAGATCAGGAATCGATACAATCAAGTACCACACCTTGAAGTACCAAAACATATCAGACGAGATTTTTATTCTGTCGCCTGGGTCATGCCCCAGGGGTGGCACTTTGGGGTGCCCAGGGGGTCAAAAACAATTTTCAAACATGGTCATGTGACATATCAAATAGACAGGGATGACGAGCAGAACAGAATGCAAGTAAAATTTTCATCCTAGGGTCAAACTGGTGATCTTGGGGTGAGGTCAAATGGTCAAATATCATTAAATTTTGACATTTAAAAGATTTAAAATATATTGAACAGAATTTTCATTCTATTGCTGGTGTCATGCACCAGGGGTGGGACTTGGGGGTGCTGGTGGGTCAAAAACATAAACGTGGGGATTTCCGATGGCGCCCCATTGACTGCGCATTCTAGTTAAACTTGTTGTGAAAATGTGATAAAATGCTTGGTAACCTCACATTTTATCTCTTCTGCAGCTCGTTTAATAAATTCAAGAATTCATGAGCGCCCATGTAAGATCCTCTACTTCTGACTTATCTAGAATATGTTCTAAAATTGGGAACACTAGCTGCCAGCCAAAAAAGCCTAGACAAACAGTTTAGACGCAGATCTGAAGCAGCCTGATCAGGATCATCCCTGTTTGCTGTTCTGACAACCATTTTTGCGAATTCCTATTCCAGTCGAGAAAACTAACATTTCATTTGGGAAGAGAAAAGTATTAGAAATATTAGATCATTTACCATATCAGGAACAATAGATATTTCATTTTCAGGTAACAGGAATGTTAGCATGGTTGTATTGATATTTGAACTTATTTAAGGAGTGTCGAAAAAGTGATTTATTTCCACAACTTGTTTGATAAGTTAAATAATACAGGACCACTCATGTAATATCCATTAAATCTGACTTAATCTGACTTTCATTGTTGACACTAATGCCTATAAACTGCAGCCTTCTTTAAGTGAAAGGGTGATTGTTGATGGGCATGGTTGTCATACAGCCCTACATTTTGGTGTCAAAGCTAAAGAAAATCAAGACAAAGTTCCTACGTTGTACTGGTTACCTAAACTCCATAAAAAACCCTATAAAGCAAGATTTATTGCAAATTCTAGTTCTTGTACAACAACAGAACTTTCTAAATTGTTAACCTCGTGTCTTACAGCTGTTAAAAAAACATGTTATCAAATATTGTGAAAAGGTATATGAGAGATCTGGTAAAAACCTATTTTGGTCGATTAAAAATTCAGGTGAAATTTTAGATAAACTTAAAGCTAGAGATTTCAATGCGACCAGTTTGTCTACTTATGATTTTTCTACTCTTTACACTACTTTACCTCATAATTTAATTAAAGATAAACTTATTGATCTTATTGAAAGTACCTTCCAGAGAGAAGGCTCTCCTTACCTTGCATGTAGTGACAGAAATGCATTTTTTACTTCAGAAAAACCTAAAAAATATCATGCATGGTCGTGTCAAAATGTATGCGATGCGCTGACCTTTTTGTTGGACAACATTTTTATTCGATTTGGCACCAAGCTCTATAGACAAGTTGTTGGGATTCCTATGGGCACTAATTGTGCTCCCCTGGTTGCAGATTTATTCCTGTTTTGTTATGAAAGGGACTTTATGATGTCTCTTTCTGATGATAAGCAGGCTGATGTTATTGATGCGTTTAACACTACTTCCAGATATTTGGACGATATTTTAAATATTAATAATGTTTATTTTGACAATATGGTTAGTCAAATATACCCTTCAGAGCTCCAACTTAATAAAGCCAATGCCTCTGATACCGAAGCCGCATTTTTAGACTTGCATTTGTCAATTTCTAATGATATTGTTTCTACCAAAATTTATGACAAACGTGACGACTTTGATTTTGAAATTGTCAATTTCCCATTTTTAGATGGTGATGTTCCTCGTTCTACATCCTATGGAGTCTATATCTCTCAACTCATTCGTTTTGCTAGAGCATCTAGCTATGTTGCTGACTTCAACACTCGCAATAAATTGTTAACTCAGAAACTTCTTAAACAAGGCTATCGGTATCATAAACTTCGCAAAACATTTTCAAAATTTTATAGACGATACTATGATTTGATTTCTAAATTCCAAGTTGGACTTAAATCTCTCTTGCGCCAAGGACTTTCGGAACCTGATTTCTATGGTGACTTGGTTTATAAGTTGAAGAAGATTGTTGGCTCTGATAATTTTTCAGCGCAGTTCATTAAAATAATTTCCCATTATAAAAAGATTGGCTATAACATTAATGTATTGCAACAGACTGCATGCTTGGTAGTCAACCCAATCACGGTTGGCAACTTTGCTTTCCTCTTTAATTGCACGCCGGTGGGTCCGACTTCAGACTCTATGATGGTTCCGACTTAAAGACTTATCTATTGATGAGATGGTAGGGGCCTGATGCTTTGGCTGTTTGTCGGGCCCACCGGGGTTTACCTGTTGGATTTCTTTTGCTCCGGTATTCAGTTTAATTTACTGTTGAGTCCTTTTCCTTGCTTTATCTCCTTGTTATATCTTGATTTATATGTTTTAGGAGATGATGCATTGATAAGTTAGGGGTCTTTCATGCAAACCAAATATCTATGTGTCTTGATCCACATCTGAATTAAGGGTGAGGTTGGCGCCGTTAAACCGGTTTAAGCCCTCCAGTAAAATATTTTACTGACCGTTCCAAGGCGGTACTTCTTTTGTGGATCTTTTATGTTTTTGTTCTGTCTTGTGTTTGCTATGTTTTGTGCGCGTCTGTTTATATGTGCTTTGTGGTCACCTGCTGGGAAAGGGCTGACCTCTTGGCTCTCGTTTGTGGTGTCTTCTGTGAGTTTGTCACTTTCCCATTGGTATCCTGGGTCAGGTGTGGTACTTGATTGTATCGATTCCTGATCTTTGCACCATTACTTACTTTTATTATCAGGCATTGCCTGATAATCAAAGTAGAAAGATGGCAAGGATCAGGAAACGATACAATCAAGTACCACACCTGACCCAGGATACCACATGTGAAAGTAACAAAAATACAATAAACATCACCAACAAGAGTCAAGAGGTCAGCCCTTTCCCATCAGGTGACCACAAGGCAGCAGAGAACAGACGTGAAAGCATGGGAAACACAAGACACAAAAAACAGAAATGATCCACAGATGGAATACCGCCTTGGAACGGTCAGTAAAAATAGTTTACTGGAGGGCTTAAACCGGTTTTGAGGCGCCAACCTCACTCTTAGTACAGATGTGGATCAAGACACATAGATTATCTGGAAAAAACGGATCCTTCAGAAATAGAGAAAACCTACATTATAAGAAAACAGCAGACTCAGTTTTATTGAGTCTGTTCATGAGAACTAAGGGAAAGTGCAACAATTCTCACGCCCCACGGGGCTGGCTTAAGTGGTGAAATGGTGTGCATTAAAGACCATAAGAAACATAGATATTTGGTTTGCATGTAAGATCCTAAGTCAGAAATGTAGGATATTACATGAGATGCTTTTTAAAGTTAGAAATAGAGGATATTACATGAGATGCTCTGTAAGTCAGAAATAGAGGAAATTTTATGAGTCAGATTTTTTTACAATTTTAGGTAATAGTAAAATTTGGCATGGCTTTCTCGTGTAAAATCCTCTAATTCTGACTTATCAGGCCTTGCCTTATAAAACATCTGAATCAAATCCACACATATTAATAGATGATTTCATTTAAGAATTGAAAGTTATTTTTCTGCGTTTCACTGAGGTATGAAATGTCGGGAAAATTACATCTAATTTGCATGAAAACCAAAGGTTTTCATGCTTAAATTAGATGTAATTTAAATTTTTCATACCTCAGTGAAACTCAGAAAAATAACTTTCAATTCTTATAATTACAACTTCTTCTTTATTCTTTCTTATTCAGTAACTATGTTTTCCTAAAAAAATGCGTTTCCAGCTTATAGTTCATTTCGCGCATTTAGAATATGACGTGCGTATGTAGACCTAGACGTTACGACGTTCAAAAAATCAAAATGGCGGCCGTTCTCCAATTGAAAATAAACAACTACAATTTAGAAACTAAAATCTCGTTTTTACCTCGACATGGGTCTTCATTAGAAATTGTACGATAGTTACGTCATCGGATATGACGTCCTTCGTTTACATTGGTGACGAAAGCATCATCTGTCGAAATGGCTTGGAAAGGAAAAGGAATGACCCCAGCAAAAAGAAATTGTGCCCATCTTTATTGAGTGATTGTAGAAAGCAAAGACGAATTGCAAAAAAAAAATGTTGGATAAACCAGGCAACAGTCAGTAAGTTCAAGAAACGATTTTAATGAGGGGCTTGACTGAAAACATACAAAACAAGCACAGGTGCAAGAGGTGATCGCTCCGGGGTGATCGCATCATTTTGCGGGTTGGGAAACTGAATAGATCGCAGCAGACAGCTGATCGGCATGACTACTGTTAATAGGCGTCATATGTAAGTCAATTTTTGCTTTTCTACCTGAAAATATAGGTGTAAGTGTAAGGTAAACTGTTAGTAGTCGCAAGCTGTCCATTTCTCTTCATAGAAGCATTGCATAGTATCACAAAAGTAGTTCTGACGTGAATGGCCCTCGGAATGGCCCCACCCCTCATGAATACGGACCGGGTTCATTGAAAAATGAAATACAGGTCAATGCGATCAGATGACCGTTCTCGACCAATCAGATAAGCGGAACTCAATAAATGTTATGACAGTTGTAATTATAAAGCTTCAAAGTCGTGATAAGAATTACCAACAAATTTATACTGATGGATCAAAAGAAGACTCAAAGGTTGGTTGTGCTGTTATATCAGACAACCATAGTAATATGCAACGTATACCTGACGATTCATCAATTTCCACTGCTGAAGCCAGAGCAGTCGATCTTGCTTTAGATTTCATTAGCACTTGTGATGCTAGCAATAAATTTATTATATTTTCTGACTCACTTTCTGTACTGAAAGCTATGAACCATACCAGTTCAAAGAATCCACAGATTCAGAAACTTTTAGAAAAATGTCATGAGCTTTTAGCTAATAAAGAAATTGTTCTCTGTTGGATTCCTAGTCATATAGGTATCCAAGGGAATGAGATGGTAGATCAACAAGCAAAATCATCGCTTTCATTAGAACCAACTTCTTTTAAAATTCCATTTTCTAATTTTAAACCATCTATCAATAAATAAAAATTGGAAGAATGGCAAACTTCATGGAATAACAGCATTGGAAATAAATTTATTGACATTAAACCAACTATTGGTGAATATCAATCAGTTGTTCGAAACATTAGAAAAGAAGAAGTAGTTTTAGTTCGACTCCGCTTAGGTCATACAAGAGTCACTCATTCATACTTACTACAAGGTGAAGAGCAGCCACAATGTGTTGGTTGCGACGCACCATTCAATGTACGTCACTTCCTTTTGGAATGTTGCGACTTTGCACAAGTAAGAAATTATTGCTTCCATGTTGACAACATGAAAGAATTATTTCAAGATATACATATTGATAGTATTATGACATTTTTAAGACAAATAAATCTTTTAACAAAATCTAATTGCTATTTTTAAAATCATGTTTTGTTTTACATTTGTATCAGACCATAATACAGATTGTATTATTTTGTATTCTGTTCAGTTAAAGAACATGTACAGTTATCTGAATAGCTCTTTAAACTGTCAGATATTGTACGTTGTCTCTCCTATCAACCACCATATTGCAACTTATTATCATTATACAAACTCATCATTATCATTTCTATTATTTTATCTTACAATTTTTTTACTTTTCATCCACATAATGTTTAGTATAATACCGTCTGACGCTAATGACCCACAAGGGTTGATGCGTCGTTAAGCACCAAACAAGCAAACAAACAAACAAAGTCAGAAATAGATGGTATTTCATGAGATGCTCGATAAGTCAGAAATAGAGAATTTTACATGAGTCAGGTATTTTACAATTTTAGGGAACAGGAAAATTTGGCATGGCTGTCTCGTGTAAAATCCTCTAATTCTGATTTATCAGACCTTGCCTAAAAGTCAGAAATAGAGGATATTTCATGAGATGCTCAATAAGTCAGTAACAGAGGATATTACATGAGTCAGGTATTTTACAATTTTAGGGAACAGGAAAATTGGACATGACTGTCTAGTGTAAAGTCCTCTAATTCTGACTTATCAGGCATTGCCTTATAAGTCAGAAAAAGGGGGTATTTCAGATGCTCAATAAGTCAGTAATAGAGGATCTTGCATGTGTCAGATATTTTACAATGTTGGGGAACAGGAAAGTTTGGCATGGCTGTCTCGTGTGACTTATCAGGCCTCGCTTTATAAGTCAGAAATTTAGAATAATTCATGAGATGCTGGATAAGTTAGAAATAGAGGATATTACATGTGTCAGGTATTTTACAATTTTAGGTAAAAGGAAAGTTTGGCATGGCTGTCTCGTGTAAAATCCTCTAATTCTGACTTATCAGACATTGCCTTATAAGTCAGAAATAGTGGATATTTCATGAGATGCTCGATAAGTTAGAAATAGAGGATATTACATGTATCAGGTATTTTACAATTTTAGGTAACAGGAAAGTTTGGCATGGCTGTGGCGATATTCTGATGGATCATAGCGTGGTTACAATAGAAATGGAAACTGAAGAGGATGATACCAAAGAAACATTAGACAGTCACCTTGACCATGACAGCAGCATTGAAGACACAGATGAGCCAGCAGTGAAAAGATTGAAAACAGAAAATGTAAAATATAGTTACATGCCTGATGGACCAAATCATATTCCAAGCAGTGCTTCAGATATCAGGGGAGATAATAAAACATTGTCACACATTCTTTCGCAAACAATCGTTAATGCATTTTTGCAAGTAAAGATGAATCCACAGTTAAAGAACTATTTTATTCCCAGTTTTTTAGCCAGTGACAAGCATGTGACCATTCATATGTACAGGCCCTGTGATGATGCTTTGATAACTCAAGCAGACGCTATGCCAATAATCACCAATGGTAAGCTGGACCATCAAACTATTCTTTGTGTTTGGCTGGCACTAAATATGCTTAATTTTCCTAGAGATTTTCCAGAACAGGATGAACAGTCGAAATTCTATCCTAAAAGTAACTTTGCAGCACTGTGTGGACCCGAGATATTAGAAATATATGAGAAAGAACTCCAAATGCCCCTTGAAAATTGTTCTGTTTCTAGTCCATTTTTTAAGAATCATCGTGATTCTTCTTATAAGTACATTAGAAAGCAGTATAGAAAGATGGAAGACATTGCACACCAATCTGGTTATTTGTAGATGTGAACAGGCCCCTAGGTTATAAACTTTTTTTGTGCTCAACTCAACTGAGCACGAAATTTCAACCGCTCATAAAAACGAAAATTCTGACAAATGAAGAAGTGTCTTGCTTTAAGTCTCTCAGATGTTGTATTTATCATGCTAATAAATGTAAAAATGTCAACAATTGTTGGCATTTAACATTTATGGGCATGATAAATTTTGTGCTCAGTTGAGTTGAGCATGAAAAAAAGTTTCATAACCTCCGAGCATAGCCTGGGTTCCAGTCTGATCATTTTTTCTTCTTTTTTTATTTTTCCTTTTCTTATTTAACAGACTACCAATACCTTTGATGTGGTATTTTGTTTATTCGAATATTAGCATAAGAAAGAAAAATATTGCCACAATATTGACGACAGGACCCAGGCTACTCGGAGCCAGGCCTCCAGATAAGAGTGTGTAATTGGATTTTTTTTCTTATTTCTCAACCAAAACATATGCTGTGGGTACTCAAAAGAACCGTCTCAATGAGACAATTGTTTTAAGCACCAATAACACATGCTTTAATTAATAGGTTAGAAAATAACTACAAATTTATGCTCAAATTATTTCCTCCTCTTAAGGTCGATGGGATTTGATAACATAATTAATTCAATCTACAGTGTAACAATGGAGACTACTTTCACTCTTTGCCAGCCAGTGTCATTCTCTGAAAAGAAGCTGTGTGGACCCAAGATATTAGAAATATATGAGAAAGAACTCCTAATGCCCCTTGAAATTTGTTCCATTTCTAGTCCATCTTTTAAGAATCATCGTGATTCTTCTTATAAGTACATAAGAAAGCAGTAAAGAATAAATGGAAGACATTGCACAACAATCTGGTTATTTGTGGATGTGAACAGGACCCCAGGTTATAAAACTTTTTTCAGGCTCAACTCAGCAGAGCACGAAATTTCAACCGCTCACAAAAATTAAAATACCGACAAATGAAGAAGTGTATTGCTTTAAGTCTCTAAGATGTTGTATTTATCATGCTAATACATGTTTAAATGCCAACAATTGTTGGCATTTTAACATTTATGAGCATGATAGATTTTGTGCTCAGTTGAGTTGAGCATGAAAAAAGTTTTATAAACCTTGGGGCCTAGCGTGGGTTCTAGTCTGATCATTTTTTCTTCTGACGACTGGACCCAGGCTACCCAGGGCAGGCCTCCAGATAAGAGTGTGTAATTGAAAATAATTTTACTTATTTCTCAACCAAAACATATGTTGAGGGTACTCAAAAGAACCGTCTCAACAAGACGTTTGTTTTAAGCACCAATAACACATGCTTAAATTAATGGGTTAGAAAATAACTACAAATTCATGCTCAGATTGTTTCCTCCTCTTTAGGTCGATGGGATTTGATAAAATAGCTTTTTCAATCTACAGTGTAACAAATCAAGACTAGTTTAACTCTTTGCCAGCCAGTAGCGTTTGCTGAAAAGAAACCATGTGGACCCAATATACAAATGTATTAGAAATCTATGAGAAAGAACTCCTAATGCACCTTGAAAATTGTTCCGTTTCTAGTCCATCTTTTAAGAATCATCGTGATTCTTCTTATATGTACATAAGAAAGCAGTATAGAAGGATGGGTGAAAGTTTTCAGAATTGATCCTGAATTCAGGATTTTGAGGCTGACTTTCCATAGCCTCAAAATGCTGAATTAGGGAGATTATAATAGCTTTTCTGATTTATTTTCAGTCTGTCTAAAGACATTTGACCATTTTAACGTGATATTGTGAATATTTAGTGGGCATATTGCAAGATTGGAGTTTGGAAAGAGCAGGATTTCAGAAATTTTGATTATCTTAACACAATTTAAACTTGGAATTATTCATTTTACATGCATCCTGCAAGTTTTAAAATTTGAATTTCTAAAGTTCAGGATTTTGGAAATTTTGCAGATGTGATCAGGACTCTACATAAGAGTGTAATTGAAAATTATTTTTCTTATTTCTCAACCAAAAAATATGTTGTGGGTACTCAAAGAATCGTCTCAATGAGACGGTTCTTTTGAGCACCCAAAATACATCATACATGTTTAAATTAATGGGTAAGAAAAAATTTACAATTTTAAACTCAAAGCATTTCCTTATCTTGGCCTATAGATGTATAAATAATATCTTTCTCAATCTACAGACTCAGTTCAACAAAGGGAGGCTATTTTAAACCTTTGCCTACCTTTGTCATTTGCTGATAACTTCTCCAAACAGTTTGTAACCAGATCAGGCTTGTGATGGTTGTGTGGCTTTTCCTCGTGGTACCATGGGTTTGTCTGCGGTTTGTGATTGTGGTATTTCCTGATCATACTCACCTACTATTTTTGACAAGATGACGGGCCTGATCTGGATCCAATTTGTTTGACACCCTGATCAGAGTGCTAACTAGGATTTTGAAAACAGGAGTCCCAGAGTCCTCTTTGCCAAATAGTGGGCGTCTTACCATACAAAGAATATAGCCCTCGAAAAAAGGAGTCCTAGCATCAAAAATGGGAGTTCACGACCGGAGGTAATAAAACTTGTTTCATGCTCAACTCAACTGAGCAGAAAATGTATCCTGCTCATAAATGTTAAAATGCCAACAACTATTTTGACATTTATTAGCATGATGAATACCACTTCTGAGAGACTTAAAGCAAGAAACTCCTTCATTTGTCAGCGTTTTAGTTTTTATGAGCAGTTGGAATTTTATGCTCAGTTGAGATGTGCATGAAAACAGTTTTATAATCTCAGGGCCTGGACTGCGAATTAGCAGTAAGTAAGAGCTCTTGCTGATGGTACTCTTGAAAAAGTTGAAAAAAATCAACAGACATCTAAAATCATGAAAATAACCCGGCATGCAAAGAGTTTGGAATGTAACTTCCCCAATCTGCAGTATAACAAAATAATTCAGACTCTTTCCAAGTGCTAGTGGGGACATTTGTCATATGCTGATACCTCTTCGTGAAGCAACTTCGAGGCAGATTAGGACAGGCCGATCATTTGTTCTGATCTGGAGCCAAACTGTTTGATTACCTGATGTTTTCTCGAAAGAACTTTTCTAAAAATTGGAAAAAAATTCAGCAGACAACAAAAAATGGAAAATGACCCAGCATGCAAAGTTAAGTACAGTGCAGCTCCTTTACAACGCGATGTTAGAGTCCATGAGAAATGACTGTGTTATAGGTGAATTGTGTTATAAAGGGGCAATTATACAAAGGAATTATAAGAAAAAAAATATTTTATGGTCATTTTCTAATAACAACTTTTTTAAAGTTCCATGGTAAAATAATTTTGTAGCCACAACATGACCATGTTATATCCATTTTACATATATATGTGTTACAAGGTACTTTACAAAGCGCTGCATTGTATGTCTTACTGATGCAGTTACTTCTTTGCGAAGGCAGGGCTAGGGTATTTAGATAAGTTAGTATATAGCAAAGAGGGTGCATGTTTTTAGCTGGCCTGTACAAAGTACATCAAAGCTTCATATAAGAAATTGAGTGTGTTTGGTTAATACCCATTTCTCTTTGTGAATTGGGTACCAACATTTTTGATTTGGTGTCATAGTAATAGTATATACAAGGAGAGGTCAATAAATTTGTAAAACTACGGGTTTCAACATTTTTCTTCATAGCCCTCCTCCTTTGTGGCGAACATTATGACTGCTCTGAACTCAAGGTTATGATTTTCCATTTTCTGCCAATGGGTATAGGTTTTAAAACAAAAAGGAAGAGCAAATAATGTATGTCTTGACTGAACGGTTGTTATCATTCTACTGACAAAGGTTTACACTAAAAAATAAAAAAAGGAATCTTGAATTGTAAAGAAAAATTCTAGGTTCTATAAACTTATCGAACGCCCCTTGTATAACCATGAGTATAATTTTCAAGTAAGTATTTCAAAACGTATGTGAGTATGATCAGGAAATACCACAAGCACACACTGCAGACCATCCCACAGCACCATGAGTTAGAGCCATAGCACATTTACAGTAACAAGACTGCTATGAGACAATAAAAGCAAAGCAACCAGCTCTCTCGTCCTCGTTAAGATGATTGCAAAACTAGGCACGAGAAATGAATACCAAAGCAAAGACCAACACAGAACCTCCACACACAATGGGAAGTAAATTAAACAATAGATAAACAGGAACAGAACCACTGCCTTAGAACGGACCGCAGCCTTAGCTACCTGGGTAGTTTCCTTTTTGGTAATCATCAAAGTAGAGCCGTGACACAGGATTTACAACAATGTGGTATGTGCGACCAGCATAGCCTCAGATCAGCCTGGGCATACACACAGACTGATCAGAGGTTTTGCTAGTCTTAAAAAAGAAAGTAAGTCATGGCAACCATGATTATTTTAGTACATGATTGTGTGCAACAGACACACCTCTTGGCATTGCACTTAGAAACATTAGTACGCGTTTGGCATCTATTGAATGCAATAAATAGTTTAGTATACTTCCTGATAATGGGTGGCATAAGAGGAGATAACCTATTCTAATGCACTTGATTTTGTAACGCAACGTTTGATTGGATAACGTCAAAAATTTGCGACAGTATATCCTGCGATATACTGTCGGAAATAGTTTGACGTCATTAATTACGTCACATCTCGTTGGATGACGTGAGGCTTTATGCGGCTTCCTACGCTCCAATCCGGGACAAAACTGCAGAAGTGCATTAGAATGGGGATAACCATATTCAAAATTTTCATTTGGGGAGGTATATCGTCGGATATACGTTCGGAAATCACGTTTTACGGCTCCGCTCGCGCGTCGCCGTAAAACTAAATTTCCGACCGTATATCCGACGATATACCTCCCCAAATGAAAATTTTGAATACAGTTATCCCCTAAATGGTTGGAGGCATAATCTAAAAATTGTTAACATAACTAGGAGTATGAGCAGGAGACGCCCAATGTAATCTACTTGGAGAAATAGAGGATCTTACATGAGTGCTCATGTTTTATTGATTTTATTAAACAAGTTGGGGAAAAGAGATAAAATGCGAGGCTTGCCGAGCATTTTATCTCTTTTTCGCAACGAGTTTAATAAATTCAATAATACAAGAGCACGAATGTTAGATTCTATTTATCATATGACAAATACTTTGAAATCTGATTTCTGGCGTGAAAACGTTATAATTTTGTCATTATGTACGCAACGTTGTAATGGACGTCACAACGTTTCCCGTAAATCTATAAACCACTAGTGGTTTATCGATTTTATTGCATGGCGTTATTTCACTCCCAGACACGACGTCATATGATAAATAATAATTTTGCTAATTTAGTTCTTATCATAACTGTTGTGAGGTAAGTAGTTACTTTCCCATGTTCAGTTCAGCTTTGTAAATAAAATCCAATCAAACCAGCTGGTGAATTTTTCTTACTCATCGCACATGAGTAAAGTCATTCTTAAATGCCTTAAAATTAGCCAGAGACGGCACAGATAGTATAGTTATTGGTCGCATATCTGATGAGTTACAACAATGTAAGTAAGGGTGCAAAGATCAAGAATCGATACAATCAAGTACCACACCTGACCCAGGATAGCAATGGGAAAATGACAAACTCACAGTAGACACCACAAACGAGAGCCAAGAGGTCAGCCCTTTTCCAGCAGGTGACCAAAAGGACATATAAACAGACGCGCAGAAAGACATAGCAAAGACAAGACAAAATAAAAACATAAACGATCCACAAAAGAAGTACCACCTTGGAAAGGTCAGTAAAATATATTACTGGAGGACTTAAACCGGTTTAACGGCGCCAACCTCACCCTTAATTCAGAAGTGGATCAAGACAGATAGATATTTGGTTTGCATGAAATACCCCAAACTTATCAATGCATCATCTCCTGAAACATATAAATCAAGATATAACAAGGAGATAATTTCATGAACTCGCTCAACTCATGCCTTAATAGCCACTTTTTAGATTTTACTATTAAATGATGACGTCTCTCCTAGGTAGTATTCACCACTTTCTTCGTATGACAGCTATTGTAGTTCTACAGCTTTATGTCTATCGATTGACTATTGAAACTATTGTATCGCATGCCAGTCGCATGTCCCCACATTTGTCGATACGAGCTGGAAAGTGGGAGAGCACTCACTCTGTCCAGTTTGGCCATCTGAAAGGAAAACATGAATATATGGCAACCATTTCAGTGATATTGGATGGAGACTGATTAAAATCAGTCAAAATACGTTTACTTGAAGAATTACGATCAGTCTCATGCTTTTATCAGAATATGAATATAGTATTCGTTCATTTATGCACATTTTCTGATCATCAGTCCTAAAACATATTGCATCTTGGAAAACCTTAAATGTCTATTTGTGAGCAAATGTATGCAATCTTTTTAAATAAAGATAGTAAGTGTTAAACTCTATCTTGTGCATAACATAATACACTTTATATCCATTATTGGTGAATGAAAATGTTGGATATATTGATATCAGTCCCACTATAGCGTCCCTCTGACAGTCTATCTGCCAATCTGTTTTGCTCAATAGGTGAGGTCTACAATCAATGTTTTGACCAAGAGTGTTTATATATGACACTATAATTGCCTTTGGTGTATAAATTACAAAGAACTTATTTGATCACAAATATGAAATTTATAGTAGAGCAAACGAGAGCTCAAAAGTCGCCTCCTTAAGGACTTTTAGGTGCCCTCTCCGTTAACAAGTAGTGTTATATACCAAATTGTTTGTTAGCATCCCTAGTTTCAGAAAACCAATGATGTCGGTGTCGGAGTCGCGTACTTACAGAGTTATGGCCCTTGAAAGTTACTTACCCTAAACGCTCTTTAGACTGATTTTAGGGTATAAAATGAGCATAAAATGTGCTTGTTTTGCTGGAAATAACCAGTTTTACGTATTTTTGTCTAAACTTTTGAATCAGAAACGGAAAATATGTTATAGTTCTATTTATTTTACCTGACAAAAGAGGATATTGGGATGAATACCTTTTGTAGCGGGCCCTGGCTTACTCGGGTGTGAAAATTATCATTGTGCGCGCGCGCCCCGGACCGCAATTATGATATTTCCTGTTTTCCCATAGGGCCCAAGGCAAATGGGCATCGCTGTTGTACGCGCTTTCTAAGGCTCTGATCGCTTTTAGATTTTGCACGCGGATAGGGCCAACAGAGGCCCAGGTATTGCCATGCGCACCTGCCCGCAACAATGTTTCGATACCGAGTTATCGGGGTGCGGAAGACCGCGGCGCCGAAACGTTACGCGCTTCCGTCTCGCGAACTACTCTTTCCATCATGCCCACACTGGCATCAGTTTGTAGTACGGGAGGCCATCTACAAATGGTGAAAATTTCAAAGCGTTCCGTCGGACAATTAAAAAATTATGAGCATTAGAAGATCTCTCCATTAGGCCACAGTCGCCCACCCGGCCTAAAACTTGCGCGGGTCACTTTCACGGATGGGCTCGAAACTGGTGTCAGAAGTTAGCCCCCAACCAGAGCTTCATTGTGAGGCATTGCGTAAATTTTTCCGTACCCCCCGAGTGCCGAGCAATAGCCCCTGAAAGGGCTTTCCGCACAATTTTCACGCCCTTATTTGAGCCACTTGTAGACGAAGGAATTTTGCGCAAATGACTGAGAGGTGCTCCTGGGCACTGCTCATCACTTTGCAATAGGTTCTGGGGCTTTTCGCTTCGGTCGCGTTTTCTCAAACTTTGAGGGCATCAGCGGGTGGGCTGTGAAACCTCCGAATGCATGGTTCTCAGCTCCTGCTGTGGGCAGCAAGCCAATTTTTTTTCCAAAATGTTGACCTATAAAAGAGCTTACTCGGGTGTGAAAATTATCATTGTGCGCGCGCGCCCCGGATGGCAATTATGATATTTCCTGTTTTCCCATAGGGCCCAAGGCAAATGGGCATCGCGGTTGTACGCGCTTTCTAAGGCTCTGATCGCTTTTAGATTTTGCACACGGATAGGGCCAACAGAGGCCCAGGTATTGCCATGCCCACCCACCCGCAACAATGTTTCGATACCGAGTTATCGGGGTGCGGAAGACCGCGGCGCCAAAACGTTACGCGCTTCCATCTCGCGAACTACTCTTTTCATCATGCCCACACTGGCATCAGTTTGTAGTACAGGAGGCCGTCTACAAATGGTGAAAATTTCAAAGCGTTCTGTCGGAAAATTAAAAAGTTATGAGCATTAGAAGATCTCTCCATTAGGCCACATTAGGCTACAGTCGCCCACCCGGCCTAAAACTTGCGCGGGTCCTTTTCACGGACGGGCTTGAAACTGGTGTCAGAAGTTAGCCCCCGACCAGAGCTTCATTGTGAGGCATTGCGTAAATTTTTCCGTCCCCCCCGAGTGCCGAGCAATAGCCCCTGAAAGGGCTTTCCGCACAATTTTCACGCCCTTATTTGAACCACTTGTAGACGAAGGAATTTTGCGTAAATGACTGAGAGGTGCTCCTGGGCACTGCTCATTACTTTGCAATAGGTTCCGGGGCTTTTCGCTTCGGTCGCGTTTTCTCAAACTTTGAGAGCATCAGCGGGTGGGCTGTGAAACCTCCGAATGCATGGTTCTCAGCTCCTGCTGTGGGCAGCAAGCCAATTTTTTTTGCAAAATGTTAACCTATAAAAGAGCTTACTCGGGTGTGAAAATTATCATTGTGCGCTTGCGCCCCGGACCGCAATTATGATATTTCCTGTTTTCCCATAGGGCCCAAGGCAAATGGGCATCGCGGTTGTACGCGCTTTCTAAGGCTCTGATGGCTTTTAGATTTTGCACGCGGATAGGGCCAACAGAGGCCCAGGTATTGCCATGCGCACCCGCCCGCAACAATGTTTCGATACCGAGTTATCGGGGTGCGGAAGACCGCTGCGCCGAAACGTTATGCGCTTCCGTCTCGCGAACTACTCTTTCCATCATGCCCACACTGGCATCAGTTTTAGTACGGGAGGCCGTCTACAAATGGTGAAAATTTCAAAGCGTTCTGTCGGAAAATTAAAAAGTTATGAGCATCAGAAGATCTCTCCATTAGGCCACATTAGGCCACAGTCGCCCACCCGGCCTAAAACTTGCCCGGGTCACTTTCACGGACGGGCTCGAAACTGGTGTCAGAAGTTAGCCCCCGACCAGAGCTTCATTGTGAGGCATTGCATAAATTTTTCCGTCCCCAGAGTGCCGAGCAATAGCCCCTGAAAGGGCTTTCCGCACAATTTTCACGCCCTTATTTGAGCCACTTGTAGACGAAGGAATTTTGCGCAAATGACTGAGAGGTGCTCCTGGGCACTGCTCATCACTTTGCAATTGGTTCCGGGGCTTTTCCCTTCGGTCGCATTTTCTCAAACTTTGAGGGCATCAGCGGGTGGGCTGTGAAACCTCCGAATGCATGGTTCTCAGCTCCTGCTGTGGGCAGCAAGCCAATTTTTTTTTCCAAAATGTTGACCTATAAAAGAGCTTACTCGGGTGTGAAAATTATTATTGTGCGCGCGCGCCCCGGACCGCAATTATGATATTTCCTGTTTTCCCATAGGGCCCAAGGCAAATGGGCATCGCGGTTGTACGCGCTTTCTAAGGCTCTGATCGCTTTTAGATTTTGCACGCGGATAGGGCCAACAGAGGCCCAGGTATTGCCATGCGCACCCGCCCGCAACAATGTTTCGATACCGAGTTATCGGGGTGCGGAAGACCGCGGCGCCGAAACATTACGCGCTTCCGTCTCGCGAACTACTCTTTCCATCATGCCCACACTGGCATCAGTTTGTAGTACGGGAGGCCGTCTGCAAATGGTGAAAATTTCAAAGCGTTCCGTCGGAAAATTAAAAAGTTATGAGCATTAGAAGATCTCTCCATTAGGCCATAGTCGCCCACCCGGCCTAAAACTTGCGCGGGTCACTTTCACGGACGGGCTCGAAACTGGTGTCAGAAGTTAGCCCTCTGACCAGAGCTTCATTGTGAGGCATTGCGTAAATTTTTCCGTCCCCCGAGTGCGGAGCAATAGCCCCTGAAAGGGCTTTCAGCACAATTTTCACGCCCTTATTTGAGCCACTTGTAGACGAAGGAATTTTGCGCAAATAACTGAGAGGTGCTCCTGGGCACTGCTCATCACTTTGCAATAGGTTCCCGGGCTTTTCGCTTCGGTCGCATTTTCTCAAACTTTGAGGGCATCAGCGGGTGGGCTGTGAAACCTCCGAATGCATGGTTCTCAGCTCCTGCTGTGGGCAGCAAGCCAATTTTTTTTCCAAAATGTTGACCTATAAAAGAGCTTACTCGGGTGTGAAAATTATCATTGTGCGCGCGCGCCCCGGACCGCAATTATGATATTTCCTGTTTTCCCATAGGGCCAAAGGCAAATGGGCATCGCGGTTGTACGCGCTTTCTAAGGCTCTGATCGCTTTTAGATTTTGCACGCGGATAGGGCCAACAGAGGCCCAGGTATTGCCATGCGCACCCGCCCGCAACAATGTTTCGATACCGAGTTATCGGGGTGCAGAAGACCGCGGCGCCGAAATGTTACGCGCTTCCGTCTCGCGAACTACTCTTTCCATCATGCCCACACTGGCATCAGTTTGTAGTACGGGAGGCCGTCTACAAATGGTGAAAATTTCAAAGCGTTCTGTCGGAAAATTAAAAAGTTATGAGCATTAGAAGATCTTTCCATTAGGCCACAGTCGCCCACCCGGCCTAAAACTTGCGCGGGGCACTTTCACAGACGGGCTCGAAACTGGTGTCAGAAGTTAGCCCCCGACCAGAGCTTCATTGTGAGGCATTGAGTAAATTTTTCCGTCCCCCGAGTGCCAAGCAATAGCCCCTGAAAGGGCTTTCCGCACAATTTTCACGCCCTTATTTGAGCCACTTGTAGACGAAGGAATTTTGCGCAAATGACTGAGAGGTGCTCCTGGGCACTGCTCATCACTTTGCAATAGGTTCAGGGGCTTTTTGTCTTCGGTCGCGGTCTCAAACTTTGAGGGCATCAGCGGGTGGGCTGTGAAACCTTCGAATGCATGGTTCTCAGCTCCTGCTGTGGGCAGCAAGCCAATTTTTTTTCCAAAATGTTGACCTATAAAAGAGCTTACTCGGGTGTGAAAATTATCATTGTGCGCGCGCGCCCCTGACTGCAATTATGATATTTCCTGTTTTCCCATAGGGCCCAAGGCAAATGGGCATCGCGGTTGTACGCGCTTTCTAAGGCTCTGATCGCTTTTAGATTTTGCACGCGGATAGGGCCAACAGAGGCCCAGGTATTGCCATGCGCACCCTTTAACAATGTTTCGATACCGAGTTATCGGGGTACGGAAGACCACGGCGCCCAAACGTTACGCGCTTCCGTCTCGCGAACTTCTCTTTCCATCATGCCCACACTGGCATCAGTTTGTAGTACGGGAGGCAGTCTACAAATGGTGAAAATTTCAAAGCGTTCCGTCGGAAAATTAAAAAGTTATGAGCATTAGAAGATCTCTCCATTAGGCCACATTAGGCCACAGTCGCCCACCCGGCCTAAAACTTGCGCGGGTCACTTTCACGGACGGGCTCGAAACTGGTGTCAGAAGTTAGCCCCCGACCAGAGCTATATTGTGAGGCATTGCGTAAATTTTTCCGTCCCCTGAGTGCCGAGCAATAGCCCCTGAAAGAGCTTTCCGCACAATTTTCTCGCCCTTATTTGAGCCACTTGTAGACGAAGGAATTTTGCGCAAATGACTGAGAGGTGCTCCTGGGCACTGCTCATCACTTTGCAATAGGTTCCGGGGCTTTTCGCTTCGGTCGCGTTTTCTCAAACTTTGAGGGCATCAGCGGGTGGGCTGTGAAACCTCCGAATGCATGGTTTTCAGCTCCTGCTGTGGGCAGCAAGCCAATTGTTTTTCCAAAATGTTGACCTATAAAAGAGCTTACTCGGGTGTGAAAATTATCATTGTGTGCGCGCGCCCCGGACCGCAATTATGATATTTCCTGTTTTCCCATAGGGTCCAAGGCAAATGGGTATCGCGGTTGTACGCGCTTTCTAAGGCTCTGATCGCTTTTAGATTTTGCACGCGGATAGGGCCAACAGAGGCCCAGGTATTGCCATGCGCACCGGCTCGCAACAATGTTTCGATACCGAGTTATTGGGGTGCGTAAGACCGCGGCGCCGAAACGTTACGCGCTTTCGTCTCACGAACTACTCTTTCCATCATGCCAACACTGGCATCAGTTAGTAGTACGGGAGGCCGTCTACAAATGGTGAAAATTTCAAAGCGTTCCGTCGGAAAATTAAAAAGTTATGAGCATTAGAAGATCTCTCCATTAGGCCACATTAGGCCACAGTCGCCCACCTGGCCTAAAACTCGCGTGGGTCACTTTCACGGACGGGCTCGAAACTGGTGTCAGAAGTTAGCCCCCGACCAGAGCTTCATTGTGAGGCATTGCGTAAATTTTTCCGTCCCCCGAGTGCGGAGCAAAAGCCCCTGAAAGGGCTTTTAGTACAATTTTCACGCCCTTATTTGAGCCATTTGTAGATGAAGGAATTTTGCGCAAATAACTGAGAGGTGCTCCTGGGCACTGCTCATCACTTTGCAATAGGTTCCCGGGCTTTTCACTTCGGTCGCGTTTTCTCAAACTTTGAGGGCATCAGCGGGTGGGCTGTGAAACCTCCGAATGCATGGTTCTCAGCTCCTGCTGTGGGCAGCAAGCCAATTTTTTTCCAAAATGTTGACCTATAAAAGAGCTTACTCGGGTGTGAAAATTATCATTGTGCGCGCGCGCCCTGGACCGCAATTATGATTTTTTCTGTTTTCCCATAGGGCCCAAGGCAAATGGGCATCGCGGTTGTACGTGCTTTCTAAGGCTCTGATCGCTTTTAGATTTTGCACGCGGATAGGGCCAACAGAGGCCCAGGTATTGCCATGCGCACCCGCCCGCAACAATGTTTCGATACCGAGTTATCGGGGTGCGGAAGACCGCGGCGCCGAAACATTACGCGCTTCCATCTCGTGAACTACTCTTTCCATCATGCCCACACTGGCATCAGTTTGTAGTACGGGAGGCCGTCTACAAATGGTGAAAATTTCAAAGCGTTCCGTCTGAAAATTAAAAAGTTATGAGCATTAGAAGATCTTTCCATTAGGCCACAGTCGCCCACCCGGCCTAAAACTTGCGCGGGTCACTTTCACGGACGGGCTCGAAACTGGTGTCAGAAGTTAGCCCCCGACCAGAGCTTCATTGTGAGGCATTGCGTAAATTTTTCCGTCCCCCGAGTGCCGAGCAATAGCCCCTGAAAGGGCTTTCCGCACAATTTTCACGCCCTTATTTGAGCCACTTGTAGACGAAGAAATTTTGCGCAAATGACTGAGAGGTGCTCCTGGGCACTGCTCATCACTATGCAATAGGTCCCGGGGCTTTTCGCTTCGGTCGCGTTTTCTCAAACTTTGAGGGCATCAGCGGGTGGGCTGTGAAACCTCCGAATGCATGGTTCTCAGCTCCTGCTGTGGGCAGCAAGCCAATTTTTTTCCAAAATGTTGACCTATAAAAGAGCTTACTCGGGTGTGCAAATTATCATTGTGCGCACGCGCCGGGGACCGCAATTATGATATTTCCTGTTTTCCCATAGGGCCCAAGGCAAATGGGCATTGCGGTTGTACGTGCTTTCTAAGGCTCTGATCGCTTTTAGATTTTGCACGCGGATAGGGCCAACAGAGGCCCAGGTATAGCCATGCGCACCCGCCCACAACAATGTTTTGATACCGAGTTATCGGGGTGCGGAAGGTAAGCTCTTTTATAGGTCAACATTTTGGAAAAAAAATTGGCTTGCTGCCCACAGCAGGAGCTGAGAACCATGCATTCGGAGGTTTCACAGCCCACCCGCCGATGCCCTCAAAGTTTGAGAAAACGCGACCGAAGCGAAAAGCCCCGGAACCTATTGCAAAGTGATGAGCAGTGCCCAGGAGCACCCGCCCGCAACAATGTTTCTATACCGAGTTATCGGGGTGCGGAAGACCGCGGCGCCGAAACGTTACGCGCTTCCGTCTTGCGAACTACTCTTTCCATCTTGCCTACACTGGCATCAGTTTGTAGTACGGGAGGCCATCTACAAATGGTGAAAATTTCAAAGCGTTCCGTCGGAAAATTAAAAAGTTATGAGCATTAGAAGATCTCTCCATTAGGCCACATTAGGCCACAGTCGCCCACCCGGCCTAAAACTTGCGCGGGTCACTTTCACGGACGGGCTCGAAACTGGTGTCAGAAGTTAGCCCCCGACCAGAGCTATATTGTGAGGCATTGCGTAAATTTTTCCGTCCCGCTGAGTGCCGAGCAATAGCCCCTGAAAGGGCTTTCCGCACAATTTTCTCGCCCTTATTTGAGCCACTTGTAGACGAAGGAATTTTGCGCAAATGACTGAGAGGTGCTCCTGGGCACTGCTCATCACTTTGCAATAGGTTCCGGGGCTTTTCGCTTCGGTCGCGTTTTCTCAAACTTTGAGGGCATCAGCGGGTGGGCTGTGAAACCTCCGAATGCATGGTTCTCAGCTCCTGCTGTGGGCAGCAAGCCAATTTTTTTTCTAAAATGTTGACCTATAAAAGAGCTTACTCGGGTGTGAAAATTATCATTGTGTGCGCGCGCCCCGGACCGCAATTATGAAATTTCCTGTTTTCCCATAGGGTCCAAGGCAAATGGGTATCGCGGTTGTACGCGCTTTCTAAGGCTCTGATCGCTTTTAGATTTTGCACGCGGATAGGGCCAACAGAGGCCCAGGTATTGCCATGCGCACCGGCCCGCAACAATGTTTCGATACCGAGTTATTGGGGTGCGGAAGACCGCGGCGCCGAAACGTTACGCGCTTTCGTCTCACGAACTACTCTTTCCATCATGCCAACACTGGCATCAGTTAGTAGTACGGGAGGCCGTCTACAAATGGTGAAAATTTCAAAGCGTTCCGTCGGAAAATTAAAAAGTTATGAGCATTAGAAGATCTCTCCATTAGGCCACATTAGGCCACAGTCGCCCACCCGGCCTAAAACTCGCGTGGGTCACTTTCACGGACGGGCTCGAAACTGGTGTCAGAAGTTAGCCCCCGACCAGAGCTTCATTGTGAGGCATTGCGTAAATTTTTCCGTCCCCCGAGTGCGGAGCAAAAGCCCCTGAAAGGGCTTTTAGTACAATTTTCACGCCCTTATTTGAGCCATTTGTAGATGAAGGAATTTTGCGCAAATAACTGAGAGGTGCTCCTGGGCACTGCTCATCACTTTGCAATAGGTTCCCGGGCTTTTCACTTCGGTCGCGTTTTCTCAAACTTTGAGGGCATCAGCGGGTGGGCTGTGAAACCTCCGAATGCATGGTTCTCAGCTCCTGCTGTGGGCAGCAAGCCAATTTTTTTTCCAAAATGTTGACCTATAAAAGAGCTTACTCGGGTGTGAAAATTATCATTGTGCGCGCGCGCCCTGGACCGCAATTATGATTTTTTTCTGTTTTCCCATAGGGCCCAAGGCAAATGGGCATCGCGGTTGTACGTGCTTTCTAAGGCTCTGATCGCTTTTAGATTTTGCACGCGGATAGGGCCAACAGAGGCCCAGGTATTGCCATGCGCACCCGCCCGCAACAATGTTTCGATACCGAGTTATCGGGGTGCGGAAGACCGCGGCGCCGAAACATTACGCGCTTCCATCTCGTGAACTACTCTTTCCATCATGCCCACACTGGCATCAGTTTGTAGTACGGGAGGCCGTCTACAAATGGTGAAAATTTCAAAGCGTTCCGTCTGAAAATTAAAAAGTTATGAGCATTAGAAGATCTTTCCATTAGGCCACAGTCGCCCACCCGGCCTAAAACTTGCGCGGGTCACTTTCACGGACGGGCTCGAAACTGGTGTCAGAAGTTAGCCCCCGACCAGAGCTTCATTGTGAGGCATTGCGTAAATTTTTCCGTCCCCCGAGTGCCGAGCAATAGCCCCTGAAAGGGCTTTCCGCACAATTTTCACGCCCTTATTTGAGCCACTTGTAGACGAAGAAATTTTGCGCAAATGACTGAGAGGTGCTCCTGGGCACTGCTCATCACTATGCAATAGGTCCCGGGGCTTTTCGCTTCGGTCGCGTTTTCTCAAACTTTGAGGGCATCAGCGGGTGGGCTGTGAAACCTCCGAATGCATGGTTCTCAACTCCTGCTGTGGGCAGCAAGCCAATTTTTTTCCAAATTGTTGACCTATAAAAGAGCTTACTCGGGTGTGCAAATTATCATTGTGCGCGCGCGCCCGGGACCGCAATTATGATATTTCCTGTTTTCCCATAGGGCCCAAGGCAAAAGGGCATTGCGGTTGTACGTGCTTTCTAAGGCTCTGATCGCTTTTAGATTTTGCACGCGGATAGGGCCAACAGAGGCCCAGGTATAGCCATGCGCACCCGCCCACAACAATGTTTTGATACCGAGTTATCGGGGTGCGGAAGGTAAGCTCTTTTATAGGTCAACATTTTGGAAAAAAAATTGGCATGCTGCCCACAGCAGGAGCTGAGAACCATGCATTCGGAGGTTTCACAGCCCACCCGCTGATGCCCTCAAAGTTTGAGAAAACGCGACCGAAGCGAAAAGCCCCGGAACCTATTGCAAAGTGATGAGCAGTGCCCAGGAGCACCCGCCCGCAACAATGTTTCTATACCGAGTTATCGGGGTGCGGAAGACCGCGGCGCCGAAACGTTACGCGCTTCCGTCTCGCGAACTACTCTTTCCATCTTGCCCACACTGGCATCAGTTTGTAGTACGGGAGGCCATCTACAAATGGTGAAAATTTCAAAGCGTTCCGTCGGAAAATTAAAAAGTTATGAGCATTAGAAGATCATTAGAAGTCAATTAATCTTTTTCACAACAAGTGAAATAAATTCAATAATACAAGAGCCTGAAGGTTAGATTCTATTTATCATATGAAGATTACTTTGCAATATAATTTCATATGTAAAAAGTCATTATGTAGAAAAAAACATATCCTCTATGAATGTACTTTGGAATCAAGTTATACAAGGAATGTACTTTGAAACCATACTACATATCAAACTTATTTTTCAGATACAAGAAGATTGTGGATAGTAACAACAAAACAGGAAGGGGGCATCAGACATGGGCATACTTTAATGCAATGCAGGAATTACTGCACAATGATCCTAGCGTTACAGCACCCGTTACGGTTTCATCCTTACATGGAAAAAAGGTATAGTAGTATTTGTAGATCACTTGGGAAAGAAAACTGCTTGTTAGACTAGGACATACCAAATGTGGTTTTCATATAACCAGCAAAGGAAATTAAATAATCTGCAGAACATAAAGTCTGATAATGGTAAAAGTCATTTACAGAGGTACTTGTAAACCTGATCATAAACAGCCCTTCAATGCCAGATCTTTTCATCATCATCATCATCATCATCATCATCATCATCATCATCTGCCAGATATATTGTGCAAGTCTGGCACAAGACATGTGAAATCTTTATGAAAATGGCAACTGTTTCAAATAAGACTGGACTAATATGCAATATCGCCGCCCCCAGAGTCTGTTATATTATAACTCATCACATACTTAATACTATTATTACATACCTTCTAAAATTTACATGCTCATCAGAATAAATTGTGACAAAATAAAATATTTTCTGCTCTGTTGCAGCTGTATTAGAGGAACAAAGAACAGAAAATGAAAAAAACAAATCTTCGGATGTCCCTTGCAGCAATAACAAGCGGAAGAGGAAGGATGAGCCTCCAGCATGGTTTAAAGAATGGTTGGAGTCTTCAATGAATATGATGAAAGAGCTGGTATCAGAAACCAAACGAAAAAATGACTTATTAGAAAAACTTATAGAAAAAAAATAATTAAAACCATTCACAAACAAAAAAGACAGAAGTCTGATCCCCTGACCCTAATTATATGACATTTCTTATCCAGTGGATAATGTAATGTCATAAATTAAGGGGATAACTGTATTCAAAATCTTCATTTGAGCCGGTATATTGTCCGATATATGGTGGGGAATTTAGTTTTACTGCAACACATAAGCTGAGCTGTAAACCTTGATTTCCAAACATATATCCAACAATTTACCTCCCCAAATGATGTCCACCAGCTGCCAGCAGCATAAAACCACTTGCCAGCTGCATATATTCACTTGTCAACCAATGAAAAGCAACGTTTTCAACTATACATCCAAAGTGGCTGTGATAATAGTTATATTTACCTCTTACTTCTTAACCTAATAATTTGTTAGGGTTACTTAAAAGAACCGTCTCAACGAGACTATTCTTTTGAGAGCCTCTTACAAATTTTTCAATTATACATCCAAAGTGGCTGTGATCAATATTATATTTACCTCAATTAAGAGTGTAATTGAAAATAAATTTTCATACTTCTTTACCAAAACAATTTTGTTACGGGCACTCAAAAGAACCATCTCAGCGAGACTATTCTTTTGAGTGCCTCTTACCAATGTTTCAACTATACCTCCAAAGTAACTGTGATAAATGTTAAATTTTCCTCAATTAAGAGTGTATTTGAAAATCTATTTTCTTACTTCTTAACACAAACATTTGTTAGGGGTACTCAAAAGAACCATCTCAATGAGACAATTCTTTTGAGCGTCTCTTACGAATGTTTCAACTATACATACAAAGTGACTGTGATAAATGTTATATTTACCTAAATTAAGAGTGTAACTGAAAATCAATTTTCATACTTCTTAACCCAAACATTTGTTAGGGGTACTCAAAAGAACCATCTCAATGAGACTATTTTTTTGAGTGCCTCTAATGAATGTTTCAACTAGACATCCAAAGTGACTGTGATAAATGTTATATTTTCCTCAATGAAGAGTGTAATTGAAAATAAATTTTCTTACTTCTAAACCAAAACAATTTTGTTACGGGCACTCAAAAGAACCATCTCAATGAGACTATTCTTTTGAGCGCCTCCTACCAATGTTTTCAACTATACCTGCAATGTAACTGTGATAAATGTTAAATTTTCCTCAATTAAGAGTGTAATTGAAAATCAATTTTCTTACTTCTTAACCCAAACATTTGTTAGGGGTACTCAAAAGAACCATCTCAATGAGACTTTTCTTTTGAGTGCCTCTTACGAATGTATCAACTATACATCCAAAGTGACTGTGATAAATGTAATATTTTCCTCAATTAAGAATGTAATTGAAAATAAATTTTCATACTTCTTAACCAAACCAATTTTGTTACGGGCACTCAAAAGAACCATCTCAACGAGACTATTCTTTTGAAAGCCTCTTATACCAATGTTTCAACTATACCTCCAAAGTAACTGTGATAAATGTTAAATTTTCCTCAATTAAGAGTGTAATTGAAAATCATTTTTCTTACTTCTTAACCCAAACATTTGTTAGGGGCACTCAAAAGAACCATCTCAGCGAGACTATTCTTTCGAGCGTCTCTTACGAATGTTTCAACTAGACATCCAAAGTGACTGTGATAAATGTTATATTTACCTAAATTAAGAGTGTAATTGAAAATCAATTTTTTTACTTCTTAACCTAAACATATGTTAGAAGTACTCAAAAGAACTGTCTCAATGAGAAGATTCTTTTGAGTGCCTCTTATGAATGTTTCAACTATACATCCAAAGTGTCTGTGTTAAAAGTTATATTTACCTAAATTAAGAGTGTAATTGATATCAATTTTCTTACTTCTTGACCAAACAACTTTGTTACAGACACTCAAAAGGACCGTCTCACTGAGACTATTCTTTGAGCGCCTCTTACAAATGTTTCAACTTAAAGAGAATATTAAGAGTGTTATTTAAATCAAACAATTTCTTGGTGATAATCATAAGAAGATTCGTTTGAGAACCTAAAATTTTATATTTATCTTAAGAGTGCAATTAAAAATCAATTTGCTTATTTCTTTACCAAAAGAAAGGAGTATGTGCATTTAGGGGCTAATTCGGCCCGCTTTGGAGCCAAAAACTGAAAATTGCTTTTAACAAATTTCTTCTGATTGGTTTATTAGAAGAACAACTGAAGTGTTAAATTTCAGCATTTGTTTATATTTTACCTTTGCTATGGTAACAAAAATGGCCCACAACATATACTTAAAATAGAGAAATTGCCATTTTTGACCAAATTTAACGCTTTTAGAGACTGATTTTTTAGAATTAGATATCAGCACAGCTAAATACCAAAAAATCCATTTAACATGTTGTGTGCCATGATAATTCTCTTCATCTGTTAAAATATTTTTTTGGTATTTGCTTGTGCTCTATGTTAATTTCTCTGTCAAACATCTGAAAAAATTGCTCCAAAATGATCAATTTCCTATTTTATCCTATTTTGGCGGCCATTTTTATTACTATAGCAATGGTAAAAGTCAAATTTATAGCATACTTATACACTTGGACAATTGTTCTAATAAACTAATAATGAGAATTTAGTGAATAGCAATTTTAATTTTTCGGCCTCATAGGGGGGCCAAAATAGCCTCTTAATGCACGTAGCTCTTTAGGAGACTCAAGCATCTTGAGATGGTTACTCTTACAGACATGACTAAGGGTATGTCTGTAAGAGTATCCATCTTAGGGTACTTAATAACTAATAAAAAGATCTGTCTCAATGAGAGGATTCTTTTGAGCACCTCATACAAAGGTTTTAACTTTACTTCCAAAGTGGCTGTTACAAATGTTATATTTACCTAATTTAAGCATATAATTAAAAATCAATTCAACTTCACAGCCAAATTTATTGTTCGTTTTGATCTATGTCTGTGACAAGCAATTCAAATGACCATTGTCTCTTAATGGCACAAGTAGATAGTCCTTCAGGGGATAAGCAGAATCACCCAGTATATGATATTTGGCTGGCAACCCCTCTTCATTGCTTTCCAGCAGAGAATTGATGTCGCTGTTCCTGAATACTCTGCTGTCATGCACAGATTCCACATTCCCTGTATACACATCTAGAAACTTTAAATTGCTGTCACAGACAACCTGAAAAAGGCAGAAAAAACAGAGGCCCATAGGCCATGATGTTACAGCTTCATAATCAACATCTAAAACACCTGCTCTAATATAGTAAAGAACATGCTTAACCATTTTAACATCAATTTTCCCACAGCAAGTCAATGGAAATTTTAAATTCACACTTTGAGACAAAGGACATTGTTAAAAACGCTTTCAGTGCACTATGAACATCTGACTTGAGTATAACCCTGCATAACTAAGAAAACAAGGAACAGTAAAAGAAAACCAAAACTGCCTGAAGACAAAAAGATGCTGTTCATTCAAAATTTGAATTATTTAAAAATAGCTCAATTACATGATAACATTGTTAATGCAAGCAACAATTTAAACTCAGTTAACCCCGATAAAGTAAATGATATATGTCATCAATTTTCAGATATATTCAGCGAGTCTGCTCAGTCATTTTCTCATGAAAGTTCAAACTCAAATTACAAGAAAGGCAAAAAGGTATGGTTTGGAAAACAGTGTGAAAATGCCCGGAAGCAGTACCATTTTGCAAAAAGGAAACATTCAAAAAATTCTTCAACTTCCACAAAAATGAACCTTATAAGTGCAAGCAAAAAATATAAGAGGGAGTTGAATTACTTTATCAATAAACATAATAAATCAATGCAACATAAAACTGAAAAATAAAAATCCCAAGGAATACTGGAAAATTATAAATAATATTGATAGCAAAAATACTGACAGTAGGATCAAAACTGATGCCCTTTATACCTTCTTCAAAGACCTTAATAATGAGCTTAACTCTGATGATGATTCCTCTGACCCCAATATAGATATTTCTATCAATGATGATGATGAAATCTTAAACTCCCCAATAACAGATAGTGAAATTATGAAATGTATCAAATTGTTAAAAAATAATAAAGCATGTGCAGATGACCAGATAATCAATGAATATATAAAGAGCACATCTCATATTATGCTACCACTATATACTTCTTTTTTCAATTTGATATTAGAAACTGGAACCCTGCCTGAATCATGGCTTGAAGGCATAATCAAACCAATTTACAAAAAGAAAGGTGACCCCCTACAACCAGAAAATTACCGTCCTATAACAATCCTGAGTTGTTTTGGAAAGCTGTTTACTGCAGTATTAAATCTACGGTTAAATAATTTTCTAAATGAGCATGAAATATTGGAAGAAAACCAGGCAGGATTCAGAGAAGGGTACTCGACTAATGATCACATATTTGTACTTCATGCACTTATTGAACTTTTGAAGGGTAAAAAATTAAAACTATTTTGTTCTTTTGTAGACTTTAGTAAGGCATTTGACTCTGTTTGGAGAGCTGGATTGTGGTCGAAATTATTGAAGAATAACATCAATGGCAAATTCTTTCGTTTAATCTTTAATATGTATCAGGGAATTAAATCTTGTGTCTCATTCAATGGTATTCAGTCAAGTTTCTTCCCTTGTCTGCGTGGGGTAAGGCAAGGGGAAAATTTGTCTCCTGTGTTATTTGCCTTATTCTTAAATGACTTAGAAGATTTCATGAAGGCACGTAGTTGCCCTGGCATAAGCCTTGAATTTGTTTCAGAAGACTTGTATTTCTACTTTAAGCTCCTCGTTCTTTTGTATGCGGATGACACAGTTATCTTTGGTACAGATGAGACTAGTTCCCAAAAGAATCTAGATGTATTTTATGAATATGCTAAAATGTGGAAGCTGGATATTAACTACGACAAGACTAAAGTTTTGATATTTGGCACACGTAATGATGACCGCTTTAGCTTCAAAATGAGTGAGAGTAAAATCTCAATCTGTAAGGAATTCAAGTATTTGGGGGTAGTTTTCACTAAAAGCAGAAGTTTCTGTAAAGCAAGAAAACATAATTATGATCAAGCCAAAAAGGCTATGCACCTTCTATATAAAAGAATTAGAAACTTAAATCTTCCCATTGACTTACAATTACAGCTTTTTGAACACACTATTTTACCAATTGCCCTATATGGATGTGAGATCTGGGCGTTTGAAAATACTTACATCATAGAAAAGCTTCAAACTGAGTTCCTCAGGTACATTACAAATTCAAAAAAATCTACCCCAGCATATATGCTTCATGCAGAACTAGGTTGCAA
Source organism: Loripinus fragilis (assembly GCA_964019695.1). Lineage (NCBI taxonomy): Eukaryota > Metazoa > Mollusca > Bivalvia > Lucinida > Lucinidae > Loripinus > Loripinus fragilis. The sequence continues at coordinate 92,762,310 of OZ026527.1, read as the reverse complement.
GGCAGTAGACATTAGAATCAAAACCCGTATGATTAGCTTTTGGATGAATATTGTGAATGGTAAACAAACAAAACTATCAAAATGGTTATACTTGCTTCTACTAGGAGAATATGATGGTGGCACCTATCAACATAAATGGATCCATTGTATTAAACAAATTCTAATATCTGTTGGGCGTCCTGGGGCCTGTTGCATAAACCGTCATTAAAAGTTAACTGCCAGTTAAGTCGTCATTAAGTCGCTGTTAACTTAATGCCGACTTTAACTCTGTTGCATAAAAGTCCATTAACTTTAAGTCGGCATTAAGCTCCCGTTAAAGCTGTCATTAACTAAAGTACCTCAGGAGGTACTTTAAAGTTGTCATTAAGTATAGATTTCACTGCTGTACATGTGCATTTACATGGTTTGCAGCCATTTTGTAATTCACTGGAAATTAGTAATCATAATCATAAAAACAGCTAAAAATGAGCATTCAAATGATTATCATTATTATTTCAAAGTGACTATTGGCTTCCAGTGCCTAACTACAATACGCCAATACGCTATGGGGAGCAAGAGATTGGGTGGGAATGCGCGAATCCGGGAGGGGGGGGGGGCAGGGGGTCTGTACCCCATCGGAAAATCACACGTTGTAGGCCTATGGGTAGATCTAGATCTCAACCCCCTCCCGCCCCTGATGAAATTTCCTGGTTCCGCCCAGGGGGGGGGGGCAATTTATTTCACTGGAATGCATTAGAACAGATTGCCTAATGGAGGACCAGGCTCGGGGGGAGGGGGGGGTGACTTTACCAGCTAGGAGCTTGGGATTGGCTAAAATGATGGATTTCACATGGCTTAGATAATACAACGAGACTTAACGTCCTTTTGAAATTGGCATTTTGGTCCTTGTTTCTTCGCTACTTTGCGAGTCGCAAAATGAACGTGCATCATATCACTGGGTAAGAATGTTATAAATCTGACCTTTTTTGAGTGTCGGTGTATACATCAACAGTATTTGCACGCGTGCTGTGACGTAAGCTGTGACGTGCAATAAGTCACACTGGATAACCTGATCAATACGCAACGGCTCGACCGAGTAAAGAAACACCGTTTATCTCTTGATAATCATCCAGCCTGATCTCCTAGATAACAGGCCATACATAAATGGTGCGATTTTTTTGATGTTGCAATGCATAGGGGGACCGGAAAAGGGGATAGTGAAAAGCACACGTGTATCACAGATTTTTACCTCATCTGATGACAAGTCGTCGCTTCAGTGCTTTAGTGTTCTATCTACCATTGCAGAAGTTTTGAGAAAAATGAGTTTGAAAATTTTAGCATCCTGATTTATCGCAGACATTTGAATCATACCAGAGGGTTAAAATGTATACATACAGTGTAAATGACCTAGGTTTGAAGAAATTTCTACAGTTATATGGAATTAACGGACATTTTACAGTTTGCATGCAGATAGAACATTATGCCATAAAAATCGCGTTCTGCGTTCAGTGCTATAGTGTTCTATATTTTCCTACAGCTTATTATTTTGGTTATGGAGTCAATTCATATACATGTACTAGTCTGAACAGAAATGATTATTTGTACCTAAAGTAGCAGATTTAGTTATTTATTTGACATAACAGTAACAAAACGCACGGATTATGCCATTAACAATTTATGCAAGGGAGGTAATCCGTTTCTTCAGTTAATTTTTCTGTCAATGAGGTCAATTCGTATAATATTTTAGTCTGATCTGATTATTTGGACCTAAAAGTAGCAGATTTAACCATTGATATGTAATAACATCCACAAATTACTTCAATTAAAACGATTTAGAATGTAAGAGAGGTAATCTGTTTCTACAGCTTATTATTCTGTTCATGGATCAATTTGCGGTATATTTTTGACTGAGCGGATCATTTGGACCTAGAAGTAGCCGATCTAGCCATTAGTTTGTCATAAGACAGACAAACCGCTTCAATTTAGGAAATTTAAATTTATGTAAGGGAGGTAACTGCAAATTTTAGCAATTTCTCCAAGGGAAGTGAATTTATGTAGATAGAACAGTATGACACTGAACTCACCCAGTCACGTGACATAATCATCATTGGTCATTGGATGGAAATCACTTAGAACACTATAGCACTGAACGAAATTGTCTTTTTGTAGATAGAACAGAAACGCACAGCGATTTTAAGCTTACTGGGAGGAGATAGGCAAATGAAACCTTCACCAGTAGATAGAACATTTGATCCCCTTTCGTACGGTATGCATAACTCATTTTTGACCAAAATGTCACTTAGAACACTATAGCACTGAAGCGACGAACTCTTAAAGTATTTCTTATGTGATTGGTATGCGTTATAGAAAACAATATTATACGATTCTTTACTCGAGATTCTATAAAGAGTGCATTTGGAGAGAAAAAAATAAACAAAGTTGACAACTACCATGACTACAGATGGTGGACAAAAGTACTCGTCGCACTCACTGTTTTTGCAAAATTATTCCTGGAAAACTTTTGAATCTACAATTATGAAAATAGTACCAAATGATAGCAAATTGGTTTTCGTAATAAACATACTTACAGGAGTTTACTGTTGTCTATTGCTTTCTTATACCAATCGTTTTAGCACAAAGGAAAAAAATAAAATCATGCCATTTTTTCGATGACGTTAACGTTAGCGTCACTGGAAAAATAGAACTCACTTTGAACGCGCGTTAGATAGTTTAGAACCAAAAGAGTAATCATTTTGACATTTAATTGAATATTGTTATTTTCTATTTGCTATTCTGTGAAATTGCACCCATGCATTAACTATTTTTTTACCAAAAAAATCTTGAAATACACTGTTTTATACAGCGACGTCATGGAGTGACGAATACTTTTGTCCACCATATTATATGTAGGCTATATGCATACACTGTTAACATACAGCTACTTTCAAACATGCTTTTGAACTAGGTGTATAAATGATTAACGGTTAGCGAATTTTTATGGTTAATCTTACCGAATAGCGGAATGAGAGGTGCTAGTGATTAGCGAATTTCGGCCTAAAATATATAATGATTAGCGATTTGGGGCAAAAAAAATACTGACGCGTTTAACGGTTAGCGAATAGTTTAACCCATTTAACGGGTAAAGCCTAGCGTCCTTTTTGTGGGACATTGGGAAAATGCGGCGTCTGATCAGGTTCTCCACTGTTTACTTACTGAAGTTTCTTTTAAAAAAATGAATAAAAAGGAAAAGTACCACCAAACAACCCTTAAAACGGAAACGGACCGGTCCAATTGATAAAAGTCGGAAATTCCATTCGGCTTAAAAGGGTCAAACTTATTTTATTGCCAAATATGATACAGCAATGGGGTTGGGGCACAAGTTCTCACAACATTAGTTACGACCCTTGCCCTAGTTAGCGAATTCCATGGAAAAAAGCTATTCCACTTCGCTTTTACAGAAAATTGTTACTGATTACATGTACCGATTTTCGGGGCTATTTTTTACCGATTACTGATTTTTGGCCTAAACTTTACTGATTACTGATTTTTTGCCAAATTTTACTGATTAGCGATTTCTGGACATACATTTTACTGACTACCGATTTTTGGGTCTAAATTTTTCAGATTAGCGGTTTTTGGGTGTTACTGATTAGCGATTTCAGAGGTATCCCATTGAGACCCTCATAGTTATGGTCATGTCATGTCAGGACAATCAGTTCACCTAACCACAATTCTTTTCCTGGGCAAGCATGAGCAAGTGCTTCGTGCACATACTTTCGCTTGTATTATATAAACTGACAACAACCCTTCTTGACTGAATTAACGGCAGGAGAATGACCGTAGAAATAATTTCACGAAAGTATGGGGCTGGGCCCGGATTGAACTAGCAACCTCTGGGTCTGTAGTCAAAGACGCACCTAGTCAGACACGTTATCGACTCTGCGCTACGCCGCCCGGTGTCATTGTCTTGTGTCCCTGAAAATTCGTGGTCACCGCCCACACGGTGTGGTATTGCAGTGGGTATTGCCTTTCATGGTGCCATTTAAAATATTTCTCTTAGACCCATCCATTTTATGGAGTAAGATGTGAGCATATGCGTGCGCTGTGATAATAAACATATAAACAATGCTATTATCCAATTGCATAAAATGGATAATAAAATAAAATATAAAAATAAATAACAGCTTTTTTTCCGCTGAGCACCCCGGCTTTCCCTGCCATACAAACAGGCTGTGACGACCTTGTCTGTATTGTGCCAGGATGCTGGTTGTCGTAGTTCGAAAGCCCTATTTCTGGGGTCCTATTTTATTTTGTTCTGGTGAAATTTTAGGAGCACAGCGCAGTGTTAGAGTACTTGACACGAAACCGAGGGGGTTGCGGGTTCGAGCATTACCCGCGTCACTGCCTTGTGTCCTTGAGCAAGATCCATTAACTAATCCTTGCTTAATTTCTGGGTCAACCCAAGAAGACCCGTCCCGACATAACTGAAAAAATTGTGTACTGAGAAGTAAAGATTCAAAATCAAGCAAATTGTGGCTTGAAGGGGTGCGCCGTAAGTCACTGGCGGAAAATACAACAATGTCATCATGCATGGAAACGGATGTAAACAAAACAGCCGATGGTTTTAAAAACGTTTTTTTCCCATAAAAGAGACACATCGTCGCATGTGCATTAGGCGTACAGCCCTTCAACCATTTCTTTTATGGAACTATAACATCTTGATCTAGAAATGATGATTGGGTGAAAACCGTGTTTTTTTTCTAAAGTGAAATAAACGAAAGAAGCGGGCCACATGAAAACTAAACTTACTAACATAGGACGAACCGTCTTCCAGCTCGAACATCATCTTTACGGCGCAATGTAGCATAGACTGACATTTTCGGGATTTGATCTAGATTGTTTTTCTGCAAAGAAGTTTTGTTTTTTCATATTCGCTAAACATGCCAGTTACAATTTATAATTTACAAAGCTCAAGCTGTCGGTTTCGTCGAAGCGTCACTGCGACTGTGATTCGCCGCCATATTGGAAGCTGTTGTTGGAGCATTTGCACGTGAAAAGATCTTAATGTCAGCTTTACCAGTCTGTTAAGTCGTCATTAGTTAAGTTGACATTAAAATTGCTTTATGCAACACAAAAATAATGCCAACTTAACTAATGGACTGGTAAAAGTTTAATGACAGCTTAAACCTTAATGATAGCTTAACTTTAATGACGGTTTATGCAACAGGGCCCAGATCTTTTAAACAAGGAAGTCATTGAAAACCCAAAATCAATCAAAAATCAAATCTCTCAAACTCTATCAGACCTTTATGTTCAGGAGTGGCATAACAAAGTAACTTCATCCTCTAAAGGAAAGAATTATAATCTTTTCAAGCAAGATTTAAATTTTGAAAATTACCTAATAAAATTAAATAGGAAACACTGTTCTTCATTGTTAAAGTTCAGGTTAAGTAATCATCGGCTACCGGTTGAAACTGGTCGCTGGGAAAACACACCCTTAGAAGACAGGAAATGCACACTATGTAGCAAACATGATATCGGTGACGAATTTCACTATCTTTTTGTTTGTGATCACTTTATATCTGACAGAAAGAAATTTTTAAGTTCATATTTTTACAAAAGTCCAAACATTATAAAATTCAAAGAACTATTTTCTTCAGCAAATACCAGGAAGCTTGTAAAGTTATCAAGTTTTGTAGAAATTATAATGAATAAATTTTCAAGTGCAGCCTAACCCTAAAAGAGTCAATCATTATGACTATGTCATGGCTTAATATTTCACGGGAATTACCTGATTATGGACAACTCACTTGATATGCCATATCATGTGATTTGTCCATAATCAATAATGTGAAGCCGTTTGATAAAAAACATCTTGCAATGTCATTGGGAATTGTCTGATTATGGACAAATCACTTGATATGTCATATCATGTGATTTGCCCATAATCAATAATGTGAAGCCGTATTTTGTTTCTTCATGAAGCAACAACAGTCGATTTGATATTATATGCCCACTGTAAGTTATAGAAGGCTCTTTCAGGGTTGATTCTGCTCGCATTTCAATTTTCACCTTTTGCATGCTCTTTGTACTCATGTATTTTATGTATATCATGTATATGCTTTGTTTTTGTACCTTGCTCTTACGCTACCTGTGAGTGGCCTGAGTTTTATGTCAATAAAGTTATGTTCTGTTCTGTTCTGTTCAGTAAAATTAATTAGAGGATCTCACAATTTTCTTGAATTTATTAAATGAGTTGGGGAAAAAGTGATAAAATGTGAGGCTTGCCGAGCATTTCATTACTTTTCGCAACAATTTTAATGAAAAAAGTCAATAAGCAATGCTTATTAGATACCCCCGCACAGTAAGAGTCAGTGAAAAAACTTGGCAAGTTATAGTTCGAACAAGAAGACCTTAGTTTTGATAAGAAGATTTCAGTAGAATCTGTGCAAACAAAAATTATAAACTCCTTCATGCATATGTTCAATGTGTCTACATTGTATCTGCAAAGTATTAAATTGCTCCATCAAAAGCTGTAGTAGGAGTTGATCGGCCCATAAAGGCACTATCCATGCATATACAAAAGCCATATAAGGGAATAATTGTCTAAGTTCAACAAAACTTATAAACTCCTTCATGCATATGTTCATTGTGTCTACATTGTATTGACAAAGTATCAAATTGCTTCATCAAAAGCTGTGGTAGGAGTTGATCGGCCCATAAAGGCACTATCAATGCATATACAAAAGCCATATAAGAGAATAATTGTCTAAGTTCTCACAGCTGTCATTTCTTCAAAAATTATTTTTTGTGAACCAAACTCCTTCATGCATATGTTAAATGTGTCTACATTGTATAGGCAAAGTATCAAATTGCTCCATACAAAGCTGTGGTAGGAGTTGATCGGCCCATAAAGGCACCGTCTATGCATATACAAACACCTTATTAGGGAAAAATTGTCTAAGTTCTCACAGCTGTCATTTTGTCAAAAATTATTTTTTCCGAACTAAACTCCTTCATGCATATGTTCAATGTGTCTACATTGTATAGGAAAAGTATCAAATTGTTCCATCGAAAGCTGTGGTAGGAGTTGATTGGCCCGTGTATGGCCTATAATAGCATAAGCATAAAGCACTATATTAAAAGCCATTTAGAACTACAAAGGGAAATAACTCTAAAAGAATTGGCCCCTAGCCCTTACTTTTTTGTCTAAAGTATTTGTCTTGCATATATGAACATGTTTGCAAGGTTTGATGAAAATCAGTGTATGGCCTATAATAGCATAAGCATAAAGCACTATATTAAAAGCCATTTAGCACTACAAAGGGAAATAACTCTAATAGAATTGGCCCCTAGCCCTTTTTTTGTCTAAAGTATTTTGCCTTGCATATATGAACATGTATGCAAGGTTTGATGAAAATCCAGCAATGACTCTTCGAGTTTTAAGGAAACAAAGCGTTACGGACGGACGGACAACGTGAAAACAGTATACCCCCTACAAACAAAGTTTGCGGGGGGTATAATAAATTCAATTATACAGGAGCACGAATGTTAGATTTTTTTATCACATGACATTAAAATTAAAAATCACATTTTTGGCGTGAAAACGTCAAGATTTTGTCATCTTTTATGTAACGTTATAATAGACGTCATAATGTTTCCCGATAATCTGTAAACCACTAGTGGTTTATCGATTTTATTGTTTAGTGTTATATCACTCTCAGACGTGACATCATGTGATAATAATATGAAATGACTTGATATAAATTTAGAACAAGAGAGCCCTTTGGCCCTGGGTCGCTCAGCTGAGAATGACTGATCAGCAGAGCTTAACTATTTGTGCAATTTTGGTGAAGGGTATTATGAGAATAAATCCCATGAAATTATTTTGAATTTGGTTTAGTGGTTCAGGAGGAGATGTCGTTTAAAATATTTCTTATCTGGAACTCTGGCAACCCTCCTGTTCAGTGGAGCGGATTCATTTATGCAATTTTGAAAGAGGGCATCAATGGGAACATTCATGTGAAGTTACATGACATTTGGACCAGTGGTTCAGTAGGAAATGTCATTTAAAGAAAAAGTTTATGGATGGACAGACGACAGACAAAAAAAAAGCTCACTTTGAGCCTCAGTTCAGGTGAGCTAAAAAGAGAGACAGTATCATATATAGAGGGTGTTACATGAGTGCTCATGTTATGTTGAATTTCCCAATGTTATCATTTGGAACAGGCCATTTCTGGTTTAAGGGATGTTAGGTGGTAATTTTCATTTTTATTCAAGTTTTAATAGAAAATTATGCAAGCAAACACAGTGGAGACCCTGATCAAACGCCGTATTCTGTGGTATCTGATCTGGCTCTGCACTGTTTGCCTATGTCCCACAAAAAGCGTGCTAGGCATATATGGGTTAAAAATGTAATTATTTTGCTACTCATAAGAGTTCCAGAAATTTGGGAAGTAGATTGTTGAAATAATCTTCCTAGTAAAAGTGCACTAGGAACATCTGACTTGAGTAAATTTATAAATATGAAAGTACTTTAAATAAAACTAGGAAAAGAGAGACAGGGTCATATAACAAAACAATTGATGCATTATTTTTCTGTTAACATCAGGATTAGTCAACCCTCAAAAGTGGTGTTCACCTCGGCTTCGCCCCGGTGAACATCACTGTTCTCGGGTTGACAAATCCTGATGTTAACCTTAAAAGAATGCATCAATTGTATAATACAACAAAACATTTGGAGCAATCTTTTTGGTCAACCTTCGAAAGTGATGTTCATCTCAGCTTTGTCTAAGAGAACATAACTGTTCACTGGTTGACAAATCTTGATATTAACCGCAAAAGAATGCATCAATTGTATATTGTTGAAAACTCCTGTTTTCATTGCACTATGAACACCTCACTTGAGTAAATGTATAAATATGAAACGACTTGATATAAAATTAGGAAAAGAAAGACAGTGTCAAATAACAACAATTGGAGCATTACTTTGTGGTTAACATCATCATTTCTGTATTTCTGTTATACCTGTAAGTGAACTGCAGGGAATCCCTTCCTGCAAATATAGGAATCTCGCTTCTCATTACAGGGACCAGGTATCTAAATATATGTCCCATCTATGGCAGCAATGACCCCGGGAATGTCACCTTTTGCCATCCAACCCTGTTCAAGAGCCGCTAGTTCCACTTGTGTTCTTGGCCAGATGATTACCTCTTGCCTAATGGACATCAAGACGTTGCAAAAACACTTGAAGCAATGTTGCGCAGGGCACCTTTGTTGAACCCAAACCTATCCGCAACACCTCGATAGGATTCGATATTTGACAGCAGCCAAACTGTTGCCAGCATTTTTTTCGAAATGGAAACAGTCCTGTCTACAGGCAAATGTGGTGCCACCCACATGCAAAGAGCCTGAAATATACAGTAGAACTTTGGCTTAAGTGATACCCCTACCCCGCAAAGTATTCACTAATCAAACAAGTAGCCCACGGGGCAATGATCATTCACCTCAGAGCCGGCAGGTAGTCATTAAAATATTTTATTGTTATTTAAAGTGGAGCCAACATAATTCTCATCATAAGTCTATAGAGTATTTTAGACACTCAAGGGCAGTTAACTCCATTGTATGTTGCCTAATTTGTGTGAAAATATATGCTTTCCTTGTTATCTGTTAAAAACATAAAAATTTGAGCAATTATAGTGGTACCACTCATTATGACTCTCTCCAGGGGTCATACCGGGCAGATCAAAAGGACAGTCATAATGAGGTGGTTATGACTTCCTTACAGGGGCAATAAAGTGGTCCCATGAAGGCATTGGGTAATTTATGATAAAATATTGGTCTTATCTTAGTGAAAGAAATTATGTTATATACAGGTAAGTCCCCTCTTGAGGCACATTTAATTTGGTGAGATACTGAAACTGTCCCTTATCAGTCAAAGGTTTTCCATCTATGTTGGTCTACACTTCTTTCCGTTTCTCAACCCTGGGGAGCGCAGTGGCTCAGTGGTAGAGTGCATGACTCTAGACCGAGGGGCCGCGGGTGGCTCAGTGATAGAGTGCTTGACATGAGACCGAGAGGCTGCGGGTTCGAGCCTCACTGACGTCACTGCGTTGTGGTCCTTAAACAAGACGCATTTATCCTAGCTTAGTACTGGTTCAACCCTGGAAGACCAGTCCCTGTTTAACTGAAAGATTGTTGATGGGACATAAAGAATCAAATCCAACAAAATCAAGCCTGGGGTTGAGGATGTGTGTAAGGACAGAATATGTGCTTGCATGGTTGATTGACTAGAGTATCATAATTGAGCCAGTGCACGTGATTTCCAACAATTTGACATTTTGACAAGTGTAGACTCAGATGAGCCTGTGCAGCCACCTTTTAAGCTTAGAAACTCCAAATGACGCTCGGTCAGTAGCTTAACAATCATAGAATACTCAAGCGACAAGCAAAGGCTCTGATCAGACTGCGCGTATGCGCAGGCTGGTCTGAGGCTTTGCTGGTCGCACATACCAAATTGTTGGAAATCTCATGCACTGGCTCATATATTTTCTGAATCAAAGGGGTGAAACATAAAACATTTATGATTTGAAAATTCTGTCACTTTATTTCCATTTGAAAGTAATAAAGGCGACAAGGATCAGGAATCAATGCAATCAAGTACCACACCTGACCACAGGATACCACATGGGAAAGTGACAAAATCACAATTAGACATCACAAACAAGAGCCAAGAGGTCAGCCCAAGTCAACAATAATTGCTAATCAATGTTTAGAGAAAAATTCTCTTACATAAATCGTCAGGTTATATTTCTAGATATGATATTCAGCCAATGGCTGGCTTAGGATTTTTGATTCCTAACAGTCGTCTATCTCGATAGCCAACAACAAGTTTTTTCAACAACAAGTTTTTATTTACTCCAGGTCCATTGTCGGATAAGAGCAAAAATGGAACATGAAACAACATATTTACAAACATCAAAATGGCATGTTAAGAACATATTTATGTATTTGTTTTAAATATCACACCGATCAAACAATGTGCGTAATATTGGAGAAACTCTCAAATCCATCTATTTTAACATTTGTTCTGGGTACTCAAAAGAACCATCTCCAAAAAGGTCAGCCCTTTCCCAGCAGGTGACCACAAGATTTAAGTCTAACTTGGAATTTAGATATCAAATCAAAGTACAGTCGATAAAATTTAGAAAAGGTTTTGTGAAGTTTATTATACTGATAGCCTTGTTCAGAAAGTTGCCTTACATGCTTTAATATATACATAAAACAAGTGGCATTACTATTTTACAGTTTTTGTTGGACTGTCATCCAAAACATTTTTACAATATTCACAATTTCCTTCGATAACATTACTAAATAAAAAGATCAGAAAATCAATTTTCACTCAGTAAATACAAAAATGATGAGTGAAATACCCAATTGCTTTAAAAAAAGATCTGCATTTCTGAATGGAGATAACAATATTCAAATTTTCCTTTGGGGATGTCTACATTCATTTTACGGCCGTATATCTTGTTTTCAGCTCCGCCATTGCATCACATAATTAATTTCTGACCATAAAAACAAAGACAAACATGGCCGAATGAAAGATTTAAACAGAGTTATCTCCTAATTTACTATACTAAAAAAGTCAATTGGCCTAATGTAGGCAGGCTCAAGCTTCAACTTACTTTAAAAACACTTGGGTTCATTCTGAAATGTTCCCTGAATTGACAATCTGTGTAGTTTGGTACAGTAACTTCAACAAAGCCGTAAACATGGGCAGCAGGGTTTCTCTTTTTTCTCGCCTTTTCGGATTCTGCCATCCCAACCATAGCAATACCTGTAGTTGAACTTTAAAAAAAATGGACCAAAATCTTCAGAGCATAATTCATCCAGGATGAGGGCCTTCGCAATTTTCCGCACATTTGCCATATTGAAGATTAATCAACATGAACTGAAAAAATCCATAGCACAAAGTCTTATTACTGTACCATTGCATGTTCGTGTCTGAAAAATACCTAGCAGTTTCAGTGGAAGTTCTTGGTCTAGGTAAGCATATTCTAAAGTAACCTGTTATACTCGAGTTATGGTTTTGACATGGATAAAGTTTTTTTGTTGGTTTGTTGCTTTACGTCCCAGTCAACAGTTGTAGTCATACCAGGTCGGTCAGTTCACCTAGAACCACTCTTTTTCCTAGACATGCTGGAGGAAGCGGCTAACCAGTACTTAGTGCACATATGGGACTGGGATGGGATAGAACATGCAACCCCTGTATCTGCAGTCAGACACAAATCCGTACGACATGCTACCGACTGCGCTATGTCCAGAGGGGGGGGGGGGGGGTAGTACTCCGATATTTTCATATAGGCTCGGGTCTTTTTTTTTGGTTCAAAATTTGAATTTCAATATTTTTGGGGTTTTCAGAAAAATTAATATCTTTGGGGGTATGAAAATTTTGTGGATTTTTTTGGGGTCATCTAAAATTGGACTATATTTAGGGGTCTTTTTCTATGCATTTTAGGGTGTTTTCTTAAGGTCAAGGTACAGAATATAGGGGATATTATTTTGGGTTGGTAAAAATTTCAATATTTTTTGGGGTGCTTGAAATTCTTGATATTCTTTAGGGGTGAATGGTAGATGCTGGGCCCTAGCCTACATATAAAGAAAAAATGAGAGTACCCCCCTGGGGCGCTATGCGGCCCGGTACATGGACATAGAAACAGATTTAATACTTGTCGCACCTGGGGTAGGGTGTAAAAGTGCCATGCTTGTAATGAATGTTTCCATTCAATCTATGTAAACACAATCCCACACAGCATCAGAGATGTTTTTTGTGTTCCCTACCAGTATTGTCTCTTACTGCCGGTTCTCCAATAGTCTTTCTATAATGATCCATCCTCCCCTATAAGTATTATTCCTCCTTTTCCCTCTAATCCCTCCATTTCAGTATTGTTCCCCCTATTCCCTTTAATCCTTCCCTATCAGTATTATTGCTCCTTTCCCCTTTAAGCCTTCCCTATCAGTATTATTCCTCCTTTTCCGTTAAATCCTTCCCTATCAGTATTATTCCTCCTTTCCCTTTAATCCTTCCCTATCGGTATTGTTCCTCCTTTTCCGTTAAATTCTTCCCTATCAGTATTGTTCCTCCTTTTCCCTTTAATCCTTCCCTATTGGTATTGTTCCTCCTTTTCCCTTTAATCCTTCCCTATTGGTATTGTTCCTCCTTTTCTCTTTAATCCTTCCCTATTAAGGATTGAAATGCAAATTTTTAGCTTGCACTGGATGATGCAAAACATTAGGCTTTTTAATGTCTGTGAAGCCCGAAGGGTTTCTAGGAGACATTAAAACGCTAATGTTTTGCATCATCCAGTGCAAGATAAAAATCAGAATTTCAATCCTTATATTTACATTTTATATTATCAATCAAATATACCTAGTTATCTTCCACCCAAATTTGCTGGTTATCCTTGAATAATGAAATATTTTATTTGTAACAGAGTTGTTGGAACAGCCAGCGAACGAAAATCTGTACATAACGTCGTGGCGATACGTGAATGACGTCCCGCAAATGTTGCAGGGCTCACCTTGCCAGTAGCCATTGTAGCCATTTGCTACTAAAAATGTAGAGTGGCTACAAATATAAGTCATTGGCTAAAAGTACATTCTAGGTGGTTAAAAAATTACATTATCTGCGAAAAAGTGTATTTTGATCAGCTTATGTATTTTCCAATATTGCTTTTATTATTCCTTCAAATTTTATTATTGTGCCATATTTAACTCTTTGAATGCTAGATTGTTTTCAATACCATCAGGATGTCAAACAGTTTGGATCCAGATCAGGCCCGACATTTTGTTGGGCCTGATCTGGATCCAAACTGTTTGTAAAGGTTATCAGCAGATGACAAAAGTTGCTACTAGCGGGCAGAGCTAACTACAGAGCAACTTCTTGATACTACTTTCTGGCTAAAACCTTGGCTAAAGTCAATTTCATTTGGCTCCCAGGGTTAGCCCTGTGTTGATAAACAAAGAAAGTTATTGGTTGACGTTGACGTTACTCCACCTTTGAGGCGCGGCCTAGACCACCTGACTGCTCAATGTTTTGCATCGAGAAATGCAAGCAGTTAGGAATTATGGTTTCATCTAAGGCAGCTACATTGAGCATGTAAATATTTGGTATTGTTCCTCCTTTTCCCTTTAATCCTTCCCTATGTCAAAATTGGTTAGGGCATCCACTCCTCCAATGGTACCAGGTGGGTGTTATTTAAACGTCTGTTGATGTTTTGCTTTACACGTAAACATGACTAGCACCGATCGCTTTTTAAACTTCCAGATCCAGCACTAGCCAGATATCACATCTTGGCCAATTTCTCATCCTTCATCTTTTCTCATTGGTCCAGAGTAAGAACTTTTTATGCGTAACTATTTATTATTGTAACTATTTTCTTAATTATGTTAAAACAAGTATTTTTGGTGCTCAATAAAACTGTCCCATTGAGACGGTTCTTTTGAGTACAAACAACATAATGATAATATGTTTTCGTTTGGAAAAGTTTGGTTTACAATTTTTTTTGATCATTAGTTTTTCTCTAATGTTCATGACATCCTTCCCTATCAGTATTGTATCTAACTGCCCGAACTTCCTCCATTAATCTTTCTATAAGACCATCCTTAAAAAGTTCTTTGTTTGCAGTCACCGACTCACACAAAAAGCAACCTACCCCCAAAATAATTATGGCTGTTTCAGAGAAATATTCTTTACTCTAATTTTAGACAGTTTTTTCTTTATTTTTGATGTATATTACTTATCACTGAAAAAAATACCTACCTAACAACCAGGAAAATTATGAGTAGGGTGACAGCAACCAAATTCTTTTTTCGGAACGGCCTAATGTTTCATCCTCCACTATCGGTCTTATTACTCCTTTTCTCTTTCATCCTTCCCTATCAGTATTGTTGTTCCTCCTTATCAGGGGTGTGGAAATAGTAAAAATTTTCTACTTGTCCAGGGACAAGTAAATTACCATAATGTGCTTGTCCATAGAAAACTTTACTAGCCCAAAAGAACAAATTAGTTTATACCTTTCTGTGCTTAAACAATTTATCTTTCAAAAGGGTGATTACAAAAAAAATGCATCCAAAGTGTGACATTGGGGGTCAAATTTTAAAATTGCTCTATCATTATCTTTTTTACGTCATCCTAACCAGGGAACATCAAAATTTCAGAAACAAATACTGGTTTAAGAATAAAATTTAGGACAATGCTTTAAATTTAATACATTAATCATTTTTTCATTATTATTTTACAATTCTATAAGCTACTTTTAGCTTGATTATAAACAACACAGGTATGCAAAATTGTAAATATTTTCTCATGAACTGATGAAGTACTTATGAATACACATTTTCAAAGTAAAATTTAATCTTTCGCTCAAAATTTGCACTTGTAATAAAATTTTATGTTATAACACACCCCTGGATTTTCACTGTGTAGAGGAAAAAGTTTTTCTAATTGAAATAATAAGCATGATTTTTTGTTAAAAATTGTTTTTAGATAACAAGTAGGTTAATAGAAAAACATAGAGCAAATTTCATTTGAATATATAGGATATAAAACCTATTAAACACATTAACATAAGTTGGTAAAGGAATGTGTTACACTTGTGACAAAATCAAAAGAGGGAGTTTTTCCTTTGAAGTTTTGATCTCTTATAGATTTTATATAGGATGAAGTGAATTGGCTTCATGGAAATTGATTAAAATGTATCAAAACATAAATCAATTCCCCTTTTTTAGCACAAAACTTTAAAAAAAATGAACATTCAGATTTGTTTATTAAGCATAGTAAGTAGTTATAAAATGTTAATGATCAGAAAATAGTTGACAGCACTCATTGTGGGATAAGTTATCAATTGAATGATTTGAATGATACCATTTCTTGCAATTCTAAAGAATCTGTAACAAAGTTAAGGCTTAAATAGAAAAAAATAATTGCGTTACACTTGTGACAAGAAAACAAGGGAACTGATTATGTCAGTCTTGTCTTTTCTTATCATTTATACTTTATATAATCTACTATAGGATGTACAACTGAGCATCTTTTTTGGTTTTCTTCAGTAAATTCCTGTAAATACTTTTTGAATTGTGAAAAAATATCTTTCCCTCCTTGTGAGTGCATAATTCTATCCAGTTTGTTAACACCATTTTGTGTTTTCTTTGTATCGAAAGAGTGAATAACTACCCTAAAATACCAAAAAGTATCAAATTAATTGTTGAATAGATCATCCTTTGACCAAACACAAGAAAAAGTGAGATGAAGTCAATCCATAATATATGTTACACTTGTGACGCAAATCATATTTTAAAGTCTACCTGTCTAAATCAAGCTACAGTCTGGTTTTAGACTGTCTGATTTCTTCAGTGTTGAATTTAGCATGATTCCTATCCTTGAATGTAGCCCAAAGATGGCCAGCTTCATAATGAAACTAGTATATGGGCTTGAGGAAGTGTCATTCCTGCTGGACCGTAACTAGTATTGACTACACATTTGGTGAAGTTGTTGACTTCTTGCTGTGTTTAGATTATATTTATGCATTCAAGAATTATTAAAAAGACCAAAGAAGTAATATTTCATTTAAAATTTGCCATGTATATGCATTTATCGCATTTTCCTAAAATGTGTTACACTTTTGACATCAAATAAAATCATGCCACGAAGTCAGCAGCATAAGGATTTCATCACAATTCCTCATAATGTTTTTGGGGGGCTCCCTTGACCAGAAGAACAGCAAAAAAGCTATGAAATGCAAAACAAATTACAATGCTGATGATTGAAACCTTAAATGTTACACTTGTGACATATCTGGGTGGTTTTATACAGTACTGGCTACAAAAAAATATACTTGTTGTTTTATAGGCAAGTTGGTTCCTTTAGATAGCTAAAAGACTGCTAGTCATTAAAACAGTATTCCTTATGAATAAAGCTTTGCATATCTTATGAGGCAATTCACTTTACTCCAATCATATGAAATTCTCTATGATAAAAATTTGAAAGGGTGTGTTTATAAAAAGGTTACAAATTTCCGATTTATTTGGTTTAAAAAAGATGAAAACATTATTTTCTCACAGCTTTTATGCTATATTTCAACTGCAATTCACCATTTGACTATACATGAATAGTGTTTAATACAATTTACAGTTGAATCGAAGGTGATGAAAAAAATGTCACAAAAAAGTCTTACCCTTGTGACAATTTTGATGACATTTTTCCATGTAATTTTTGAACGGAACATTCTAAAGCGATGAAACTTGGCATGATGCAAGAAAAACATTAATTACATATCTTAAAATTAATTTTAACAATAAATCTGTTTAGATAGTCTATAAACATTGATTAAAGAAATGGATGCATTATTTTTGAAATCACCCAAAAGCAGTATGAAACCAGATATCAACTCTTGTAAACTATATGGATCCTGATCAGCTGGCTTCTCTTGTAAATAGAAGAAGCCAGCTGATCATGATCCATACTGTTTTCAATGCAAGATGTGAGCTGGTAATAACTTAATCAAAATATGAAATACAGAATTGTATTAACTTTTGTACTTGTCCAAGGACAAGTAAAGAGAAATTTTCAACTTTTCCTGAATGGAATGGGACCAAGTCGGGCATGGTATTTCCACAGCCCTGCTCCTTTTTTATTTTCAGGCAGTTTTTACAAATTTTCCTTTCAACAAAATGACAAAATTGGTTAGGGCATCCACTCCTCCAATGGTACCAGGTGGGTGTTATTTAAACGTCTGTTGATGTTTTGCTTTACACGTAAACGTGACTAGTACCGATCGGTTTTTACCTTCCAAATCAAGCACTAGTCGGATATCACATCTGGGCCAATTTCTCATCATTCCTCTCCTTTTCTCTTTCTTCATTATCATCCGTCCAGATTAAGGACTTTTTATGCGTAAAATTGTACCAACAACTTAATGAAAATATGTTTTTGATGTAGTTAATTTATAAAATCCGAGCGAGCGAATCAAGTGAGCGAGGAAAAATTTCTGGATTTTTATGCGTTTAATGAAATTTTAGAGTGAAAAAGAAGAGATAGTAGGGCATTTTCATGAAAAAGTAGGGAAGCGCAGGAAATAAAAAGGGAAAAGGAGAGCCCTTTTGAAAGTCTGCTATTACTATATAATTATATTATATTATATAATCTCCCTAATTCAGCATTTGAGGCTGACTTTCTATAGAACTAAATTGGGAATGATATACACTATTTTGGGAAGTTTTTGCTCATTTTTGAATTGGGAAGGGGCTGTTATTCGGCCCCAATTCAGGCCTAGGAAAATCCCTGGCCCCACACCTGACTTTCAGGTGTGAGATAACCCATCATCACCACATGTGTGTGTGTGTGAGTGGACAGGGGGGGGGGACTAGGAATTGATAAACCATTTCTCAGATTTGAGGGGACTTAGTTTTAATATTTCGTTTAATAAATCTGAGTGACCTGTTTGCATTGGCTGTGATTCTGTCCACATGAGTGTTCCAGCTGACGTTGCTGGAGATCTCCACCCCCAAGGATACCTGGCGCTGCTGACAGCCTCCAGCATTCAATGCCAAAACTTCGTTTAGCTTCAAATAAGTTTTTAATCTACCATTTCTTCATTGTGGGCGAATGTTACAAATGGAATCTTCAATTCACCTTGCGAAAACCAATGAATTTGGTGGGAAATTTTCATTGTTTACTTTTTACTGACAGGAACGCTACAGAAGGTAAACAGAAGACATCAAGGAGTAGTTTGTACTGCATCTGTTGCGAGAACTCATTAAGACTAGTGATAAAATGAAAAAAAAACTGCCCGATTTATGCTGAACCGGAATATTCTCATGTATTTTACCTCAATACCAAAGCCAATTATGTTTTCAACTCGACAACTGATCGAAGACTAGTTGGACGCCATTCTGTTCTGTTGTTTCGTAGAGCTCCATTGTTGTTTTACCTAGCGCTATTTGCTCTAACGCCGTTTTATAACGCGCTAGCTTTCCTCACTCGGCTACCGCTACCTCTATCTTAGCCGCTAGCCTTATAAAACTCACTTCTGCTGGTCTACTCAGAATTATCTATTATATCAGAGCAAAGAAAAATCATTTTTCAGCAAAAAGAGCAAAACTTCACGATTTTTATTATGCTAATAATTATAGAATAATAAGTGTTCAACGTCATTAACCCCCCTGTTTCAGAGTCGGGAAAAATGTCTGCTAATGTGGCGCACCTATGTCTATTTTCTTGGTTGCCTTGAACATAAAAGATTTTTGTTGGGTTTGATACAAGTTTTTGGTTTCTACAATCAATGCAGCACATTACCATCAATGACAAAAAAACCTTCTAAATACCAGATTTGTGGAGAAGTGGTCTTGGGATTTAGTGAAAAACAGTTTTTCTAATTATTTTGATATTTAATTTGGATTCACACCACAAAATGTTATTGTCATATACCTATTAATGTGTTTCATACTATGAAACCACAAACTAATGTTTTAGAGTTGTTTGGGGAATAATATTGGAGTGAGTCAAATTAGAAGATGCGCCAATTTAGACTACACAAGTGTCTGTTCACTGTAGAGAAGCAATCGGGGGACGCTAAAAAGAAAATAATTAATTGGGTTTCGCAGTTTATCCACATTTCTTCACAAAGGACATCCTACAATGATTGTATATCATATACCCTTTCAATTCATCGCTGGCTCCCTTTCCACTGTCAAAGATGGCGACGAAACAGATGTGAATTTGCAACACAAGTTTTTGTTGGATTAGATATCTCAAGCCAATCCTCAGTGGACTGTCTACAGGTACGGGCCCCTAACCCTAGACTCATAGTCTAGAGATACGGGACCGTACCTCTAGACTCGTATTCTAGGGATACGGGCCCGTACCTGTAGCCACTTCCTACTTCAAATCATTTTTTTCATAATTGACACTTATATTTTCGACCATATGTCAATTTAGCATAAAACATGTGTGTCGGTGAACTGTCTTCAAAAACCATGTCGGTGAATTGTCTTGTCGGTGAACTGTCTTGTTCCCTTAGGTCGCACCTATCTCACATTAAATTTTGGTATTTGCATATCTTTACAATACTATTTACAATTTCTCCCAAAATTCACGCACCTCTGAATGTCTGATAATGATCAGATTCTGATCGCCCGAGTATAGTCTACATAGAAAGAAAGAACAATGTTAGCCGGTCCGTAGAATTACCGATAACCACACATTTACCGAAAACCACCAAAAACCACTTGGAAAATCATATTTATAGGGGAATTATACCCTCTTAGTATTTGTTTTTTAGTAGTTTATGTTTATATTTAATAGGATGGATAGAAAAAATAAAAAATGAAGCCATCTTATACCGATTTTGATCGTGTACAATGTATCGCGTCTACCGAAAACAAAAAGCAATCGCGAAAACCACTTAGAAAATCAAGTTTATAGGGGAATTATACCCTCCTAGTATTTGTTTTTTAGTAGTTTATGTTTATATACATATCATTTATGATATTTTGTTACAGGGTATATGGTGAGGCCACTTTATCATGGATTTATAGACTTATAACATATAGCGGTTAACGAAAAGCTTAGTCCCTCGACCGAAAACCATTATCTATATCTTAGTCCCTCGACCGAAAACCAACGTAATTGATTTTTGATTTTCGGCCTGCGTTTAAAAGCATTTAATTAGGTATAAGATGGTTTCAAACTTGATTTATTTTATCCTTCTTATTCAACATACTGCTATAAACATACTTCAAGAACATAGTAACTTATTATATCAGCTATTCCGATTGGTTTTCGGCGATTGCTTTTGGTTTTCGGTAGACGCGATACATTTTACACGGTCAAAATTGGTATAAGATGGCTCCATTTTTTATTTTTTCTATCCATCCTATTAAATATAAACATAAACTACTAAAAACAAATACTAGGAGGGTATAATTCCCCTATAAATATGATTTTCCAAGTGGTTTTCGGTGGTTTTCGGTAAATGAATGGTTTTCAGTAATTCTACGGACCCAATGTTAGCCACGAAAACTAATGACAGGAAATTTACCAAACGTCCCGACACGATTATTCCAAACATCGACATATTTTGGACTGAAGAAATGCTTGTATGTTTAAAATACAATCATTATAGCTAAACTAACTATACAACACAGTTATAAAAGGGTTCGATCAAAATATTTTGTCGGTCTTTTGTTCTATATCGTCGAGAAGCTTTGCTAGACTCTTGCTATAACGGTCGGTTAGATAAAACCACCGTGTATTGTATCTCCAAATCAATATGGTTGTAAAAAGGGCAGTGATTGGCTAAAAAGGTGGATGGAAGCTCAGCACAATATTTTTAAGTTGTAAGGTGCTTCATGATTGGTCAATAATAAAGCTACGGAAATACATTGTATTTATAAGACGGGTATATCTTTGCTGGGGTGTAAGTCAAAACGTCCCTAGTCAAACGCCCCCAAATTGGTTAAAACGTCCCCAACACACGAAAACAAGATTGGTAAAACGTCCCCATAAAACTTCCCCATTTTGAGAAAACACTGCAAACCGGACAACTCCCTTCTGATTGGAAAAAGGCACAAGTTTGTCCCTTATTCAAAAAAGGCGACAAAACAGAACCTTTTAAATAAAGGCCCATTTCTTTAGCATGTATTTTATGTAAAGTTATGGAGCACATAATTGCTTAAAACCTTTCAACACACCTAAACAAGCATAACATCCTCTATGAACTTCAACATGGGTTTCGCGAAAAAAGCTCATGCGAGACCCAATTGACCAAATTGATTCAACTAGTAGAAGACTTAGGAAGGCAGCTATCTTTGAGAAAGCAAACAGATTTAATACTTTTGGATTTTAGCAAAGCCTTTGACAAAGTAAATCATCTTAAACTTTTATATAAACTTTCTTGTTTTGGTGTAAAAGGAAACACTGTAAATTGGATCGAGTCATTCCTGATAGGTCGCACTCAATCTGTTGTCTGAGGTTTCACAGCCCACCCGCTGATGCCCTCAAAGTTTGAGAAAACGCGACTGAAGCGAAAAGCCCCGGAACCTATTGCAAAGTGATAAGCAGTGCCCAGGAGCACCTCTCAGTCATTTGCGCAAAATTCCTTCGTCTACAAGTGGCTCAAATAAGGGCATGAAAATTGTGCGGAAAGCCCTTTCAGGGGCTATTGCTCGGCACTCGGGGGACGGAAAAAATTACGCAATGCCTCACAATGAAGCTCTGGTCGGTGTCTAACTTCTGACACCAGTTTCGAGCCCATCCGTGAAAGTGACCCGCGCAAGTTTTAGGCCGGGTGGGCGACTGTGGCCTAATGTGGCCTAATGGACAGATCTTCTAATGCTCATAACTTTTTAATTTTCCGACGGAACGCTTTGAATTTTTCACCATTTGTAGACGGTCTCCCGTACTACAAACTGATGCCAGTGTGGGCATGATGGAAAGAGTAGTTCACGAGACGGACGCGCGTAACGTTTTGGCGCCGCGGTCTTCCGCACCCCGATAACTCGGTATGGAAACATTGTTGCGGGCAGGTGCGCATGGCAATACCTGGGCCTCTGTTGGCCCTATCCACGTGCAAAATCTAAAAGCGATCAGAGCCTTAGAAAGCGCGTACAACTGCCATGCCCATTTGCCTTGGGCCCTATGGGAAAACAGGAAATATCATAATTGCGGTCCGGGGCCTGTGCGCACAATAATAATTTTCACACCCGAGTAAGCTCTTTTATAGGTCAACATTTTGGAAAAAAAATTGGCTTGCTGCCCACAGCAGGAGCTGAGAACCATGCATTCGGAGGTTTCACAGCCCACCCGCTGATGCCCTCAAAGTTTGAGAAAACGCGACCAAAGCGAAAAGCCCCGGAACCTATTGCAAAGTGATAAGCAGTGCCCAGGAGCACCTCTCAGTCATTTGCGCAAAATACCTTCGTCTACAAGTGGCTCAAATAAGGGCATGAAAATTGTGCGGAAAGCCCTTTCAGGGGCTATTGCTCGGCACTCGGGGGACGGAAAAAATTACGCAATGCCTCACAATGAAGCTCTGGTCGGTGTCTAACTTCTGACACCAGTTTCGAGCCCATCCGTGAAAGTGACCCGCGCAAGTTTTAGGCCGGGTGGGCGACTGTGGCCTAATGTGGCCTAATGGACAGATCTTCTAATGCTCATAACTTTTTAATTTTCCGACGGAACGCTTTGAATTTTTCACCATTTGTAGACGGTCTCCCGTACTACAAACTGATGCCAGTGTGGGCATGATGGAAAGAGTAGTTCACGAGACGGACGCGCGTAACGTTTTGGCGCCGCGGTCTTCCGCACCCCGATAACTCGGTATGGAAACATTGTTGCGGGCTGGTGCGCATGGCAATACCTGGGCCTCTGTTGGCCCTATCCACGTGCAAAATCTAAAAGCGATCAGAGCCTTAGAAAGCGCGTACAACTGCCATGCCCATTTGCCTTGGGCCCTATGGGAAAACAGGAAATATCATAATTGCGGTCCGGGGCCTGTGCGCACAATAATAATTTTCACACCCGAGTAAGCTCTTTTATAGGTCAACATTTTGGAAAAAAAATTGGCTTGCTGCCCACAGCAGGAGCTGAGAACCATGCATTCGGAGGTTTCACAGCCCACCCGCTGATGCCCTCAAAGTTTGAGAAAACGCGACCGAAGCGAAAAGCCCCGGAACCTATTGCAAAGTGATGAGCAGTGCCCAGGAGCACTTCTCAGTCATTTGCGCAAAATTCCTTCGCCTACAAGTGGCTCAAAAAAGGGCGTGAAAATTGTGCAGAAAGCCCTTTCAGGGGCTATTGCTCGGCACTCGGGGGACGGAAAAATTTACGCAATGCCTCACAATGAAGCTCTGGTCGGGGGCTAACTTCTGACACCAGTTTCGAGCAAGTCCGTGAAAGTGACCCGCGCAAGTTTTAGGCCGGGTGGGCGACTGTGGCCTAATGGAGAGATCTTCTAATGCTCATAACTTTTTAATTTTCCGGCGGAACCCTTTGAAATTTTCACCATTTGTAGACGGCCTCCTGTACTACAAACTGATGCCAGTGTGGGCATGATGGAAAGAGTAGTTCGCGAGACGGAAGCGCGTAAAGCTTCGTGGCGGCGGACTTCCACACCCCGATAACTCGGTATCGAAACATTGTTGTGGGCGGGTGCGCATGGCAATACCTGGGCCTCTGTTGGCCCTATCCGCGTGCGAAATCTAAAAGCGATCAGAGCCTTAGAAAGCGCGTACAACCGCGATGCCCATTTGCCTTGGGCCCTATGGGAAAACAGGAAATATCATAATTGCGGCCTGGGGCGCGCGCGCACAATGATAATTTTCACACCCGAGTAAGCTCTTTTATAGGTCAACATTTTGGAAAAAATTTGCTTGCTGCCCACAGCAGGAGCTGAGAACCATGCATTCGGAGGTTTCACAGCCCACCCGCTGATGCCCTCAAAGTTTGAGAAAACGCGACCGAAGCAAAAAGCCCCGGAACCTATTGCAACGTGATGAGCAGTGCCCAGGAGCACCTCTCAGTCATTTGCGCAAAATTCCTTTGTCTACAAGTGGCTCAAATAAGGGCGTGAAAATTGTGCGGAAAGCCCTTTCAGGGGCTATTGCTCGGCACTCGGGGGACGAAAACATTTACGCAATGCCTAACAATGAAGCTCTGGTCGGGTGCTAACTTCTGACACCAGTTTCGAGCCCGTCCGTGAAAGTGACCCGCGCAAGTTTTAGGCCAGGTGGGCGACTGTGGCCTAATGTGGCCTAATGGAGAGATCTTCTAATGCTCATAACTTTTTAATTTTCCGACGGAACGCTTTGAAATTTTCACCATTTGTAGACGGCCTCCCGTACTACAAACTGATGCAAGTGTGGGCATGATGGAAAGTGTATTTCGCGAGACGGTAGCACGTAACTTTTCGGCGCCGCGGTCTTTCGCACCCCGATAACTCGGTATCGAAACATTGTTGCGGGCAGGTGCGCATGGCAATACCTTGGCCTCTGTTGGCCCTATCCACGTGCAAAATCTAAAAGCGATCAGAGCCTTAGAAAGCACGTACAACCGCGATGCCCATTTGCCTTGGGCCCTATGGGAAAACAGGAAATATCATAATTGTGGTCTGGAGCGCGCGCGCACAATGATAATTTTCACACGTGAGTAAGCTCTTTTATAGGTCAGCATTTTGGAAAAAAAATTGGCTTGCTGCCCACAGCAGGAGCTGAGAACCATGCATTCGGAGGTTTCACAGCCCACCCGCTGATGCCCTCAAAGTTTGAGAAAACGCGACCGAGGCGAAAAGCCCCGGAACCTATTGCAAAGTGATGAGTAGTGCCCAGGAGCACCTCTCAGTCATTTGCACAAAATTCCTTTACTACAAGTTGCTCAAATAAGGGCGTGAAAATTGTGCGGAAAGCCCTTTCAGGGGCTATTGCTCGGCACTCGGGGGACGGAAAAATTTACTCAATGCCTCACAATGAAGCTCTGGTCGGGGGCTAACTTCTGACACCAGTTTCGAGCCCGTCCGTGAAAGTAAACCCCGCAAGTTTTAGGCCGGGTGGGCGATTGTGGCCTAATGTGGCCTAATGGAGAGATCTTCTAATGCTCATAACTTTTTAATTTTCCGACGGAACGCTTTGAAATTTTCACCATTTGTAGACGGCCTCCCGTACTACAAACTGATGCCAGTGTGGGCATAATGGAAAGAGTAGTTCGCGAGACGGAAGCGCGTAACGTTTCGGCGCCGCGGTCTTCCGCACCCCGATAACTCGGTATCGAAACATTGTTGCGGGCGGGTGCGCATGGCAATACCTGGGCCTCTGTTGGCCCTATCCGCATGCAAAATCTAAAAGCGATCAGAGCCTTAGAAAGCGTGTACAACCGTGATGCCCATTTGCCTTGGGCCCTATGGGAAAACAGGAAATATCATAATTGCGGTCCGGGGCACGCGCGCACAATGATAATTCTCACACCCGAGTACGCTCTTTTATAAGTCAACATTTTGGAAAAATATTGGCTTGCTGCCCACAGCAGGAGCTGAGAACCATGCATTCGGAGGTTTCACAGCCCACCCGCTGATGCCCTCAAAGATTGAGAAAACGCGACCGAAGCGAAAAGCCCTGGAACCTATTGCAAAGTGATGAGCAGTGCCCAGGAGCACCTCTCAGTCATTTGCGCAAAATTCCTTCGTCTACAAGTGGCTCAAATAAGGGCGTGAAAATTGTGTGGAAAGCCCTTTCAGGGGCTATTGCTCGGCACACGGGGGACGGAAAAATTTACGCAATGCCTCACAATGAAGCTCTGGTTGGGGGCTAACTTCTGACACCAGTTTCGAGCCCGTCCGTGAAAGTGACCCGCGCAAGTTTTAGGCCGGGTGGGCGACTGTGGCCTAATGTGGCCTAATGGAGAGATCTTCTAATGCTCATAACTTTTTAATTTTCTGACGGAACGCTTTGAAATTTTCACCATTTGTAGACGGCCTCCCGTACTACAAACTGATGCCAGTGTAGGCATGATGAAAAGAGTAGTTCGCGAGACGGAAGCGCATAACGTTTCTGCGCCGCGGTCTTCCGCACCCCGATAACTCGGTATCAAAACATTGTTGTGGGCGGGTGCGCATGGCAATACCTGGGCCTCTGTTGGCCCTATCGGCGTGCAAAATCTAAAAGCGATCAAAGCCTTAGAAAGCGCATACAACCGCGATGCCCATTTGCCTTGGGCCCTATGAGAAAACAGGAAATATCATAATTGCGGTCCGGGGCGCGCGCGTACAATGATAATTTTCACACCCGAGTAAGCTCTTTTATAGGTCAACATTTTGGAAAAAAAATTGGCTTGCTGCCCACAGCAGGAGCTGAGAACCATGCATTCGGAGGTTTCACAGCCCACCCGCTGATGCCCTCAAAGTTTGAGAAAACGCGACCGAAGCGAAAAGCCCCGGAACCTATTCCAAAGTGATGAGTAGTGCCCAGGAGCACCTCTCAGTCATTTGTGCAAAATTCCTTTACTACAAGTGGCTCAAATAAGGGCGTGAAATTTGTGCGGAAAGCCCTTTCAGGGGCTATTGCTCGGCACTCAGGGGACGGAAAAATTTACGCAATGCCTCACAATGAAGCTCTGGTTGGGGCTAACTTCTGACACCAGTTTCGAGCCCGTCCGTGAAAGTAAACCCCGCAAGTTTTAGGCCGGGTGGGCGATTGTGGCCTAATGTGGCCTAATGGAGAGATCTTCTAATGCTCATAACTTTTTAATTTTCCGACGGAACGCTTTGAAATTTTCACCATTTGTAGACGGCCTCCCGTACTACAAACTGATGCCAGTGTGGGCATGATGGAAAAAGTAGTTCGCGAGACGGAAGCGCGTAACGTTTCGGCGCCGCGGTCTTCCGCACCCTGTTAACCCGGTATCAAAACATTGTTGAGGGCGGGTGCGCATGGCAATACCTGGGCCTCTGTTGGCCCTATCCGCGTGCAAAATCTAAAAGCGATCAGAGCCTTAGAAAGCGCGTACAACCGCGATGCCCATTTGCGTTGGGCCCTATGGAAAAACAGGAAATATCATAATTGCGGTCCGGGGCGCGCACGCACAATGATAATTTTCACACCCAAGTAAGCTCTTTTATAGGTCAACATTTTGGAAAAAAATTGGCTTGCTGCCCACAGCAGGAGCTGAGAACCATGCATTCGGAGGTTTCACAGCCCACCCGCTGATGCCCTCAAAGTTTGAGAAAACGCGACCGAAGCGAAAAGCCCTGGAACCTATTGCAAAGTGATGAGCAGTGCCCAGGAGCACCTCTCAGTCATTTGCGCAAAATTCCTTCGTTTACAAGTGGCTCAAATAAGGGCGTGGAAATTGTGCGGAAAGCCATTTCAGGGGCTATTGCTCGGCACTCGGGGGACGGAAAAATTTATGCAATGCCTCACAATGAAGCGCTGGTCGGAGGCTAACTTCTGACGCCAGTTTCGAGCCTGTCCGTGAAAGTGACCCGCACAAGTTTTAGGCCGGGTGGGCGACTGTGGCCTAATGTGGCCTAATGGAGAGATCTTCTAAGTAAGTAAGGTTGCAAAGATCAGGAATCGATACAATCAAATACCACACCTGACCCAGGATACCAATGGGAAAGTGACAAACTCACAGAAGACACCACAAACGAGAGCCAAGAGGTCAGCCCTTTCCCAGCAGGTGACCACGAAGCACATATAAACAGAGGCGTACAAAACATAGCAAACACAAGACAGAACAAAAACATAAAAGATCCACAAAAGAAGTACCGCCTTGGAACGGTCAGTAAAATATTGTACTGGAGGGCTTAAACCGGTTTAACGGCGCCAACCTCACCCTTAATTCAGATGTGGATCAAGACACATAGATATTTGGTTTGCATGAAAGACCCCTAACTTATCAATGCATCATCTCTTAAAACATATAAATCAAGATATAACAAGGAGATAAAGCAAGGATAAGGACTCAACAGTAAATTAAACTGAAAACCGGAGCAAAAGAAATCCAACAGGTAAACCCCGGTGGGCCCGACAAACAGCCAAAGCATCAGGCCCCTACCATCTCATCAATAGATAAGTCTTTAAGTCAGAACCATCATAGAGTCTGAAGTCCGACCCACCGGCGTGCAATTAAAGAGGAAAGCAAAGTTGCCAACTGTGATTGGGTTGACTACCAAGCATGAACTTTTTAATTTTCTGACGGAACGCTTTGAAATTTTCACCATTTGTAGACGGGCTCCCGTACTACAAACTGATGCCAGTGTGAGCATGATGAAAATAGTAGTTCGCGAGACGGAAGCGCATAAAGCTTCGGGGCGGCGGACTTCCGCATCCCGATAACTCGGTATCGAAACATTGTTGCGGGCGGGTGCGCATGGAAATACCTGGGCCTCTGTTGGCCCTATCCGCGTGCAAAATCTAAAAGCGATCAGAGCCTTAGGAAGTGCGTACAACCGCTATCCCCATTTGCCTTGGGCCCTATGGGAAAACAGGAAATATCATAATTTCGGTATGGGGCGCGCGCGCACAATGATAATTTTCACACCCGAGTAAGCTCTTTTATAGGTCAACATTTTGGAAAAAAATTGGCTCGCTGCCCACAGCAGGAGCTGAGAACCATGCATTCGGAGGTGTTCACACCCCAACCGCTGATGCCCTCAAAGTTTGAGAAAACACGACCTTAGCGAAAAGCCCTGGAACCTATTGCTAAGTGATGAGCAGTGCCCAGGAGCACCTCTCAGTCATTTGCGCAAAATTCCTTCAGCTACAAGTGGCTCAAATAAGGGCGTGAAAATTGTGCGGAAAGCCCTTTCAGGGGCTATTGCTCGGCACTCCGGGGACGGAAAATTTTACGCAATGCCTCACAATGAAGCTCTGGTCGGGGGCTAACTTCTGGCACCAGTTTCGAGCCCATCGGTGAAAGTGACCCGCGCAAGTTTTAGGCCTGGTCGGCTACTGTGGCCTAATGGGGCCTAATGGGAAGATCTTCTAATGCTCATAACTTTTAATTTTCCGATGGAACGCTTTGAAATTTTCACCATTTGTAGACGGCCTCCCGTACTACAAACTGATGCCAGTGTGGGCATGATGAAAATAGTAGTTTGCGAGACGGAAGCGCGTAAGGCTTCGGGGCGGCCGACTTCCGCACCCCGATAACTCGGTATTGAAACATTGTTGCGGGTGGGTGCGCATGGCAATATCTGGGCCTCTGTTGGCCCTATTCGCATGCAAAATCTAAAAGTGATCAGAGCCTTAGAAAGCGCGTACAACCGCTATCCCCATTTGCCTTGGGCCCTATGGGAAAACAGGAAATATCATAATTGCGGTCTGGGCCGAGCGCGCACAATGATAATTTTCACACCCGAGTAAGCTCTTTTATAGGTCAACATTTTGGAAAAAAATTGGCTTGCTGCCCACAGCAGGAGCTGAGAACCATGCATTCGGAGGTGTTCACACCCCACCCGCTGATGCCCTCAAAGTTTGAGAAAACGCGACCTTCGCTAAAAGCCCCGGAACCTATTGCAAAGTGATGAGCAGTGCCCAGGAGCACCTCTCAGTCATTTGCGCAAAATGCCTTCAGCTACAAGTGGCTCAAATAAGGGCGTGAAAATTGTGCGGAAAGCCCTTTCAGGGGCTATTGCTCGGCACTTGGGGGACGGAAAATTTTACGCAATGCCTCACAATGAAGCTCTGGTCGGGGGCTAACTTCTGGCACCAGTTTCGAGCCCGTCGGTGAAAGTGACCCGCGCAAGTTTTAGGCCGGGTCGGCTACTGTGGCCTAATGGGGCCTAATGGGAAGATCTTCTAATGCTCATAACTTTTAAATTTTCGGATGGAAGGCTTTGAAATTTTCACCATTTGTAGACAGCTTCCCGTACTACAAACTGATGCCAGTGTGGGCATGATGAAAATAGTAGTTCGCGAGACGGAAGTGCGTAAAGCTTCGGGACGGCGGACTTCCGCACCCCGATAACTCGGTATCGAAACATTGTTGCGGGTGGGTGCGCATTGCAATATCTGGGCCTCTGTTGGCCCTATCCGGGTGCAAAATCTAAAAGCGATCAGAGCCTTAGAAAGCGCTTACAACCGCTATCCCCATTTGCCTTGGGCCCTATGGGAAAACAGGAAATATCATAATTGTGGTCCGGGGCGCTCTCGCACAATGATAATTTTCACACCCGAGTAAGCTCTTTTATAGGTCAACATTTTGGAAAAAAATTAGCTTGCTGCCCACAGCAGGAGCTGAGAACCATGCATTCGGAGGTGTTCACACCCCACCCGTTGATGCCCTCAAAGTTTGAGAAAAAGCGACCTTCGCGAAAAGCCACGGAACCTATTGCAAAGTGATGACCAGTGCCCAGGAGCACCTCTCAGTCATTTGCGAAAAATTCCTTCAGCTACAAGTGGCTCAAATAAGGGCGTGAAAATTGTGCGGAAAGCCCTTTCAGGGGCTATTGCTCGGTACTCAGGGGACGGAAAATTTTATGCAATGCCTCACAATGAAGCTCTGGTCGGGGGCTGACTTCTGGCACCAGTTTCGAGCCCGTTGGTGAAAGTGACCCGCGCAAGTTTTAGGCCGAGTCGGCTACTGTGGCCTCATGGGGCCTAATGGGAAGATCTTCTAATGCTCATAACTTTTTAATTTTCCGATAGAACGCTTTGAAATTTCACCATTTGTAGACGGCCTCCCGTACTACAAACTGATGCCAGTGTGGGCATGATGAAAATAGTAGTTTGCAAGACGGAAGCGCGTAAAGCTTCAGGGCGGCTGACTTCCGCATCCCGATAACTCGGTACCGAAACGTTGTTGCGGGCGGGTGCGCATGACAATACCTGGGCCTCTGTTGGCCCTATCCGCGTGCAAAATCTAAAAGCGATCAGAGCCTTAGAAAGCGCGTACAACCGCTATCCCCATTTGCCTTGGGCCCTATGGGAAAACAGGAAATATCATAATTGCGGTCCGGGGCGCGTGCGCACAATGATAATTTTCACACCCGAGTAAGCTCCATTATAGGTCAACATTTTGGAAAAAAATTGGCTTGCTGTCCACAGCAGGAGCTGAGAACCATGCATTCGGAGGTGTTCACACCCCACCCGCTGATGCCCTCAAAGTTTGAGAAAACGTGACCTTCGCGAAAAGCCCCAGAACCTATTGCAAAGTGATGAGCAGTGCCCAGGAGCACCTCTAAGTCATTTGCGCAAAATTCCTTCAGCTACAAGTGGCTCAAATAAGGGCGTGAAAATTGTGCGGAAAGCCCTTTCAGGGGCTATTGCTCGGCACTCAGGGGACGGAAAATTTTACGCAATGCCTCACAATGAAGCTCTGGTTGGGGGCTAACTTCTGGCACCAGTTTCGAGCCCGTCGGTGAAAGTGACCCGCGCAAGTTTTAGGCCGGGTCGGCTACTGTGGCCTAAAGGGGTCTAATGGGGTCTAATGGGAAGATCTTCTAATGCTCATAACTTTTTAATTTTCCGATGGAACGCTTTGAAATTTTCACCATTTGTATACGGCCTCCCGTACTACAAACTGATGCCAGTGTGGGCATGATGAAAATAGTAGTTCGCGAGACGGAAGCGCGTAAAGCTTCGGGGCGGCCGACTTCTGCACCCCAATAACTCGGTATCAAAACATTGTTGGGGGCGGGTGCGCATGGCAATACCTGGGCCTCTGTTGGCCCTATCTGCGTGCAAAATCTAAAAGCGATCAGAGCCTTAGAAAGCGCGTACAACCGCTATCCCCATTTGCCTTGGGCCCTATGGGAAAACAGGAAATATCATAATTGCGGTCCGGGGCGCGCGTGCACAATGATAATTTTCACACCCGAGTAAGCTCTTTTATAGGTCAACATGTTGGAAAAAAATTGGCTTGCTGCCCACAGCAGGAGCTGAGAACCATGCATTCGGAGGTGTTCACACCCCACCCGCTGATGCCCTCAAAGTTTGAGAAAACGCGACCTTTGTGAAAAGCCCCGGAACCTATTGCAAAGTGATGAGCAGTGCCCAGGAGCACCTCTCAGTCATTTGCGCAAAATTCCTTCAGCAACAAGTGGCTCAAATAAGTGCGTGAAAATTGTGCGGAAAGCCCTTTCAGGGGCTATTGCTTGGCACTCGGGGGACGGAAAATTTTACGCAATGCCTCACAATGAAGCTCTGGTCGGGGGCTAACTTCTGGCACTAGTTTCGAGCACGTCCGTGAAAGTGACCCTCGCAAGTTTTAGGCCGGGTCGGCTACTGTGGCCTAATGGGGCCTAATGGGAAGATCTTCTAATGCTCATAACTTTTTAATTTTCCGATGGCACGCTTTGAAATTTTCACCATTTGTAGACGGCCTCCCGTACTACAAACTGATGCCAGTGTGGGCATGATGAAAATAGTAGTTCGCGAGACGGAAGCGCGTAAAGCTTCGGGGCGGCGGACTTCCACACCCCGATAACTCGGTATCGAAACATTGTTGCGGGCGGGTGCGCATGGCAATACCTGGGCCTCTGTTGGCCCTATCCGCGTGCGAAATCTAAAAGCGATCAGAGCCTTAGAAAGCGCGTACAACCGCTATCCCCATTTGCCTTGGGCCCTATGGGAAAACAGGAAATATCATAATAGCGGTCCGGGGCGCGCGCGCACAATGATAATTTTCACACCCGAGTAAGCTATTTTATAGGTCAACATTTTGGAAAAAAAATTGGCTTGCTGCCCACAGCAGGAGCTGAGAACCATGCATTCGGAGGTTTTCACACCCCACCCACTGATGCCCTCAAAGTTTGAGAAAACGCGACCTTCGCGAAAAGCCCCGGAACCTATTGCAAAGTGATGAGCAGTGCCCAGGATCACCTCTCAGTCATTTGCGCAAAATTCCTTCAGCTACAAGTGGCTCAAATAAGGGCTTGAAAATTGTGCGGAAAGCCCTTTCAGGGGCTATTGCTCGGCACTGGGGGGACGGAAAATTTTACGCAATGCCTCACAATGAAGCTCTGGTCGGGGGCTAACTTCTGACACCAGTTTTGAGCCCGTCCGTGAAAGTGACCCGCGCAAGTTTTAGGCCGGGTCGGCTACTGTGGCCTAATGGGGCCTAATGGGAAGATCTTCTAACGCTCATAACTTTTTAATTTTCCGATGGAAGGCTTTGAAATTTTCACCATTTGTAGACGGCCTCCCGTACTACAAACTGATGCCAGTGTGGGCATGATGAAAATAGTAGTTCGCGAGACGGAAGCGCGTAAAGCTTCGGGGCGGGGGACTTCCACACCCCGATAACTCGGTATCGAAACATTGTTGCGGGCGGGTGCGCATGGCAATACCTGGGCCTCTGTTGGCCCTATCCGCGTGCGAAATCTAAAAGCGATCAGAGCCTTAGAAAGCGCGTACAACCGCTATCCCCATTTGCCTTGGGCCCTATGGGAAAACAGGAAATATCATAATTGCGGTCGGGGGCGCGCGCGCACAATGATAATTTTTACACCCGAGTAAGCTCTTTTATAGGTCAACATTTTGGAAAAAAATTGGCTTGCTGCCCACAGCAGGAGCTGAGAACCATGCATTCGGAGGTTTTCACACCCCACCCACTGATGCCCTCAAAGTTTGAGAAAACGCAACCTTCGCAAAAAGCCCCGGAACCTATTGCAAAGTGATGAGCAGTGCCCAGGAGCACCTCTCAGTCATTTGCGCAAAATTCCTTCAGCTACAAGTGGCTCAAATAAGGGCGTGAAAATTGTGCGGAAAGCCCTTTCAGGGGCTATTGCTCGGCACTCGGGGGACGGAAAATTTTACGCAATGCCTCACAATGAAGCTCTGGTAGGGGGCTAACTTCTGGCACCAGTTTCGAGCCCGTCGTTGAAAGTGACCCGCGCAAGTTTTAGGCCGGGTCGGCTACTGTGGCCTAATGGGACCTAATGGGAAGATCTTCTAATGCTCATAACTTTTTAATTTTCTGATAGAACACTTTGAAATTTCACCATTTGTAGACGGCCTCCCATACTACAAACTGATGCCAGTGTGGGCATGATGAAAATAGTAGTTCGCAAGACGGAAGCGCGTAAAGCTTCAGGGCGGCGGACTTCCGCACCCCGATAAGTCGGTACCGAAACATTGTTGCGGGCGGGTGCGCATGACAATACCTGGGCCTCTGTTGGCCCTATCCGCGTGCAAAATCTAAAAGCGACCAGAGCCTTAGAAAGCGCGTACAACTGCTATCCCCATTTGCCTTGGGCCCTATGGGAAAACAGGAAATATCATAATTGCGGTCCGGGGTGCGCGCACAATGATAATTTTCACACCCGAGTAAGCTCTTTTATAGCTCAACATTTTGGAAAAAAAATTGGCTTGCTGCCCACAGCAGGAGCTGAGAACCATGCATTCGGAGGTGTTCTCACCCCGCCCGCTGATGCCCTCAAAGTTTGAGAAAACGCGACCTTCGCGAAAAGCCCCGGAACCTATTGCAAAGTGATGAGCAGTGCCCAGGAGCACCTCTCAGTCATTTGCGCAAAATTTCGTCAGCTACAAGTGGCTCAAATAATGGCGTGAAAATTGGGCGGAAAGCCCTTTCAGGGGCTATTGCTCGGCACTTTGGGGACGCAAAATTTTACGCAATGCCTCACAATAAAGCTCTGGTCAGGGGCTAACTTCTGGCACCAGTTTCGAGCCTGTCCGTGAAAGTGACCCTGGCAAGTTTTAGGCCGGGCCGGCTACTGTGGCCTAATGGGGCCTAATGGGAAGATCTTCTAATGCTCATAACTTTTTAATTTTCCGATGGAACGCTTTGAAATTTTCACCATTTGTAGACGGCCTCCCGTACCACAAGCTGATGCCAGTGTGGGCATGATGAAAAAAGTAGTTCGCGAGACGGAAGCGCGTAAAGCTTCGGGGCGGCGGACTTCCGCACCCCGATAACTCGGTATAGAAACATTGTTGCCGGCAGGTGCGCATGGCAATACCTGGGCCTCTGTTGGCCCAATACGCGTGCAAAATCTAAAAGCGATCAGAGCCTAAGAAAGCGCCTACAACCGCTATCCCCATCTGCCTTGGGCCCTATGGGAAAACAGGAAATATCATAATTGCGGTCCGGGGCGCGCGCGCACAATGATAATTTTCACACCCGAGTAAGCTCTTTTATAGGTCAACATTTTGAAAAAAAATTGGCTTGCTGCCCACAGCAGGAGCTGAGAACCATGCATTCGGAGGTGTTCACACCCCACCCGCTGATGCCCTCAAAGTTTGAGAAAACGCGACCTTCCCGAAAAGCCCTGGAACCTATTGCAAAGTGATGAGCAGTGCCCAGGAGCACCTCTCAGTCATTTGCGCAAAATTCCTTCAGCTACAAGTGGCTCAAATAAGGGCGTGAAAATTGTGCGGAAAGCCCTTTCAGGGGCTCTTGCTCGGCACTCGGGGGATGGAAAATTTTACGCAATGCCTCACAATGAAGTTCTGGTCGGGGGCTAACTTCTGGCACCAGTTTCGAGCCCGTCGGTGAAAGTGACCCGCGCAAGTTTTAGGCCGGGTCGGCTACTGTGGCCTAATGGGGCCTAATGGGAAGATATTCTTATGCTCATAACTTTTTAATTTTCCGATGGAACGCTTTGAAATTTTCAACATTTGTAGACGGCATCCCGTACTACAAACTGATGCCAGTGTGGGCATGATGAAAATAGAAGTTCGCGAGACGGAAGCTTGTAAAGCTTCGGGGCGGCGGACTTCCGCACCCCGATAACTCGGTATCGAAACATTGTTGCGGGCGGGTGTGCATGGCAATACCTGGGCCTCTGTTGGCCCTATCCGCGAGCAAAGTCTAAAAGCGATCAGAGCCTTAGAAAGCGCGTACAACCGCTATCCCCATCTGCCTTGGGCCCTATGGGAAAACAGGAAATATCATAATTGCGGTCCGGGGCGCGCGCGCACAATGATAATTTTCACACCCGAGTAAGCTCTTTTATAGGTCAACATTTTGGAAAAAAAATTGGCTTGCTGCCCACAGCAGGAGCTGAGAACCATGCATTGGGAGAGTTCACAACCCACCCACTGATGCCCTCAAAGTTTGAGGAAACGCGACCTTCGCAAAAAGCCCCGGAACCTATTGCAAAGTGATGAGCAGTGCCCAGGAGCACCTCTCAGTCATTTGCGCAAAATTCCTTCAGCTACAAGTGGCTCAAATAAGGGCGTGAAAATTGTGCGGAAAGCCCTTTCAGGGGCTTTTTGCTCAGCACTCGGGGGACGGAAAATTTTACGCAATGCCTCACAATGAAGCTCTGGTTGGGGGCTAACTTTTGGCACCAGTTTCGAGCCCGTCGGTGAAAGTGACCCGCGCAAGTTTTAGGCCGGGTCGGCTACTGTGGCCTAATGGGGCCTAATGGGAAGATCTTCTAATGCTTATAACTTTTTAATTTTCCGATGGAACGCTTTGAAATTTTCACCATTTGTAAACGGCCTCCCGTACTACAAACTGATGCCAGTGTGGGCATGATGAAAAAAGTAGTTCGCGAGACGGAAGCGCGTAAAGCTTCGGGGCGGCGGACTTCCGCACCCCGATACCTCGGTATCGAAACATTGTTGCGGGCTGGTGCGCATGGCAATACCTGGGCCTCTGTTGGCCCTATCCGCGTGCAAAATCTAAAAGCGATCAGAGCCTTAGAAAGCACGTACAACCGCTATCCCCATTTGCCTTGGGCCCTATGGGAAAACAGGAAATATCATAATTGTGGTCAGGGGCGCGCGCGCACAATGATAATTTTCTCACCCGAGTAAGCTCTTTTATAGGTCAACATTTTGGAAAAAAATTGGCTTGCTGCCCACAGCAGGAGCTGAGAACCATGCATTCGGAGGTTTTCACACCCCACCCACTGATGCCCTCAAAGTTTGAGAAAACGCGACCTTCGCGAAAAGCCCCGGAACCTATTGCAAAGTGATAAGCAGTGCCCAGGAGCACCTCTCAGTCATTTGCGCAAAATTCCTTCAGCTACAAGTGGCTCAAATAAGGGCGTGAAAATTGTGCGGAAAGCCCTTTCAGGGGCTATTGCTCGGCACTCGGGGGACGGAAAATTTTACGCAATGCCTCACAATGAAGCTCTGGTCGGGGGCTAACTTCTGGCACCAGTTTCGAGCCCGTCCGTGAAAGTGACCCGCGCAAGTTTTAGGCCGGGTCGGCTACTGTGGCCTAATGGGGCCTAATGGGAAGATCTTCTAATGCTCATAACTTTTTAATTTTCCGATGGAACGCTTTGAAATTTTCACCATTTGTAGACGGCCTCCTGTACTACAAACTGATGCCAGTGTGGGCATGATGAAAATAGTAGTTCGCGAGACGGAAGCGCGTAAAGCTTTGGGGCGGCGGACTTCCACACCCCGATAACTCGGTATCTAAACATTGTTGCGGGCGGGTGCGCATGGCAATACCTGGGCCTCTGTTGGCCCTATCCGCGTGCGAAATCTAAAAGCGATCAGAGCCTTAGAAAGCGCGTACAACCGCTATCCCCATTTGCCTTGGGCCCTTTGGGAAAACAGGAAATATCATAATTGCGGTCCAGGGCGGGCGCGCACAATGATAATTTTCACACCCGAGTAAGCTCTTTTATAGGTCAACATTTTGGAAAAAAATTGGCTTGCTGCCCACAGCAGGAGCTGAGAACCATGCATTCGGAGGTTTTCACACCCCACCCACTGATGCCCTCAAAGTTTGAGAAAACGCGACCTTCGCGAAAAGCCCCGGAACCTATTGCAAAGTGATTAGCAGTGCCCAGGAGCACCTCTCAGTCATTTGCGCAAAATTCCTTCAGCTACAAGTGGCTCAAATAAGGGCGTGAAAATTGTGCGGAAAGCCCCTTCAGGGGCTATTGCTGGGCACTCGGGGGGACGGAAAATTTATGCAATGCCTCACAATGAAGCTCTGGTCGGGGGCTAACTTCTGGCACCAGTTTCCAGCCCGTCCGTGAAAGTGACCCGCGCAAGTTTTACGCGGGGTCGGCTACTGTGGCCTAATGGGGCCTAATGGGAAGATCTTCTAATGCTCATAACTTTTTAATTTTCCGATGGAACGCTTTGAAATTTTCACCATTTGTAGACGGCCTCCGGTACTACAAACTGATGCCAGTGTGGGCATGATGAAAATAGTAGTTTGCGAGACGGAAGCGCGTAAAGCTTCGGGGCGGTGGACTTCCACACCCCGATAACTCGGTATCGAAACATTGTTGCGGGCGGGTGCGCATGGCAATGCCTGGGCTTCTGTTGGCCCTATCCGCGTGCGAAATCTAAAAGCGATCAGAGCCTTAGAAAGCGCGTACAACCGCTATCCCCATTTGCCTTGGGCCCTATGGGAAAACAGGAAATATCATAATTGTGGTCCGGGGCGCGCGCGCACAATGATAATTTTCACACCCAAATAAGCTCTTTTATAGGTCAACATTTTGAAAAAAAATTGGCTTGCTGCCCACAGCAGGAGCTGAGAACCATGCATTCGGAGGTTTTCACACCCCACCCACTGATGCCCTCAAAGTTTGAGAAAACGCGACCTTTGCGAAAAGCCCCGGAACCTATTGCAAAGTGATGAGCAGTGCCCAGGAGCACCTCTCAGTCATTTGCGCAAAATTCCTTCAGCTACAAGTGGCTCAAATAAGGGCGTGAAAATTGTGCGGAAAGCCCTTTCAGGGGCTATTGCTTGGCACTCGGGGGACGGAAAATTTTACGCAATGCCTCACAATGAAGCTCTGGTCGGGGGCTAATTTCTGGCACCAGTTTCGAGCCCGTCCGTGAAAGTGACCCGCGCAAGTTTTAGGCAGGGTCGGCTACTGTGGCCTAATGGGGCCTAATGGGAAGATCTTCTAATGCTCATAACTTTTTAATTTTCCGATGGAACGCTTTGAAATTTTCACCATTTGTAAACGGCCTCCCGTACTACAAACTGATGCCAGTGTGGGCATGATGAAAAAAGTAGTTCGCGAGACGGAAGCGCGTAAAGCTTCGGGGCGGCGGACTTCCGCACCCCGATACCTCGGTATCGAAACATTGTTGCGGGCTGGTGCGCATGGCAATACCTGGGCCTCTGTTGGCCCTATCCGCGTGCAAAATCTAAAAGCGATCAGAGCCTTAGAAAGCGCGTACAACCGCTATCCCCATTTGCCTTGGGCCCTATGGGAAAACAGGAAATATCAAAATTGCGGTCCGGGCGCGCGCGCACAATGATAATTTTCACACCCGAGTAAGCTCTTTTATAGGTCAACATTTTGGAAAAAAATTGGCTTGCTGCCCACAGCAGGAGCTGAGAACCATGCATTCGGAGGTGTTCACACCCCACCCGCTGATGCCCTCAAAGTTTGAGAAAACGCGACCTTCGCAAAAAGCCCCGGAACCTATTGCAAAGTGATGAGCAGTGCCCAGGAGCACCTCTCAGTCATTTGCGCAAAATTCCTTCAGCTAAAAGTGGCTCAAATAAGGGCGTGAAAATTGTGCGGAAACCCCTTTCAGGGGCTATTGCTCGGCACTTGGGGGACGGAAAATTTAAGCAATGCCTCACAATGAAGCTCTGGTCGGGGGCTAACTTCTGGCACCAGTTTCCAGCCCGTCCGTGAAAGTGACCCGCGCAAGTTTTACGCGGGGTCGGCTAATGTGGCCTAATAGGGCCTAATGGGAAGATCTTCTAATGCTCATAACTTTTTAATTTTCCGATGGAACGCTTTGAAATTTTCACCATTTGTAGACGGCCTCCGGTACTACAAACTGATGCCAGTGTGGGCATGATGAAAATAGTAGTTTGCGAGACGGAAGCGCGTAAAGCTTCGGGGTTGCGGACTTCCACACCCCGATAACTCGGTATCGAAACATTGTTGCGGGCGGGTGCGCATGGCAATGCCTGGGCCTCTGTTGGCCCTATCCGCGTGCGAAATCTAAAAGCGATCAGAGCCTTAGAAAGCGCGTACAACCGCTATCCCCATTTGCCTTGGGCCCTATGGGAAAACAGGAAATATCATAATTGTGGCCCGGGGCGCGCGCGCACAATGATAATTTTCACACCCAAATAAGCTATTTTATAGGTCAACATTTTGGAAAAAAATTGGCTTGCTGCCCACAGCAGGAGCTGAGAACCATGCATTCGGAGGTTTTCACACCCCACCCACTGATGCCCTCAAAGTTTGAGAAAACGCGACCTTTGCGAAAAGCCCCGGAACCTATTGCAAAGTGATGAGCAGTGCCCAGGAGCACCTCTCAGTCATTTGCGCAAAATTCCTTCAGCTACAAGTGGCTCAAATAAGGGCGTGAAAATTGTGCTGAAAGCCCTTTCAGGGGCTATTGCTCGGCACTGGGGGGACGGAAAATTTTACGCAATGCCTCACAATGAAGCTCTGGTCGGGGGCTAACTTCTGGCACCAGTTTCGATCCCGTCTGTGAAAGTGACCCGCGCAAGTTTTAGGCCGGGTCGGCTACTGTGGCCTAATTGGGCCTAATGGGAAGATCTTCTAATGCTCATAACTTTTTAATTTTCCGATGGAACGCTTTGAAATTTTCACCATTTGTAGACGGCCTCCCGTACTACAAACTGATGCCAGTGTGGGCATGATGAAAATAGTAGTTCGCGAGACGGAAGCGCGTAAAGCTTCGGGGCGGCGGACTTCCACACCCCGATAACTCGGTATCGAAACATTGTTGCGGGCGGGTGCGCATGGCAATACCTGGGCCTCTGTTGGCCCTATCCGCGAGCAAAGTCTAAAAGCGATCAGAGCCTTAGAAAGCGCGTACAACCGCTATCCCCATCTGCCTTGGGCCCTATGGGAAAACAGGAAATATCATAATTGCGGTCTGGGGCGCGTGCGCACAATGATAATTTTCACACCCGAGTAAGCTCTT
This sequence comes from Loripinus fragilis, assembly GCA_964019695.1. Taxonomy (NCBI): domain Eukaryota; kingdom Metazoa; phylum Mollusca; class Bivalvia; order Lucinida; family Lucinidae; genus Loripinus; species Loripinus fragilis. The sequence continues at coordinate 92,720,964 of OZ026527.1, read as the reverse complement.
TTATAGGTCAACATTTTGGAAAAAAAATTGGCTTGCTGCCCACAGCAGGAGCTGAGAACCATGCATTCGGAGGTGTTCACAACCCACCCGCTGATGCCCTCAAAGTTTGAGGAAACGCGACCTTCGCAAAAAGCCCCGGAACCTATTGCAAAGTGATGTGCAGTGCCCAGGAGCACCTCTCAGTCATTTGCGCAAAATTCCTTCAGCTACAAGTGGCTCAAATAAGGGCGTGAAAATTGTGCGGAAAGCCCTTTCAGGGGCTTTTTGCTCAGCACTCGGGGGACGGAAAATTTTACGCAATGCCTCACAATGAAGCTCTGGTTGGGGGCTAACTTCTGGCACCAGTTTCGAGCCCGTCGGTGAAAGTGACCCGCGCAAGTTTTAGGCCGGGTCGGCTACTGTGGCCTAATGGGGCCTAATGGGAAGATCTTCTAATGCTTATAACTTTTTAATTTTCCGATGGAACGCTTTGAAATTTTCACCATTTGTAAACGGCCTCCCGTACTACAAACTGATGCCAGTGTGGGCATGATGAAAAAAGTAGTTCGCGAGACGGAAGCGCGTAAAGCTTCGGGGCGGCGGACTTCCGCACCCCGATACCTCGGTATCGAAACATTGTTGCGGGCTGGTGCGCATGGCAATACCTGGGCCTCTGTTGGCCCTATCCGCGTGCAAAATCTAAAAGCGATCAGAGCCTTAGAAAGCACGTACAACCGCTATCCCCATTTGCCTTGGGCCCTATGGGAAAACAGGAAATATCATAATTGTGGTCCGGGGCGCGCGCGCACAATGATAATTTTCTCACCCGAGTAAGCTCTTTTATAGGTCAACATTTTGGAAAAAAATTGGCTTGCTGCCCACAGCAGGAGCTGAGAACCATGCATTAGGAGGTTTTCACACCCCACCCACTGATGCCCTCAAAGTTTGAGAAAACGCGACCTTCGCGAAAAGCCCCGGAACCTATTGCAAAGTGATGAGCAGTGCCCAGGAGCACCTCTCAGTCATTTGCGCAAAATTCCTTCAGCTACAAGTGGCTCAAATAAGGGCGTGAAAATTGTGCGGAAAGCCCTTTCAGGGGCTATTGCTCGGCACTCGGGGGACGGAAAATTTTACGCAATGCCTCACAATGAAGCTCTGGTCGGGGGCTAACTTCTGGCACCAGTTTCGAGCCCGTCCGTGAAAGTGACCCGCGCAAGTTTTAGGCCGGGTCGGCTACTGTGGCCTAATGGGGCCTAATGGGAAGATCTTCTAATGCTCATAACTTTTTAATTTTCCGATGGAACGCTTTGAAATTTTCACCATTTGTAGACGGCCTCCTGTACTACAAACTGATGCCAGTGTGGGCATGATGAAAATAGTAGTTCGCGAGACGGAAGCGCGTAAAGCTTTGGGGCGGCGGACTTCCACACCCCGATAACTCGGTATCTAAACATTGTTGCGGGCGGGTGCGCATGGCAATACCTGGGCCTCTGTTGGCCCTATCCGCGTGCGAAATCTAAAAGCGATCAGAGCCTTAGAAAGCGCGTACAACCGCTATCCCCATTTGCCTTGGGCCCTTTGGGAAAACAGGAAATATCATAATTGCGGTCCAGGGCGGGCGCGCACAATGATAATTTTCACACCCGAGTAAGCTCTTTTATAGGTCAACATTTTGGAAAAAAATTGGCTTGCTGCCCACAGCAGGAGCTGAGAACCATGCATTCGGAGGTTTTCACACCCCACCCACTGATGCCCTCAAAGTTTGAGAAAACGCGACCTTTGCGAAAAGCCCCGGAACCTATTGCAAAGTGATGAGCAGTGCCCAGGAGCACCTCTCAGTCATTTGCGCAAAATTCCTTCAGCTACAAGTGGCTCAAATAAGGGCGTGAAAATTGTGCGGAAAGCCCTTTCAGGGGCTATTGCTCGGCACTGGGGGGACGGAAAATTTTACGCAATGCCTCACAATGAAGCTCTGGTCGGGGGCTAACTTCTGGCACCAGTTTCGATCCCGTCTGTGAAAGTGACCCGCGCAAGTTTTAGGCCGGGTCGGCTACTGTGGCCTAATTGGGCCTAATGGGAAGATCTTCTAATGCTCATAACTTTTTAATTTTCCGATGGAACGCTTTGAAATTTTCACCATTTGTAGACGGCCTCCCGTACTACAAACTGATGCCAGTGTGGGCATGATGAAAATAGTAGTTCGCGAGACGGAAGCGCGTAAAGCTTCGGGGCGGCGGACTTCCACACCCCGATAACTCGGTATCGAAACATTGTTGCGGGCGGGTGCGCATGGCAATACCTGGGCCTCTGTTGGCCCTATCCGCGAGCAAAGTCTAAAAGCGATCAGAGCCTTAGAAAGCGCGTACAACCGCTATCCCCATCTGCCTTGGGCCCTATGGGAAAACAGGAAATATCATAATTGCGGTCTGGGGCGCGTGCGCACAATGATAATTTTCACACCCGAGTAAGCTCTTTTATAGGTCAACATTTTGGAAAAAAAATTGGCTTGCTGCCCACAGCAGGAGCTGAGAACCATGCATTCGGAGGTGTTCACAACCCACCCGCTGATGCCCTCAAAGTTTGAGGAAACGCGACCTTCGCAAAAAGCCCCGGAACCTATTGCAAAGTGATGTGCAGTGCCCAGGAGCACCTCTCAGTCATTTGCGCAAAATTCCTTCAGCTACAAGTGGCTCAAATAAGGGCGTGAAAATTGTGCGGAAAGCCCTTTCAGGGGCTTTTTGCTCAGCACTCGGGGGACGGAAAATTTTACGCAATGCCTCACAATGAAGCTCTGGTTGGGGGCTAACTTCTGGCACCAGTTTCGAGCCCGTCGGTGAAAGTGACCCGCGCAAGTTTTAGGCCGGGTCGGCTACTGTGGCCTAATGGGGCCTAATGGGAAGATCTTCTAATGCTTATAACTTTTTAATTTTCCGATGGAACGCTTTGAAATTTTCACCATTTGTAAACGGCCTCCCGTACTACAAACTGATGCCAGTGTGGGCATGATGAAAAAAGTAGTTCGCGAGACGGAAGCGCGTAAAGCTTCGGGGCGGCGGACTTCCGCACCCCGATACCTCGGTATCGAAACATTGTTGCGGGCTGGTGCGCATGGCAATACCTGGGCCTCTGTTGGCCCTATCCGCGTGCAAAATCTAAAAGCGATCAGAGCCTTAGAAAGCACGTACAACCGCTATCCCCATTTGCCTTGGGCCCTATGGGAAAACAGGAAATATCATAATTGTGGTCCGGGGCGCGCGCGCACAATGATAATTTTCTCACCCGAGTAAGCTCTTTTATAGGTCAACATTTTGGAAAAAAATTGGCTTGCTGCCCACAGCAGGAGCTGAGAACCATGCATTAGGAGGTTTTCACACCCCACCCACTGATGCCCTCAAAGTTTGAGAAAACGCGACCTTCGCGAAAAGCCCTGGAACCTATTGCAAAGTGATGAGCAGTGCCCAGGAGCACCTCTCAGTCATTTGCGCAAAATTCCTTCAGCTACAAGTGGCTCAAATAAGGGCGTGAAAATTGTGCGGAAAGCCCTTTCAGGGGCTATTGCTCGGCACTCAGGGGACGGAAAATTTTACGCAATGCCTCACAATGAAGCTCTGGTCGGGGGCTAACTTCTGGCACCAGTTTCGAGCCCGTCCGTGAAAGTGACCCGCGCAAGTTTTAGGCCGGGTCGGCTACTGTGGCCTAATGGGGCCTAATGGGAAGATCTTCTAATGCTCATAACTTTTTAATTTTCCGATGGAACGCTTTGAAATTTTCACCATTTGTAGACGGCCTCCTGTACTACAAACTGATGCCAGTGTGGGCATGATGAAAATAGTAGTTCGCGAGACGGAAGCGCGTAAAGCTTTGGGGCGGCGGACTTCCACACCCCGATAACTCGGTATCTAAACATTGTTGCGGGCGGGTGCGCATGGCAATACCTGGGCCTCTGTTGGCCCTATCCGCGTGCGAAATCTAAAAGCGATCAGAGCCTTAGAAAGCGCGTACAACCGCTATCCCCATTTGCCTTGGGCCCTTTGGGAAAACAGGAAATATCATAATTGCGGTCCAGGGCGGGCGCGCACAATGATAATTTTCACACCCGAGTAAGCTCTTTTATAGGTCAACATTTTGGAAAAAAATTGGCTTGCTGCCCACAGCAGGAGCTGAGAACCATGCATTCGGAGGTTTTCACACCCCACCCACTGATGCCCTCAAAGTTTGAGAAAACGCGACCTTCGCGAAAAGCCCCGGAACCTATTGCAAAGTGATTAGCAGTGCCCAGGAGCACCTCTCAGTCATTTGCGCAAAATTCCTTCAGCTACAAGTGGCTCAAATAAGGGCGTGAAAATTGTGCGGAAAGCCCCTTCAGGGGCTATTGCTGGGCACTCGGGGGGACGGAAAATTTATGCAATGCCTCACAATGAAGCTCTGGTCGGGGGCTAACTTCTGGCACCAGTTTCGAGCCCGTCCGTGAAAGTGACCCTCGCAAGTTTTAGGCCGGGTCGGCTACTGTGGCCTAATGGGGCCTAATGGGAAGATCTTCTAATGCTCATAACTTTTTTAATTTTCCGATGGAACGCTTTGAAATTTTCACCATTTGTAGACGGCCTCCGGTACTACAAACTGATGCCAGTGTGGGCATGATGAAAATAGTAGTTTGCGAGACGGAAGCGCGTAAAGCTTCGGGGCGGCGGACTTCCACACCCCGATAACTCGGTATCGAAACATTGTTGCGGGCGGGTGCGCATGGCAATGCCTGGGCCTCTGTTGGCCCTATCCGCGTGCGAAATCTAAAAAGGGATCAGAGCCTTAGAAAGCGCGTACAACCGCTATCCCCATTTGCCTTGGGCCCTATGGGAAAACAAGAAATATCATAATTGCGGTCCGGGCGCGCGCGCACAATGATAATTTTCACACCCAAATAAGCTCTTTTATAGGTCAACATTTTGAAAAAAAATTGGCTTGCTGCCCACAGCAGGAGCTGAGAACCATGCATTCGGAGGTTTTCACACCCCACCCACTGATGCCCTCAAAGTTTGAGAAAACGCGACCTTTGCGAAAAGCCCCGGAACCTATTGCAAAGTGATGAGCAGTGCCCAGGAGCACCTCTCAGTCATTTGCGCAAAATTCCTTCAGCTACAAGTGGCTCAAATAAGGGCGTGAAAATTGTGCGGAAAGCCCTTTCAGGGGCTATTGCTTGGCACTCGGGGGACGGAAAATTTTACGCAATGCCTCACAATGAAGCTCTGGTCGGGGGCTAATTTCTGGCACCAGTTTCGAGCCCGTCCGTGAAAGTGACCCGCGCAAGTTTTAGGCAGGGTCGGCTACTGTGGCCTAATGGGGCCTAATGGGAAGATCTTCTAATGCTCATAACTTTTTAATTTTCCGATGGAACGCTTTGAAATTTTCACCATTTGTAAACGGCCTCCCGTACTACAAACTGATGCCAGTGTGGGCATGATGAAAAAAGTAGTTCGCGAGACGGAAGCGCGTAAAGCTTCGGGGCGGCGGACTTCCGCACCCCGATACCTCGGTATCGAAACATTGTTGCGGGCTGGTGCGCATGGCAATACCTGGGCCTCTGTTGGCCCTATCCGCGTGCAAAATCTAAAAGCGATCAGAGCCTTAGAAAGCGCGTACAACCGCTATCCCCATTTGCCTTGGGCCCTATGGGAAAACAGGAAATATCATAATTGCGGTCCAGGCGCGCGCGCACAATGATAATTTTCACACCCGAGTAAGCTCTTTTATAGGTCAACATTTTGGAAAAAAATTGGCTTGCTGCCCACAGCAGGAGCTGAGAACCATGCATTCGGAGGTGTTCACACCCCACCCGCTGATGCCCTCAAAGTTTGAGAAAACGCGACCTTCGCAAAAAGCCCCGGAACATATTGCAAAGTGATGAGCAGTGCCCAGGAGCACCTCTCAGTCATTTGCGCAAAATTCCTTCAGCTAAAAGTGGCTCAAATAAGGGCGTGAAAATTGTGCGGAAACCCCTTTCAGGGGCTATTGCTCGGCACTTGGGGGACGGAAAATTTAAGCAATGCCTCACAATGAAGCTCTGGTCGGGGGCTAACTTCTGGCACCAGTTTCCAGCCCGTCCGTGAAAGTGACCCGCGCAAGTTTTACGCGGGGTCGGCTACTGTGGCCTAATGGGGCCTAATGGGAAGATCTTCTAATGCTCATAACTTTTTAATTTTCCGATGGAACGCTTTGAAATTTTCACCATTTGTAGACGGCCTCCGGTACTACAAACTGATGCCAGTGTGGGCATGATGAAAATAGTAGTTTGCGAGACGGAAGCGCGTAAAGCTTCGGGGCGGCGGACTTCCACACCCCGATAACTCGGTATCGAAACATTGTTGCGGGCGGGTGCGCATGGCAATGCCTGGGCTTCTGTTGGCCCTATCCGCGTGCGAAATCTAAAAGCGATCAGAGCCTTAGAAAGCGCGTACAACCGCTATCCCCATTTGCCTTGGGCCCTATGGGAAAACAGGAAATATCATAATTGTGGTCCGGGGCGCGCGCGCACAATGATAATTTTCACACCCAAATAAGCTCTTTTATAGGTCAACATTTTGAAAAAAAATTGGCTTGCTGCCCACAGCAGGAGCTGAGAACCATGCATTCGGAGGTTTTCACACCCCACCCACTGATGCCCTCAAAGTTTGAGAAAACGCGACCTTTGCGAAAAGCCCCGGAACCTATTGCAAAGTGATGAGCAGTGCCCAGGAGCACCTCTCAGTCATTTGCGCAAAATTCCTTCAGCTACAAGTGGCTCAAATAAGGGCGTGAAAATTGTGCGGAAAGCCCTTTCAGGGGCTATTGCTTGGCACTCGGGGGACGGAAAATTTTACGCAATGCCTCACAATGAAGCTCTGGTCGGGGGCTAATTTCTGGCACCAGTTTCGAGCCCGTCCGTGAAAGTGACCCGCGCAAGTTTTAGGCAGGGTCGGCTACTGTGGCCTAATGGGGCCTAATGGGAAGATCTTCTAATGCTCATAACTTTTTAATTTTCCGATGGAACGCTTTGAAATTTTCACCATTTGTAGACGGCCTCCCGTACTACAAACTGATGCCAGTGTGGGCATGATGAAAATAGTAGTTCGCGAGACGGAAGCGCGTAAAGCTTCGGGGCGGCGGACTTCCACACCCCGATAACTCGGTATCGAAACATTGTTGCGGGCGGGTGCGCATGGCAATACCTGGGCCTCTGTTGGCCCTATCCGCGAGCAAAGTCTAAAAGCGATCAGAGCCTTAGAAAGCGCGTACAACCGCTATCCCCATCTGCCTTGGGCCCTATGGGAAAACAGGAAATATCATAATTGCGGTCTGGGGCGCGTGCGCACAATGATAATTTTCACACCCGAGTAAGCTCTTTTATAGGTCAACATTTTGGAAAAAAAATTGGCTTGCTGCCCACAGCAGGAGCTGAGAACCATGCATTCGGAGGTGTTCACAACCCACCCGCTGATGCCCTCAAAGTTTGAGGAAACGCGACCTTCGCAAAAAGCCCCGGAACCTATTGCAAAGTGATGTGCAGTGCCCAGGAGCACCTCTCAGTCATTTGCGCAAAATTCCTTCAGCTACAAGTGGCTCAAATAAGGGCGTGAAAATTGTGCGGAAAGCCCTTTCAGGGGCTTTTGCTCAGCACTCGGGGGACGGAAAATTTTACGCAATGCCTCACAATAAAGCTCTGGTTGGGGGCTAACTTCTGGCACCAGTTTCGAGCCTGTCGGTGAAAGTGACCCGCGCAAGTTTTAGACCGGGTCGGCTACTGTGGCCTAATGGGGCCTAATGGGAAGATCTTCTAATGCTTATAACTTTTTAATTTTCCGATGGAACGCTTTGAAATTTTCACCATTTGTAAACGGCCTCCCGTACTACAAACTGATGCCAGTGTAGGCATGATGAAAAAAGTAGTTCGCGAGACGGAAGCGCGTAAAGCTTCGGGGCGGCGGACTTCCGCACCCCGATACCTCGGTATCGAAACATTGTTGCGGGCTGGTGCGCATGGCAATACCTGGGCCTCTGTTGGCCCTATCCACGTGCAAAATCTAAAAGCGATCAGAGCCTTAGAAAGCGCGTACAACCGCTATCCCCATTTGCCTTGGGCCCTTTGGGAAAACAGGAAATATCATAATTGCGGTCCGGGGCGCGCGCACAATGATAATTTTCACACCCGAGTAAGCTCTTTTATAGGTCAACATTTTGGAAAAAAATTGGCTTGCTGCCCACAGCAGGAGCTGAGAACCATGCATTCGGAGGTGTTCACACCCCACCCGCTGATGCCCTCAAAGTTTGAGAAAACGCGACCTTCGCAAAAAGCCCCGGAACCTATTGCAAAGTGATGAGCAGTGCCCAGGAGCACCTCTCAGTCATTTGCGCAAAATTCCTTCAGCTACAAGTGGCTCAAATAAGGGCGTGAAAATTGTGCGGAAACCCCTTTCAGGGGCTATTGCTCGGCACTTGGGGGACGGAAAATTTAAGCAATGCCTCACAATGAAGCTCTGGTCGGGGGCTAACTTCTGGCACCAGTTTCCAGCCCGTCCGTGAAAGTGACCCGCGCAAGTTTTACGCCGGGTCGGCTACTGTGGCCAAATGGGGCCTAATGGGAAGATCTTCTAATGCTCATAACTTTTTAATTTTCCGATGGAACGCTTTGAAATTTTCACCATTTGTAGACGGCCTCCCGTACTACAAACTGATACCAGTGTGGGCATGATAAAAATAATAGTAGTTCGCGAGACGGAAGCGCGTAAGCTTCGGGGCGGCGGACTTCCACACCCCGATAACTCGGTATCGAAACATTGTTGCGGGCGGGTGCGCATGGCAATACCTGGGCCTCTGTTGGCCCTATCAGCGTGCGAAATCTAAAAGCGATCAGAGCCTTAGAAAGCGCTTACAACCGCTATCCCCATTTGCCTTGGGCCCTATGGGAAAACAGGAAATATCATAATTGTGGTCCGGGGCGCGCGCGCACAATGATAATTTTCTCACCCGAGTAAGCTCTTTTATAGGTCAACATTTTGGAAAAAAATTGTCTTGCTGCCCACAGCAGGAGCTGAGAACCATGCATTCGGAGGTTTTCACACCCCACCCACTGATGCCCTCAAAGTTTGAGAAAACGCGACCTTCGCGAAAAGCCCCGGAACCTATTGCAAAGTGATGAGCAGTGCCCAGGAGCACCTCTCAGTCATTTGCGCAAAATTCCTTCAGCTACAAGTGGCTCAAATAAGGGCGTGAAAATTGTGCGGAAAGCCCCTTCAGGGGCTATTGCTCGGCACTCGGGGGACGGAAAATTTATGCAATGCCTCACAATGAAGCTCTGGTCGGGGGCTAACTTCTGGCACCAGTTTCGAGCCCGTCCGTGAAAGTGACCCTCGCAAGTTTTAGGCCGGGTCGGCTACTGTGGCCTAATGGGGCCTAATGGGAAGATCTTCTAATGCTCATAACTTTTTAATTTTCCGATGGAACGCTTTGAAATTTTCACCATTTGTAGACGGCCTCCGGTACTACAAACTGATGCCAGTGTGGGCATGATGAAAATAGTAGTTCGCGAGACGGAAGCGCGTAAAGCTTCGGGGCGGCGGACTTCCACACCCCGATAACTCGGTATCGAAACATTGTTGCGGGCTGTGGCGCATGGCAATACCTGGGCCTCTGTTGGCCCTATCCGCGTGCGAAATCTAAAAGCGATCAGAGCCTTAGAAAGCGCGTACAACCGCTATCCCCATTTGCCTTGAGCCCTATGGGAAAACAGGAAATATCATAATTGCGGTCCGGGGCGGGCGCGCACAATGATAATTTTCACACCCGAGTAAGCTCTTTTATAGGTCAACATTTTGGAAAAAAATTGGCTTGCTGCCCACAGCAGGAGCTGAGAACCATGCATTCGGAGGTTTTCACACCCCACCCACTGATGCCCTCAAAGTTTGAGTAAACGCGACCTTCGGGAAAAGCCCTGGAACCTATTGCAAAGTGATGAGCAGTGCCCAGGAGCACCTCTCAGTCATTTGTGCAAAATTCCTTCAGCTACAAGTGGCTCAAATAAGGGCGTGAAAATTGTGCGGAAAGCCCTTTCAGGGGCTATTGCTCGGCACTCGGGGGACGCAAAATTTTACGCAATGCCTCACAATGAAGCTCTGGTCTGGGGCTTACTTCTGGCACCAGTTTCGAGCCCGTCCGTGAAAGTGACCCGCGCAAGTTTTAGGCCGGGCCAGCTACTGTGGCCTAATGGGGCCTAATGGGAAGATCTTCTAATGCTCATAACTTTTTAATTTTCCGATGGAACGCTTTGAAATTTTCACCATTTGTAGACGGCCTCCCGTACTACAAACTGATGCCAGTGTGGGCATGATGAAAAATAGTAGTTCGCGAGACAGAAGCGCATAAAGCTTCGGGGCGGGGGACTTCCACACCCCGATAACTCGGTATCGAAACATTGTTGCGGGCGGGTGCGCATGGCAATACCTGGGCCTCTGTTGGCCCTATCCGCGTGCGAAATCTAAAAGCGATCAGAGCCTTAGAAAGCGCGTACAACCGCTATCCCCATTTGCCTTGGGCCCTATGGGAAAACAGGAAATATCATAATTACGGTCGGGGGCGCGCGCGCACAATGATAATTTTCACACCCGAGTAAGCTCTTTTATAGGTCAACATTTTGGAAAAGAATTGGCTTGCTGCCCACAGCAGGAGCTGAGAACCATGCATTCGGAGGTTTTCACACCCCACCCACTGATGCCCTCAAAGTTTGAGAAAACGCGATCTTTGCGAAAAGCCCCTGAACCTATTGCAAAGTGATGAGCAGTGCCCAGGAGCACCTCTCAGTCATTTGCGCAAAATTCCTTCAGCTACAAGTGGCTCAAATAAGGGCGTGACAATTGTGCGGAAAGCCCCTTCAGGGGCTATTGCTCGGCACTCGGGGGACGCAAAATTTTATGCAATGCCTCACAATGAAGCTCTGGTGGGGGGCTAACTTCTGGCACCAGTTTCGAGCCTGTCCGTGAAAGTGACCCGCGCAAGTTTTAGGCCGGGTCGGCTACTGTGGCCTAATGGGGCCTAATGTGAAGATCTTCTAATGCTCATAACTTTTTAATTTTCCGATGGAACGCTTTGAAATTTTCACCATTTGTAGACGGCCTCCCGTACTACAAACTGATGCCAGTGTGGGCATGATGAAAATAGTAGTTCGCGAGACGGAAGCGCGTAAAGCTTCGGGGCGGCGGACTTCCACACCCCGATAACTCGGTATCCAAACATTGTTGCGGGCGGGTGCACATGGCAATACCTGGGCCTCTGTTGGCCCTATCCGCGTGTGAAATCTAAAAGCGATCAGAGCCTTAGAAAGCGCGTACAACCGCTATCCCCATTTGCCTTGGGCCCTATGGGAAAACAGGAAATATCATAATTGCGAGCCCGTCCGTGAAAGTGACCCGCGCAAGTTTTAGGCCGGGTCGGCTACTGTGGCCTAATGGGGCCTAATGGGAAGATCTTCTAATGCTCATAACTTTTTAATTTTCCGATGGAATGCTTTGAAATTTTCACCATTTGTAGACGGCCTCCCGTACTACAAACTGATGCCAGTGTGGGCATGATGAAAATAGTAGTTCGCGAGACAGAGGCGCGTAAAGCTTCGGGGCGGCGGACTTCCACTCCCCGATAACTTGGTATCGAAACATTGTTGCGGGCGGGTGCGCATGGCAATACCTGGGCCTCTGTTGGCCCTATCCGCGTGCGAAATCTAAAAGCGATCAGAGCCTTAGAAAGCGCGTACAACCGCTATCCCCATTTGCCTTGGGCCCTATGGGAAAACAGGAAATATCATAATTGCGGTCCGGGGCGCGCGCGCACAATGATAATTTTCACACCCAAGTAAGCTCTTTTATAGGTCAACATTTTGGAAAAAAAATTGGCTTGCTGCCCACAGCAGGATCTGAGAACCATGCATTCGGAGGTTTTCACACCCCACCCACTGATGCCCTCAAAGTTTGAGAAAACGCGACCTTCGCGAAAAGCCCCTGAACCTATTGCAAAGTGATGAGTAGTGCCCAGGAGCACCTCTCAGTCATTAGCGCAAAATTCCTTCAGCTACAAGTGGCTCAAATAAGGGCGTGAAAATTGTGCGGAAAGCCCTTTCAGGGGCTATTGCTCGGCACTTGGGGGGATAGAAAATTTTACGCAATGCCTCACAATGAAGCTCTGGTCAGGGGCTAACTTCTGGCACCAGTTTCAAGCCCGTCCGTGAAAGTGACCCGCGCAAGTTTTAGGCCGGGTCGGCTACTGTGGCCTAATGGGGCCTAATGGGAAGATCTTCTAATGCTCATAACTTTTTAATTTTCCGATGGAATGCTTTGAAATTTTCACCATTTGTAGACGGCCTCCCGTACTACAAACTGATGCCAGTGTGGGCATGATGAAAATAGTAGTTCGCGAGACGGAAGCGCGTAAATCTTCGGGGCGGCGGACTTCCACACCCCGATAACTTGGTATCAAAACATTGTTGCGGGCGGGTGCGCATGGCAATACCTGGGCCTCTGTTGGCCCTATCCGCATGCGAAATCTAAAAGCGATCAGAGCCTTAGAAAGCGCGTACAACCGCTATCCCCATTTGCCTTGGGCCCTATGGGAAAACAGGAAATATCATAATTGCGGTCCGGGGCGCGCGCGCACAATGATAATTTTCACACCCGAGTAAGCTCTTTTATAGGTCAACATTTTGGAAAAAAAATTGGCTTGCTGCCCACAGCAGGAGCTGAGAATCATGCATTCGGAGGTTTTCACACCCCACCCACTGATGCCCTCAAAGTTTGAGAAAACGCGATCTTCGCCAAAAGCCCCGGAACCTATTGCAAAGTGATGAGCAGTGCCCAGGAGCACCTCTCAGTCATTTGCGCAAAATTCCTTCAGCTACAAGTGGCTCAAATAAGGGCGTGAAAATTGTGCGGAAAGCCCTTTCAGGGTCTATTGCTCGGCACTCGGGGGACGGAAAATTTTACGCAATGCCTCACAATGAAGCTCTGGTCGGGGGCTAACTTCTGGCACCAGTTTCGAGCCCGTCCGTGAAAGTGACCCGCGCAAGTTTTAGGCCGTTTCCGCTACTGTGGCCTAATGGGGCCTAATGGGAAGATCTTCTAATGCTCATAACTTTTTAATTTTCCGATGGAACGCTTTGAAATTTTCACCATTTTTAGACGGCCTCCCGTACTACAAACTGATGCCAGTGTGGGCATGATGAAAATAGTAGTTCGCGAGACGGAAGTGCGTAAAGTTTCGGGGCGGCGGACTTCCACACCCCGATAACTCGGTATCGAAACATTGTTGCGGGAGGGTGTGCATGGCAATACCTGGGCCTCTGTTGGCCCTATCCGCGTGCGAAATCTAAAAGCGATCAGAGCCTTAGAAAGCGCGTACAACCGCTATCCCCATTTGCCTTGGGCCCTATGGGAAAACAGGAAATATCATAATTGCGGTCCAGGGCGCGCGCGCACAATGATAATTTTCACACCCAAGTAAGCTCTTTTATAGGTCAACATTTTGGAAAAAAAAATTGGCTTGCTGCCTACAGCAGGAGCTGAGAACCATGCATTCGGAGGTTTTCACACCCCACCCACTGATGCCCTCAAAGTTTGAGAAAACGCGACCTTCGCGAAAAGCCCCGGAACCTATTGCAAAGTGATGAGCAGTGCCCAAGAGCACCTCTCAGTCATTTGCGCAAAATTCCTTCAGCTACAAGTGGCTCAAATAAGGGCGTGAAAATTGTGCGGAAAGCCCTTTCAGGGGCTATTGCTCGGCACTCGGGGGGACGGAAAATTTTACGCAATGCCTCACAATGAAGCTCTGGTCGGGGGCTAACTTCTGGCACCAGTTTGGAGCCCGTCCGTGAAAGTGACCCGCGCAAGTTTTAGGCCGGGTCGGCTACTGTGGCCTAATGGGGCCTAATGTGAAGATCTTCTAATGCTCATAACTTTTTAATTTTCCGATGGAACGCTTTGAAATTTTCACCATTTGTAGACGGCCTCCCGTACTACAAACTGATGCCAGTGTGGGCATGATGAAAATAGTAGTTCGCGAGACGGAAGCGCGTAAAGCTTCCGGGCGGCGGACTTCCACACCCCGATAACTCGGTATCGAAACATTGTTGTGGGCGGGTGCGCATGGCAATACCTGGGCCTCTGTTGGCCCTATCCGCGTGCGAAATCTAAAAGCGATCAGAGCCTTAGAAAGCGCGTACAACCGCTATCCCCATTTGCCTTGGGCACTATGGGAAAACAGGCAATATCATGAATTGCGGTCCGGGGCACGCGCGCACAATGATAATTTTCACACCCGAGTAAGCTCTTATATAGGTCAACATTTTGGAAAAAAAATTGGCTTGCTGCCCACAGCAGGAGCTGAGAACCATGAATTCGGAGGTTTTCACACCCCACCCACTGATGCCCTCAAAGTTTGAGAAAACGCGACCTTCGCGAAAAGCCCCGGAACCTATTGCAAAGTGATGAGCAGTGCCCAGGAGCACCTCTCAGTCATTTGCGCAAAATTCCTTCAGCTACAAGTGGCTCAAATAAGGGCGTGAAAATTGTGCGGAAAGCCCTTTCAGGGGCTATTGCTCGGCACTCGGGGGACGGAAAATTTTACGCAATGCCTCACAATGAAGCTCTTGTCGGGGGCTAACTTCTGGCACCAGTTTCGAGCCCGTCCGTGAAAGTGACCCACGCAAGTTTTAGGCCGGGTCGGCTACTGTGGCCTAATGGGGCCTAATGGGAAGATCTTCTAATGCTCATAACTTTTTAATTTTCCGATGGAACGCTTTGAAATTTTCACCATTTGTAGACGGCCTCCCGTACTACAAACTGATGCCAGTGTGGGCATGATGAAAATAGTAGTTCGCGAGACGGAAGCGCGTAAAGCTTCGGGGCGGCGGACTTCCACACCCCGATAACTCGGTATCGAAACATTGTTGCGGGCGGGTGCGCATGGCAATACCTGGGCCTCTGTTGGCCCTATCCGCGTGCAAAATCTAAAAGCGATCAGAGCCTTAGAAAGCGCGTACAACCGCTATCCCCATTTGCCTTGGGCCCTATGGGAAAACAGGAAATATCATAATTGCGGTCCGGGGCGCGCGCGCACAATGATAATTTTCACACCCGAGTAAGCTCTTTTATAGGTCAACATTTTGGAAAAAAAATTGGCTTGCTGCCCACAGCAGGAGCTGAGAACCATGCATTCGGAGGTTTTCACACCCCACCCACTGATGCCCTCAAAGTTTGAGAAAACGCGACCTTCGCGAAAAGCCCTGGAACCTATTGCAAAGTGATGAGCAGTGCCCAGGAGCACCTCTCAGTCATTTGGGCAAAATTCCTTCAGCTACAAGTGGCTCAAATAAGGGCGTGAAAATTGTGCGGAAAGCCCTTTCAGGGGCTATTGCTCGGCACTCGGGGGACGGAAAATTTTACGCAATGCCTCACAATGAAGCTCTGGTCGGGAGCTAACTTCTGGCACCAGTTTCGAGCCCGTCCGTGAAAGTGACCCGCGCAAGTTTTATACCGGTCGGCTACTGTGGCCTAATGGGGCCTAATGGGAAGATCTTCTAATGCTCTTAACTTTTTAATTTTCCGATGGAACGCTTTGAAATTTTCACCATTTGTAGACGGCCTCCCGTACTACAAACTGATGCCAGTGTGGGCATGATGAAAATAGTAGTTCGCGAGACAGAAGCGCGTAAAGCTTCGGGGCTGCGGACTTCCACACCCCGATAACTCGGTATCGAAACATTGTTGCGGGCGGGTGCGCATGGCAATACCTGGGCGTCTGTTGGTCCTATCCGCGTGCGAAATCTAAAAGCGATCAGAGCCTTAGAAAGCGCGTACAACCGCTATCCCCATTTGCCTTGGGCCCTATGGGAAAACAGGAAATATCATAATTGCGGTCCGGGGCGCGCGCACAATGATAATTTTCACACCCGAGTAAGCTCTTTTATAGGTCAACATTTTGGAAAAAAATTGGCTTGCTGCCCACAGCAGGAGCTGAGAACCATGCATTCGGAGGTTTTCACACCCCACCCACTGATGCCCTCAAAGTTTGAGAAAACGCGACCTTTGCGAAAATCCCTGGAACCTATTGCAAAGTGATGAGCAGTGCCCAGGAGCACCTCTCAGTCATTTGCGCAAAATTCCTTCAGCTACAAGTGGCTCAAATAAGGGCGTGAAAATTGTGCGGAAAGCCCTTTCAGGGGCTATTGCTCGGCACTCGGGGGACGGAAAATTTTACGCAATGCCTCACAATGAAGGTCTGGTAGGGAGCTAACTTCTCGCACCAGTTTCGAGCCCGTCCGTGAAAGTGACCCGCGCAAGTTTTAGGCCGGGTCGGCTACTGTGGCCTAATGGGGCCTAATGGGAAGATCTTCTAATGCTCATAACTTTTTAATTTTCCGATGGAACGCTTTGAAATTTTCACCATTTGTAAACGGCCTCCCGTACTATAAACTGATGCCAGTGTGGGCATGATGAAAATAGTAGTTCGCGAGACGGAAGCGCGTAAAGTTTCGGGGCGGCGGACTTCCACACCCCGATAACTCGGTATTGAAACATTGTTGCGGGCGGGTGTGCATGGCAATACCTGGGCCTCTGTTGGCCCTATCCACGTGCGAAATCTAAAAGCGATCAGAGCCTTAGAAAGCGCGTACAACCGCTATACCCATTTGCCTTGGGCCCCATGTGAAAACAGGAAATATCATAATTGCGGTCCGGGGCGCACGCGCACAATGATAATTTTCACACCCGAGTAAGCTCTTTTATAGGTCAACAATTTGGAAAAAAAATTGGCTTGCTGCCCACAGCAGGAGCTGAGAACCATGCATTCGGAGGTTTTCACACCCCACCCACTGATGCCCTCAAAGTTTCAGAAAACGCGACCTTCTTGAAAAGCCCCGGAACCTATTGCAAAGTGATGAGCAGTGCCCAGGAGCACCTCTCAGTCATTTGTGCAAAATTCCTTCAGCTACAAGTGGCTCAAATAAGGGTGTGAAATTGTGCGGAAAGCCCTTTTAGGGGCTATTGCTCGGCACTCGGGGGATGGAAAATTTTACGCAATGCCTCACAATGAAGCTCTGGTCGGGGGCTAACTTCTGGCACCAGTTTCGAGCCCGTCCGTGAAAGTGACCCACGCAAGTTTTAGGCCGGGTCGGCTACTGTGGCCTAATGGGGCCTAATGGGAAGATCTTCTAATGCTCATAACTTTTTAATTTTCCGATGGAACGCTTTAAAATTTTCACCATTTGTAGACGGCCTCCCGTACTACAAACTGATGCCAGTGTGGGCATGATGAAAATAGTAGTTCGCGAGACGGAAGCGCGTAAAGCTTCGGGGCGGCGGACTTCCACACCCCGATAACTCGGTATCGAAACATTGTTGCGGGCGGGTGCGCATGGCAATACCTGGGCCTCTGTTGGCCCTATCCGCGTGCGAAATCTAAAAGCGATCAGAGCCTTAGAAAGCGCGTACAACCGCTATCCCCATTTGCCTTGGGCCCTATGGGAAAACAGGAAATATCATAATTGCGGTCCAGGGCGCGCGCGCACAATGATAATTTTCACACCCAAGTAAGCTCTTTTATAGGTCAACATTTTGGAAAAAAAAATTGGCTTGCTGCCTACAGCAGGAGTTGAGAACCATGCATTCGGAGGTTTTCACACCCCACCCACTGATGCCCTCAAAGTTTGAGAAAACGCGACCTTCGCGAAAAGCCCCGGAACCTATTGCAAAGTGATGAGCAGTGCCCAAGAGCACCTCTCAGTCATTTGCGCAAAATTCCTTCAGCTACAAGTGGCTCAAATAAGGGCGTGAAAATTGTGCGGAAAGCCCTTTCAGGGGCTATTGCTCGGCACTCGGGGGGACGGAAAATTTTACGCAATGCCTCACAATGAAGCTCTGGTCGGGGGCTAACTTCTGGCACCAGTTTGGAGCCCGTCCGTGAAAGTGACCCGAGCAAGTTTTAGGCCGGGTCGGCTACTGTGGCCTAATGGGGCCTAATGTGAAGATCTTCTAATGCTCATAACTTTTTAATTTTCCGATGGAACGCTTTGAAATTTTCACCATTTGTAGACGGCCTCCCGTACTACAAACTGATGCCAGTGTGGGCATGATGAAAATAGTAGTTCGCGAGACGGAAGCGCGTAAAGCTTCGGGGCGGCGGACTTCCACACCCCGATAACTCGGTATCGAAACATTGTTGCGGGCGGGTGCGCATGGCAATACCTGGGCCTCTGTTGGCCCTATCCGCGTGCGAAATCTAAAAGCGATCAGAGCCTTAGAAAGCGCGTACAACCGCTATCCCCATTTGCCTTGGGCCCTATGAGAAAACAGGAAATATCATAATTGCGGTCCGGTGCACGCGCGCACAATGATAATTTTCACACCTGAGTAAGCTCTTTTATAGGTCAACATTTTGGAAAAAAAATTGGCTTGCTGCCCACAGCAGGAGCTGAGAACCATGCATTCGGAGGTTTTCACACCCCACCCACTGATGCCCTCAAAGTTTGAGAAAACGCGACCTTCGTGAAAAGCCCTGGAACCTATTGCAAAGTGATGAGCAGTGCCCAGGAGCACCTCTCAGTCATTTGCGCAAAATTCCTTCAGCTACAAGTGGCTCAAATAAGGGCGTGAAAATTGTGCGGAAAGCCCTTTCATGGGCTATTGCTCGGCACTCGGGGGGACGGAAAAATTTACGCAATGCCTCACAATGAAGCTCTGGTCGGGGGCTAACTTCTGGCACCAGTTTGGAGCCCGTCCGTGAAAGTGACCCGAGCAAGTTTTAGGCCGGGTCGGCTACTGTGGCCTAATGGGGCCTAATGTGAAGATCTTCTAATGCTCATAACTTTTTAATTTTCCGATGGAACGCTTTGAAATTTTCACCATTTGTAGACGGCCTCCCGTACTACAAACTGATGCCAGTGTGGGCATGATGAAAATAGTAGTTCGCGAGACGGAAGCGCGTAAAGCTTCCGGGCGGCGGACTTCCACACCCCGATAACTCGGTATCGAAACATTGTTGCGGGCGGGTGCGCATGGCAATACCTGGGCCTCTGTTGGCCCTATCCGCGTGCGAAATCTAAAAGCGATCAGAGCCTTAGAAAGCGCGTACAACCGCTATCCCCATTTGCCTTGGGCCCTATGAGAAAACAGGAAATATCATAATTGCGGTCCGGTGCACGCGCGCACAATGATAATTTTCACACCCGAGTAAGCTCTTTTATAGGTCAACATTTTGGAAAAAAAATTGGCTTGCTGCCCACAGCAGGAGCTGAGAACCATGCATTCGGAGGTTTTCACACCCCACCCACTGATGCCCTCAAAGTTTGAGAAAACGCGACCTTCGTGAAAAGCCCCTGAACCTATTGCAAAGTGATGAGCAGTGCCCAGGAGCACCTCTCAGTCATTTGCGCAAAATTCCTTCAGCTACAAGTGGCTCAAATAAGGGCGTGAAAATTGTGCGGAAAGCCCTTTCAGGGGCTATTGCTCGGCACTCGGGGGACGGAAAATTTTACGCAATGCCTCACAATGAAGCTCTGGTCGGGGGCTAACTTCTGGCACCAGTTTCGAGCCCGTCCGTGAAAGTGACCCGCGCAAGTTTTAGGCCGGGTCGGCTACTGTGGCCTAATGGGGCCTAATGGGAAGATCTTCTAATGCTCATAACTTTTTAATTTTCCGATGGAACGCTTTGAAATTTTCACCATTTGTAGACGGCCTCCCGTACTACAAACTGATTCCAGTGTGGGCATGATGAAAATAGTAGTTCGCGAGACGGAAGCGCATAAAGCTTCGGGGCGGCGGACTTCCACACCCCGATAACTCGGTATCGAAACATTGTTGCGGGCGGGTGCGCATGGCAATACCTGGGCCTCTGTTGGCCCTATCGGCGTGCGAAATCTAAAAGCGATCAGAGCCTTAGAAAGCGCGTACAACCGCTATCCCCATTTGCCTTGGGCCCTTTGGGAAAACAGGAAATATCATAATTTCGGTCCGGGGCGCGCGCGCACAATGATAATTTTCACACCCGAGTAAGCTCTTTTATAGGTCAACATTTTGGAAAAAAAATGGCTTGCTGCCCACAGCAGGAGCTGAGAACCATGCATTCGGAGGTTTTCACACCCAACCCACTGATGCCCTCAAAGTTTGAGAAAACGCGACCTTCGCGAAAAGCCCCGGAACCTATTGCAAAGTGATGAGCAGTGCCCAGGAGCACCTCTCAGTCATTTGCGCAAAATTCCTTCGGCTACAAGTGGCTCAAATAAGGGCGTGAAAATTGTGCGGAAAGCCCTTTCAGGGGCTATTGCTCGGCACTCGGGGGACGGAAAATTTTACGCAATGCCTCACAATGAAGCTCTGGTCAGGAGCTAACTTCTGGCACCAGTTTCGAGCCCGTCCGTGAAAGTGACCCGCGCAAGTTTTATACCGGTCGGCTACTGTGGCCTAATGGGGCCTAATGGGAAGATCTTCTAATGCTCTTAACTTTTTAATTATCCGATGGAACGCTTTGAAATTTTCACCATTTGTAGACGGACTCCCGTACTACAAACTGATGCCAATGTGGGCATGATGAAAATAGTAGTTCGCGAGACGGAAGCGTGTAAAGCTTCGGGGCGGCGGACTTCCACACCCCGATAACTCGGTATCGAAACATTGTTGCGGGCGGGTGCGCATGGCAATACCTGGGCCTCTGTTGGTCCTATCCGCGTGCGAAATCTAAAAGCGATCAGAGCCTTAGAAAGCGCGTACAACCGCTATCCCCATTTGCCTTGGGCCCTATGGGAAAACAGGAAATATCATAATTGCGGTCCGGGGCGTGCGCACAATGATAATTTTCACACCAGAGTAAGCTCTTTTATAGGTCAAAATTTTGGAAAAAAATTGGCTTGCTGCCCACAGCAGGAGCTGAGAACCATGCATTCGGAGGTTTTCAGACCCCACCCACTGATGCCCTCAAAGTTTGAGAAAACGCGACCTTTGCGAAAATCCCTGGAACCTATTGCAAAGTGATGAGCAGTGCCTAGGAGCACCTCTCAGTCATGTGCGCAAAATTCCTTCAGCTACAAGTGGCTCAAATAAGGGCGTGAAAATTGTGCAGAAAGCCCTTTCAGGGGCTATTGCTCGGCACTCGGGGGACGGAAAATTTTACGCAATGCCTCACAATGAAGGTCTGGTCGGGGCTAACTTCTGGCACCAGTTTCGAGCCCGTCCGTGAAAGTGACCTGCGCAAGTTTTAGGCCGGGTCGGCTACTGTGGCCTAATGGGGCCTAAAGGGAAGATCTTCTAATGCTCATAACTTTTTAATTTTCCGATGGAACGCTTTGAAATTTTCACCATTTGTAGACGGCCTCCCGTACAACAAACTGATGCCAGTGTGGGCATGATGAAAATAGTAGTTCGCGAGACGGAAGCGCGTAAAGCTTCGGGGTGGCGGACTTCCACACCCCGATAACTCAGTATCGAAACATTGTTGCGGGCGGGTGCGCATGGCAATACCTGGGCCTCTGTTGGCCCTATCCGCGTGCGAAATCTAAAAGCGATCAGAGCCTTAGAAAACGCGTACAACCGCTATCCCCATTTGCCTTGGGCCCTATGGGAAAACAGGAAATATCATAATTGCGGTCCGGGGCGCGCGCGCACAATGATAATTTTCACACCCGAGTAAGCTCTTTTATAGGTCAACTTTTTGGAAAAAAAAATGGCTTGCTGCCCACAGCAGGAGCTGCGAACCATGCATTCAGAGGTTTTCACACCCCACCCACTGATGCCCTCAAAGTTTGAGAAAACGCGAACTTCGCGAAAAGCCCAGGAACCTATTGCAAAGTGATGAGCAGTGCCCAGGAGCACCTCTCAGTCATTTGCGCAAAATTCCTTCAGCTACATGTGGCTCAAATAAGGGCGTGAAAAATGTGTGGAAAGCCCTTTCAGGGCCTATTGCTCGGCACTCGGGGGACGGAAAATTTTACGCAATGCCTCACAATGAATCTCTGGTCGGGGGCTTACTTCTGGCACCAGTTTTGAGCCCGTCCGTGAAAGTGACCCCCGCAAGTTTTAGGCGGGTCGGCTACTGTGGCCTAATGGGGCCTAATGGGAAGATCTTCTAATGCTCAAAACTTTTTAATTTTCCGATGAAACGCTTTGAAATTTTCACCATTTGTAGACGGCCTCCCGTACTACAAACTGATGCCAGTGTGGGCATGATGAAAATAGTAGTTCGCGTGACGGAAGCGCGTAAAGCTTTGGGGCGGCGGACTTCCACACCCCGATAACTCGGTATCGAAACATTGTTGCGGGCGGGTGCGCATGGCAATACCTGGGCCTCTGTTGGCCCTATCCGCGTGCGAAATCTAAAAGCGATCAGAGCCTTAGAAAACGCATACAACCGCTATCCCCATTTGCCTTGGGCCCTATGGGAAAACAGGAAATATCATAATTGCGGTCCGGGGCGCGCGCGCACAATGATAATTTTCACACCCGAGTAAGCTCTTTTATAGGTCAACATTTTGGAAAAAAAATTGGCTTGATGCCCATAGCAGGAGCTGAGAACCATGCATTGGGAGGTTTTCACACCCCACCCACTGATGCCCTCAAAGTTTCAGAAAACGCGACCTTCGCGAAAAGCCCCGGAACCTATTGCAAAGTGATGAGCAGTGCCCAGGAGCACCTCTCAGTCATTTGGGCAAAATTCCTTCAGCTACAAGTGGCTCAAATAAGGGCGTGAAAATTGTGCAGAAAGCCCTTTCAGGGCCTATTGCTTAGCACTCGGGGGACGGAAAATTTTACGCAATGCCTCACAATGAAGCTCTGGTCGGGGGCTTACTTCTGGCACCAGATTCGAGCCCGTCCGTGAAAGTGACCCTCGCAAGTTTTAGGCCGGGTCCTCTACTGTGGCCTAATGGGGCCTAATGGGAAGATCTTCTAATGCTCAAAACTTTTTAATTTTCCGATGGAACGCTTTGAAACTTTCACCATTTGTAGACGGCCTCCCGTACTACAAACTGATGCCAGTGTGGGCATGATGAAAATAGTAGTTCGCGAGACGGAAGCGCGTAAAGCTTCGGGGCGGCGGACTTCCACACCCCGATAACTCGGTATCGAAACATTGTTGCGGGCGGGTGCGCATGGCAATACCTGGGCCTCTGTTGGCCCTATCCGCGTGCGAAATCTAAAGCGATCAGAGCCTTAGAAAGCGCGTACAACCGCTATCCCCATTTGCCTTGGGCCCTATGGGAAAACAGGAAATATCATAATTGCGGTCCGGGGCGAGCGCGCACAATGATAATTTTCACACTCGAGTAAGCTCTTTTATAGGTCAACATTTTGGAAAAAAAAGTGGCTTGCTGCCCACAGCAGGAGCTGAGAACCATGCATTCGGAGGTTTTCACACCCCACCCACTGATGCCCTCAAAGTTTGAGAAAACGCGACCTTCGGGAAAAGCCCCGGAACCTATTGCAAAGTGATGAGCAGTGCCCAGGAGCACCTCTCAGTCATTTGTGCAAAATTCCTTCAGCTACTAGTGGCTCAAATAAGGGCGTGAAAATTGTGCGGAAAGCCCTTTCAGGGGCTATTGCTCTGCACTCGGGGGACGGAAAATTTTACGCAATGCCTCACAATGAAGCTCTGGTCCAGGGCTAACTTCTGGCACCAGTTTCGAGCCCGTCCGTGAAAGTGACCAGCGCAAGTTTTAGGCCGGGTACTCTACTGTGGCCTAATGGGGCCTAATGGGAAGATCTTCTAATGCTCATAACTTTTAAATTTACCGATGGAACGCTTTGAAATTTTCACCATTTGTAGACGGCCTCCCGTACTACAAACTGATGCCAGTGTGGGCATGATGAAAATAGTAGTTCGCGAGACGGAAGCGCGTAAAGCTTCGGGGCGGCGGACTTCCACACCCCGATAACTCGGTATCGAAACATTGTTGCGGGCGGATGCCCATGGCAATACCTGGGCCTCTGTTGGCCCTATCCGCGTGCGAAATCTAAAAGCGATCAGAGCCTTAGAAAGCGCGTACAACCGCTATCCCCATTTGCCTTGGGCCCTACGGGAAAACAGGAAATATCATAATTGCGGTCCGGGGTCGCGCGCGCACAATGATAATTTTCACACCCGAGTAAGCTCTTTTATAGGTCAACATTTTGGAAAAAAAATTGGCTTGCTGCCCACAGCAGGAGCTGAGAACCATGCATTCGGAGTTTTCACACCCCACCCACTGATGCCCTCAAAGTTTGAGAAAACGCGACCTTCGCGAAAAGCCCCGGAACCTATTGCAAAGTGATGAGCAGTGCCCAGGAGCACCTCTCAGTCATTTGCGCAAAATTCCTTCAGCTACAAGTGGCTCAAATAAGGGCGTGAAAATTGTGCAGAAAGCCCTTTCAGGGGCTATTGCTCGGCACTCGGGGGACGGAAAATTTTAATCAATGCCTCACAATGAAGCTCTGGTCGGGGGCTAACTTCTGGCACCAGTTTCGAGCCCGTCCGTGAAAGTGACCCGCGCAAGTTTCAGGCCCGGTCGGCTACTGTGGCCTAATGGGGCCTAATGGGAAGATCTTCTAATGCTCATAACTTTTTAATATTCCGATGGAACGCTTTGAAATTTTCACCATTTGTAGACGGCCTCCCGTACTACAAACTGATGCCAGTGTGGGCATGATGAAAATAGTAGTTCGCGAGACGGAAGCGCGTAAAGCATCGGGGCGGCGGACTTCCACACCCCGATAACTCGGTATCGAAACATTGTTGCGGGCGGGTGCGCATGGCAATACCTGGGCCTCTGTTGGCCCTATCCGCATGCGAAATCTAAAAGCGATCAGAGCCTTAGAAAGCGCGTACAACCGCTATCCCCATTTGCCTTGGGCCCTATGGGAAAACAGGAAATATCATAATTGCGGTCCGGGGCGCGCGCGCACAATGATAATTTTCACACCCGAGTTAGCTCTTTTATAGGTCAACATTTTGGAAAAAAATTGGCTTGCTGCCCACAGCAGGAGCTGAGAACCATGCATTCGGAGGTTTTCACACCCCACCCACTGATGCCCTCAAAGTTTGAGAAAACGCGACCTTCGCGAAAAGCCCCGGAACCTATTGCAAAGTGATGAGCAGTGCCCAGGAGCACCTCTCAGTCATTTGCGCAAAATTCCTTCAGCTACAAGTGGCTCAAATAAGGGCGTGAAAATTGTGCGGAAAGCCCTCTCAGGGGCTATTGCTCGGCACTCGGGGGACGGAAAATTTTACGCAATGCCTCACAATGAAGCTCTGGTCGGGGGCTAACTTCTGGCACCAGTTTCGAGCCCGTCCGTGAAAGTGACCCGCGCAAGTTTTAGGCCGGGTCGGCTACTGTGGCCTAATGGGGCCTAATGGGAAGATCTTCTAATCCTCATAACTTTTTAATTTTCCGATGGAACGCTTTGAAATTTTCACCATTTGTAGACGGCCTCCCGTACTACAAACTGATGCCAGTGTGGGCATGATGAAAATAGTAGTTCGCGAGACGGAAGCACGTAAAGCTTCGGGGCGGCGGACTTCCAAACCCCAATAACTCGGTATCGAAACATTGTTGCGGGCGGGTGCGCATGGCAATACCTGTGCCTCTGTTGGCCCTATCCGCGTGCGAAATCTAAAAGCGATCAGAGCCTTAGAAAGCGCGTACAACCGCTATCCCCATTTGCCTTGGGCCCTATGGGAAAACAGGAAATATCATAATTGCGGTCCCGGGCGCGCGCGCACAATGATAATTTTCACACCCGAGTAAGCTCTTTTATAGGTCAACATTTTGGAAAAAAATTGGCTTGCTGCCCACAGCAGGAGCTGAGAACCATGCATTCGGAGGTTTTCACACCCCACCCACTGATGCCCTCAAAGTTTTAGAAAACGCGACCTTTGAGAAAAGCCCCGGAACCTATTGCAAAGTGATGAGCAGTGCCCAGGAGCACCTCTCAGTCATTTGCGCAAAATTCCTTCAGCTACAAGTGGCTCAAATAAGGGCGTGAAAATTGTGCGGAAAGCCCTTTCAGGGGCTATTGCTCGGCACTCGGGGGACGAAAAATTATACGCAATGCCTCACAATGAAGCTCTGGTCGGGGGCTAACTTCTGGCACCAGTTTCGAGCCTGTCCGTAAAAGTGACCCGCGCAAGTTTTAGGCCGGGTCGGCTACTGTGGCCTAATGGGGCCTAATGGGAAGATCTTCTAATGCTCATAACTTTTTAATTTTCCGATGGAACGCTTTGAAATTTTCACATTTGTAGACAGCCTCCCGTACTACAAACTGATGCCAGTGTGAGCATGATGAAAATAGTAGTTCGCGAGACGGAAGCGCGTAAAGCTTCGGGGCGGCGGACTTCCACACCCCGATAACTCGGTATCGAAACATTGTTGCGGGCGGGTGCGCATGGCAATACCTGGGCCTCTGTTGGCCCTATCCGGGTGCGAAATCTAAAAGCGATCAGAGCCTTAGAAAGCGCGTACAACCGCTATCCCCATTTGCCTTGGGCCCTATGGGAAAACAGGAAATATCATAATTGCGGTCCGGGGCGCGCGCACAATGATAATTTTCACACTTGAGTAAGCTCTTTTATAGGTCAACATTTTGGAAAAAAAATTGGCTTGCTGCCCACAGCAGGAGCTGAGAACCATGCATTCGGAGGTTTTCACACCCCACCCACTGATGCCCTCAAAGGTTGAGAAAACGCGACCTTCGCGAAAAGCCCCGGAACCTATTGCAAAGTGATGAGCAGTGCCCAGGAGCACCTCTCAGTCATTTGCGCAAAATTCCTTCAGCTACAAGTGGCTCAAATAAGGGCGTGAAAATTGTGCGGAAAGCCCTTTCAGGGGCTATTGCTCGGCACTCGGGGACGGAAAATTTTACGCAATGCCTCACAATGAAGCTCTGGTCGGGGGCTAACTTCTGGCACCAGTTTCGAGCCCGTCCGTGAAAGTGACCCGCGCAAGTTTTAGGCCCGGTCGGCTACTGTGGCCTAATGGGGCCTAATGGGAAGATCTTCTAATGCTCATAACTTTTTAATTTTCCGATGCAACGCTTTGAAATTTTCACCATTTGTAGACGGCCTCCCGTACTACAAACGATGCCAGTGTGGGCATGATGAAAATAGTAGTTCCCGAGACGGAAGCGCGTA
Organism: Loripinus fragilis; assembly: GCA_964019695.1. Taxonomy (NCBI): domain Eukaryota; kingdom Metazoa; phylum Mollusca; class Bivalvia; order Lucinida; family Lucinidae; genus Loripinus; species Loripinus fragilis. Next base: position 92,693,829 of record OZ026527.1, on the reverse strand, counting down.
AAGCTTCCGGGCGGCGGACTTCCACACCCCGATAACTCGGTATCGAAATATTGTTGCGGGCTGGTGCGCATGGCAATACCTGGGCCTCTGTTGGCCCTATCTGCGTGCGAAATCTAAAAGCGATCAGAGCCTTAGAAAGCGCGTACAACCGCTATCCCCATTTGCCTTGGGCCCTATGGGAAAACAGGAAATATCATAATTGCGGTCAGGGGCGCGCGCGCACAATGATAATTTTCACACCCGAGTTAGCTCTTTTATAGGTCAACATTTTGGAAAAAAAATTGGCTTGCTGCCTACAGCATGAGCTGAGAACCATGCATTCGGAGGTTTTCACACCCCACCCACTGATGCCCTCAAAGTTTGAGAAAACTCGACCTTCGCGAAAAGCCCCGGAACCTATTGCAAAGTGATGAGCAGTGCCCAGGAGCACCTCTCAGTCATTTGCGCAAAATTCCTTCAGCTACAAGTGGCTCAAATAAGGGCGTGAAAATTGTGCGGAAAGCCCTTTCAGGGGCTATTGCTCGGCACTCGGGGGACGGAAAATTTTACGCAATGCCTCACAATGAAGCTCTGGTCGGGGGCTAACTTCTGGCACCAGTTTCGAGCCCGTCCGTGAAAGTGTCCCGGGCAAGTTTTAGGCCGGGTCGGCTACTGTGGCCTAATGGGGCCTAATTGGAAGATCTTCTAATGCTCATAACTTTTTAATTTTCCGATGGAACGCTTTGAAATTTTCACCATTTGTAGACGGCCTCCCGTACTACAAACTGATGCCAGTGTGGGCATGATGAAAATAGTAGTTCGCGAGACGGAAGTGCGTAAATCTTCGGGGCGGCGGACTTCCACACCCCGATAACTCGGTATCGAAACATTGTTGCGGGCGGGTGCGCATGGCAATACCTGGGCCTCTGTTTGCCCTATCCGCGTGCGAAATCTAAAAGCGATCAGAGCCTTAGAAAGCGCGTACAACCGCTATCCCCATTTGCCTTGGGCCCTATGGGAAAACAGGAAATATCATAATTGCCGTCCGGGGGCGCGCGCACAATGATAATTTTCACACCCGAGTAAGCTCTTTTATAGGTCAACATTTTGGAAAAAAAATTGGCTTGCTGCCCACAGCAGGAGCTGAGAACCATGCATTCGGAGGTTTTCACACCCCACCCACTGATGCCCTCAAAGTTTGAGAAAACGCGACCTTCGCGAAAAGCCCCGGAACCTATTGCAAAGTGATGAGCAGTGCCCAGGAGCACCTCTCAGTCATTTGCGCAAAATTCCTTCAGCTACAAGTGGCTCAAATAAGGGCGTGAAAATTGTGCGGAAAGCCCTTTCAGGGGCTATTGCTCGGCCTTCTGGGGGACGGAAAATTTTATGCAATGCCTCACAATGAAGCTCTGGTCAGGGGCTAACTTCTGGCACCAGTTTCGAGCCCGTCCGTGAAAGTGACCCGCGCAAGTTTTAGGCCGGGTCGGCTACTGTGGCCTAATGGGGCCTAATGGGAAGATCTTCTAATGCTCATAACTTTTTAATTTTCCGATGGACCGCTTTGAAATTTTCACCATTTGTAGACGGCCTCCCGTACTACAAACTGATGCCAGTGTGGGCATGATGAAAATAGTAGTTCGCGAGACGGAAGCGCGTAAAGCTTCGGGGCGGCGGACTTCCACACCCCGATAACTCGGTATCGAAACATTGTTGCGGGCGGGTGCGCATGGCAATACCTGGGCCTCTGTTGGCCCTATCCGCGTACGAAATCTAAAAGCGATCAGAGCCTTAGAAAGCGCGTACAACCGCTATCCCCATTTGCCTTGGGCCCTATGGGAAAACAGGAAATATCATAATTGCGGTCCGGGGCGCGCGCGCACAATGATAATTTTCACACCCGAGTAAGCTCTTTTATAGGTCAACATTTTGGAAAAAAAATTGGCTTGCTGCCCACAGCAGGAGCTGAGAACCATGCATTCGGAGGTTTTCACACCCCACCCACTGATGCCCTCAAAGTTTGAGAAAACGCAACCTTCGCGAAAAGCCCCGGAACCTATTGCAAAGTGATGAGCTGTGCCCAGGAGCACCTCTCAGTCATTTGCGCAAGATTCCTTCAGCTACAAGTGGCTCAAATAAGGGCGTGAAAATTGTGCGGAAAGCCCTTTCAGGGGCTATTGCTCGGCACTCGGGGGACGGAAAATTTTACGCAATGCCTCACAATGAAGCTCTGGTCGGGGGCTAACTTCTGGCACCAGTTTCGAGCCCGTCCGTGAAAGTGACCCGCGCAAGTTTTAGGCCGGGTCGGCTACTGTGGCCTAATGGGAAGATCTTCTAATGCTCATAACTTTTTAATTTTCCGTTGGAACGCTTTGAAATTTTCACCATTTGTAGACGGCCTCCCGTACTACAAACTGATGCAGTGTGGGCATGATGAAAATAGTAGTTCGCGAGACGGAAGCGCGTAAAGCTTCGGGGCAGCGGACTTCCACACCCCGATAACTCGGTATCGAAACATTGTTGCGGGCGGGTGCGCATGGCAATACCTGGGCCTCTGTTGGCCCTATCCGCGTGCGAAATCTAAAAGCGATCAGAGCCTTTGAAAGCGCGTACAAACGCTATCCCCATTTGCCTTTGGCCCTATGGGAAAACAGGAAATATCATAATTGCGGTCCGGGGCGCGCGCGCACAATAATAATTTTCACACCCGAGTAAGCTCTTTTATAGGTCAACATTTTGGAAAAAAAATTGGCTTGCTGCCCACAGCAGGAGCTGAGAACCATGCATTCGGAGGTTTTCACACCCCACCCACTGATGCCCTCAAAGTTTGAGAAAACGCGACCTTCGCGAAAAGCCCCGGAACCTATTGCAAAGTGATGAGCAGTGCCCAGGAGCACCTCTCAGTCATTTGCGCAAAATTCCTTCAGCTACAAGTGGCTCAAATAAGGGCGTAAAAAATGTGCGGAAAGCCCTTTCAGGGGCTATTGCTCGGCCTTCTGGGGGACGGAAAATTTTACGCAATGCCTCACAATGAAGCTCTGGTCAGGGGCTAACTTCTGGCACCAGTTTCGAGCCTGTCCGTGAAAGTGACCCTCGCAAGTTTTAGGCCGGGTCGGCTACTGTGGCCTAATGGGGCCTAATGGGAAGATCTTCTAATGCTCATAACTTTTTAATTTTCCGATGGAACGCTTTGAAATTTCACCATTTGTAGACGGCCTCCCGTACTACAAACTGATGCCAGTGTGGGCATGATGAAAATAGTAGTTCGCGAGACGGATGCGTGTAAATCTTTCCTGCGGCGGACTTCCACACCCCGATAACACGGTATCGAAACATTGTTGCGGGCGGGTGCACATGGCAATACCTGGGCCTCTGTTGGCCCTATCCGCGTGCGAAATCTAAAAGCGATCAGAGCCTTAGAAAGCGTGTACAACCGCTATCCCCATTTGCCTTGGGCCCTATGGGAAAACAGGAAATATCATAATTGCGGTCCGGGGCGCGCGCGCACAATGATAATTTTCACACCCGAGTAAGCTCTTTTATAGGTCAACATTTTGGAAAAAAAATTGGCTTGCTGCCCACAGCAGGAGCTGAGAACCATGCATTCGGAGGTTTTCACACCCCACCCACTGATGCCCTCAAAGTTTGAGAAAACGCGACCTTTGCAAAGCCCCGGAACCTATTGCAAAGTGATGAGCAGTGCCCAGGAGCACCTCTCAGTCATTTGCGCAAAATTCCTTCAGATACAAGTGGCTCAAAAAAGGGCGTGAAAATTTTGCGGAAAGCCCTTTCAGGGGCTATTGCACGGCACTCGGGGGACGGAAAATTTTACGCAATGCCTCACAATGAAGCTCTGGTCGTGGGCTAACTTCTGGCACCAGTTTCGAGCCCGTCCGTGAAAGTGACCCGCGCAAGTTTTAGGCTGGGTTGGCTACTGTGGCCTAATGGGGCCTAATGGGAAGATCTTCTAATGCTCATAACTTTTTAATTTTCCGATGGAACGCATTGAAATTTTCACCATTTGTAGACGGCCTCCCGTACTACAAACTGATGCAGTGTGGGCATGATGAAAATAGTAGTTCGCGAGACGGAAGCGCGTAAAGCTTCGGGGCGGCGGACTTCCACACCCCGATAACTCGGTATCGAAACATTGTTGCGGGCGGGTGCGCATGGCAATACCTGGGCCTCTGTTGGCCCTATCCGCGTGCGAAATCTAAAAGCGATCAGAGCCTTAGAAAGCGCGTACAAACGCTATCCCCATTTGCCTTTGGCCCTATGGGAAAACAGGAAATATCATAATTGCGGTCCGGGGCGCGCGCGCACAATAATAATTTTCACACCCGAGTAAGCTCTTTTATAGGTCAACATTTTGGAAAAAAAATGGCTTGCTGCCCACAGCAGGAGCTGAGAACCATGCATTCGGAGGTTTTCACACCCCACCCACTGATGCCCTCAAAGTTTGAGAAAACGCGACCTTCGAGAAAAGCCCCGGAACCTATTGCAAAGTGATGAGCAGTGCCCAGGAGCACCTCTCAGTCATTTGCGCAAAATTCCTTCAGCTACAAGTGGCTCAAATAAGGGCGTGAAAATTGTGCGGAAAGCCCTTTCAGGTGCTATTGCTCGGCCTTCTGGGGGACGGAAAATTTTACGCAATGCCTCACAATGAAGCTCTGGTCAGGGGCTAACTTCTGGCACCAGTTTCGAGCCCGTCCGTGAAAGTGACCCTCGCAAGTTTTAGGCCGGGTCGGCTACTGTGGCCTAATGGGGCCTAATGGGGCCTAATGGGAAGATCTTCTAATGCTCATAACTTTTTAATTTTCCGATGGACCGCTTTGAAATTTTCACCATTTGTAGACGGCCTCCCGTACTACAAACTGATGCCAGTGTGGGCATGATGAAAATAGTAGTTCGCGAGACGGAAGCGCGTAAAGCTTCGGGGCGGCGGACTTCCACACCCCGATAACTCGGTATCGAAACATTGTTGCGGGCGGGTGCGCATTGCAATACCTGGGCCTCTGTTGGCCCTATCCGCATGCGAAATCTAAAAGCGATCAGAGCCTTAGAAAGCGCATACAACCGCTATCCCCATTTGCCTTGGGCCCTATGGGAAAACAGGAAATATCATAATTGCGGTCCGGGGCGCGCATGCACAATGATAATTTTCACACCCGAGTAAGCTCTTTTATAGGTCAACATTTTGGAAAAAAAATTGGCTTGCTGCCCACAGCAGGAGCTGAGAACCATGCATTCGGAGGTTTTCACACCCCACCCACTGATGCCCTCAAAGTTTGAGAAAACGCGACCTTCGCGAAAAGCCCCGGAACCTATTGCAAAGTGATGAGCTGTGCCCAGGAGCACCTCTCAGTCATTTGCGCAAAATTCCTTCAGCTACATGTGGCTCAAATAAGGGCGTGAAAATTGTGCGGAAAGCCCTTTCAGGGGCTATTGCTCGGCACTCGGGGGACGGAAAATTTTACGCAATGCCTCACAATGAAGCTCTGGTCGGGGGCTAACTTCTGGCACCAGTTTCGAGCCCGTCCGTGAAAGTGACCCGCGCAAGTTTTAGGCCGGGTCGGCTACTGTGGCCTAATGGGGCCTAATGGGAAGATCTTCTAATGCTCATAACTTTTTAATTTTCCGATGGAATGCTTTGAAATTTTCACCATTTGTAGACGGCCTCCCGTACTACAAACTGACGCTAGTGTGGGCATGATGAAAATAGTAGTTCATGAGACGGAAGCGCGTAAATCTTCGGGGCGGCGGACTTCCACACCCCGATAACTCGGTATCGAAACATTGTTGTGGGCGGGTGCGCATGGCAATACCTGGGCCTCTGTTGGCCCTATCCGCGTGCAAAATCTAAAAGCGATCAGAGCCTTAGAAAGCGCGTACAACAGCTATCCCCATTTGCCTTGGGCCCTATGGGAAAACAGGAAATATCATAATTGCGGTCCGGGGCGCGCGCGCACAATGATAATTTTCACACCCGAGTAAGCTCTTTTATAGGTCAACATTTTGGAAAAAAAATTGGCTTGCTGCCCACAGCAGGAGCTGAGAACCATGCATTCGGAGGTTTTCACACCCCACCCACTGATGCCCTCAAAGTTTGAGAAAACGCGACCTTCGCGAAAAGCCCCGGAACCTATTGCAAAGTGATGAGCAGTGCCCAGGAGCACCTCTCAGTCATTTGCGCAAAATTCCTTCAGCTATAAGTGGCTCAAATAAGGGCGTGAAAATTGTGCGGAAAGCCCTTTCAGGGGCTATTGCTCGGCACTCGGGGGACGGAAAATTTTACGCAATGCCTCACAATGAAGCTCTGGTCGGGGGCTAACTTCTGGCACCAGTTTCGAGCCCGTCCGTGAAAGTGACCCGCGCAAGTTTTAGGCCGGGTCGGCTACTGTGGCCTAATGGGGCCTAATGGGAAGATCTTCTAATGCTCATAACTTTTTAATTTTCCGATGGAACGCTTTGAAATTTTCACCATTTGTAGACGGCCTCCCGTACTACAAACTGATGCCAGTGTGGGCATGATGAAAATAGTAGTTCGCGAGACAGAAGCGCGTAAAGCTTCGGGGCGGCGGACTTCCACACCCCGATAACTCGGTATCGAAACATTGTTGCGGGCGGGTGCGCATGGCAATACCTGGGCTTCTGTTGGCCCTATCCGCGTGCGAAATCTAAAAGCGATCAGAGCCTTAGAAAGCGCGTACAACCGCTATCCCCATTTGCCTTGGGCCCTATAGGAAAACAGGAAATATCATAATTGCGGTCCGGGGCGCACGCACACAATGATAATTTTCACACCCGAGTAAGCTCTTTTATAGGTCAACATTTTGGAAAAAAAATTGGCTTGCTGCCCACAGTAGGAGCTGAGAACCATGCATTCGGAGGTTTTCACACCCCACCCACTGATGCCCTCAAAGTTTGAGAAAACGCGACCTTCGCGAAAAGCCCCGGAACCTATTGCAAAGTGATGAGCAGTGCCCAGGAGCACCTCTCAGTCATTTGCGCAAAATTCCTTCAGCTACAAGTGGCTCAAATAAGGGCGTAAAAATTGTGCGGAAAGCTCTTTCAGGGGCTATTGCTCGGCACTCGGGGGACGGAAAATTTTACGCAATGCCTCACAATGAAGCTCTGGTAGGGGGCTAACTTCTGGCACCAGTTTCGAGCCCGTCCGTGAAAGTGACCCGCGCAAGTTTTATGCCGGGTTGGCTACTGTGGCCTAATGGGGCCTAATGGGAAGATCTTCTAATGCTCATAACTTTTTAATTTTCCGATGGAACGCTTTGAAATTTTCACCATTTGTAGACGGCCTCCCCTACTGCAAACTGATGCCAGTGTGGGCATGATGAAAATAGTAGTTCGCGAGACGGAAGCGCTTAAAGCTTCGGGGCGGCGGACTTCCACACCCCGATAACTCGGTATCGAAATATTGTTGCGGGCGGGTGCGCATGGCAATACCTGGGCCTCTGTTGGCCCTATCCGCGTGCGAAATCTAAAAGCGATCAGAGCCTTAGAAAGCGCGTACAACCCCTATCCCCATTTGCCTTGGGCCCTATGGAAAAACAGGATATATCATAATTGCGGTCCGGTGCGCGCGCGCACAATGATAATTTTCACACCCGAGTAAGCTCTTTTATAGGTCAACATTTTGGAAAAAAAATTGGCTTGCTGCCCACAGCAGGAGCTGAGAACCATGCATTCGGAGGTTTTCACACCCCACCCACTGATGCCCTCAAAGTTTGAGAAAACGCGACCTTCGCGAAAAGCCCCGGAACCTATTGCAAAGTGATGAGCAGTTCCCAGGAGCACCTCTCAGTCATTTGCGCAAAATTCCTTCAGCTATAAGTGCCTCAAATAAGGGCGTGAAAATTGTACGGAAAGCCCTTTCAGGGGCTATTGCTCGGCACTCGGGGGATGGAAAATTTTACGCAATGCCTCACAATGAAGCTCTGGTCGGGGGCTAACTTCTGGCACCAGTTTCGAGCCCGTCCGTGAAAGTGACCCGCGCAAGTTTTAGGCCGGGTCGGCTACTGTGGCCTAATGGGGCCTAATGGGAAGATCTTCTAATGCTCATAACTTTTTAATTTTCCAATGGAACTCTTTGAAATTTTCACCATTTGTAGACGGCCTCCCGTACTACAAACTGATGCCAGTGTGGGCATGATGAAAATAGTAGTTCGCGAGACGGAAGCGCGTAAAGCTTCGGGGCGGCGGACTTCCACACCCTGATAACTCGGTATCGAAACATTGTTGCGGGCGGGTGCGCATGGCAATACCTGGGCCTCTGTTGGCCCTATCCGCGTGCGAAATCTAAAAGCGATCAGAGCCTTAGAAAGCGCGTACAACCGCTATCCCCATTTGCCTTGGGCCCTATAGGAAAACAGGAAATATCATAATTGCCGTCCGGGGCGCGCGCACACAATGATAATTTTCACACCCGAGTAAGCTCTTTTATAGGTCAACATTTTGGAAAAAATATTGGCTTGCTGCCCACAGTAGGAGCTGAGAACCATGCATTCGGAGGTTTTCACACCCCACCCACTGATGCCCTCAAAGTTTGAGAAAACGCGACCTTCGCGAAAAGCCCCGGAACCTATTGCAAAGTGATGAGCAGTGCCCAGGAGCACCTCTCAGTCATTTGCGCAAAATTCCTTCAGCTACAAGTGGCTCAAATAAGGGCGTAAAAATTGTGCGGAAAGCTCTTTCAGGGGCTATTGCTCGGCACTCGGGGGATGAAAAATTTTACGCAATGCCTCATAATGAAGCTCTGGTCGGGGGCTAACTTCTGGCACCAGTTTCGAGCCCGTCCGTGAAAGTGACCCGCGCAAGTTTTAGGCCGGGTCGGCTACTGTGGCCTAATGGGGCCTAATCGGAAGATCTTCTAATGCTCATAACTTTTTAATTTTCCGATGGAACGCTTTGAAATTTTCACCATTTGTAGACGGCCTCCCGTACTACAAACTGATGCCAGTGTGGGCATGATGAAAATAGTAGTTCGCGAGACGGAAGCGCGTAAAGCTTCGGGGCGGCGGACTTCCACACCCCGATAACTCGGTATTGAAACATTGTTGCGGGCGGGTGCGCATGGCAATACCTGGGCCTCTGTTGGCCCTATCCGCGTGCGAAATCTAAAAGTGATCAGAGCCTTAGAAAGCGCGTACAAACGCTATCCCCATTTGCCTTTGGCCCTATGGGAAAACAGGAAATATCATAATTGCGGTCCGGGGCGCGCGGGCACAATAATAATTTTCACACCTGAGTAAGCTCTTTTATAGGTCAACATTTTGGAAAAAAAAATTGGCTTGCTGCCCACAGCAGGAGCTGAGAACCATGCATTCGGAGGTTTTCACACCCCACCCACTGATGCCCTCAAAGTTTGAGAAAACGTGACCTTCGCGAAAAGCCCCGGAACCTATTGCAAAGTGATGAGCAGTGCCCAGGAGCACCTCTCAGTCATTTGCGCAAAATTCCTTCAGCTACAAGTGGCTCAAATAAGGGCGTGAAAATTGTGCGGAAAGCCCTTTCAGGGGTTATTGCTCGGACTTCGGGGGACGGAAAATTTTACGCAATGCCTCACAATGAAGCTCTGGTCAGGGGCTAACTTCTGGCACCAGTTTCGAGCCCGTCCGTGAAAGTGACCCGCGCAAGTTTTAGGCCGGGTCGGCTACTGTGGCCTAATGGGGCCTAATGAGAAGATCTTCTAATGCTCATAACTTTTTAATTTTCTGATGGAACGCTTTGAAATTTTCACCATTTGTAGACGGGCTCCCGTACTACAAACTGTTGCCAGTGTGGGCGTGATGAAAATAGTAGTTCGCGAGACGGAAGCGCGTAAAGCTTCGGGGCGCGGACTTCCACACCCCGATAACTCGGTATCGAAACATTGTTACGGGCGGGTGCGCATGGCAATACCTGGGCCTCTGTTGGCCCTATCCGCGTGCAAAATCTAAAAGCGATCAGAGCCTTAAAAAGCGCGTACAACCGCTATCCCCATTTGCCTTGGGCCCTATGGGAAAACAGGAAATATCATAATTGCGGTCCGGGGCGCGCGCGCACAATGATAATTTTCACACCCGAGTAAGCTCTTTTATAGGTCAACATTTTGGAAAAAAAATTGGCTTGCTGCCCACAGCAGGAGCTGAGAACCATGCATTCGGAGGTTTTCACACCCCACCCACTGATGCCCTCAAAGTTTGAGAAAACCCGACCTTCGCGAAAAGCCCCGGAACCTATTGCAAAGTGATGAGCAGTGCCCAGGAGCACCTCTCAGTCATTTGCGCAAAATTCCTTCAGCTACAAGTGGCTCAAATAAGGGCGTGAAAATTGTGCGGAAAGCCCTTTCAGGGGCTATTGCTCAGCACTCGGGGGACGGAAAATTTTATGCAATGCCTCACAATGAAGCTCTGGTCGGGGGCTAACTTCTGGCACCAGTTTCAAGCCCGTCCGTGAAAGTGACCAGCGCAAGTTTTAGGCCGGGTCGGCTACTGTGGCCTAATGGGGCCTAATGGGAAGATCTTCTAATGCTCATAACTTTTTAATTTTCTGATGAAACGCTTTGAAATTTTCACCATTTGTAGACGGCCTCCCGTACTACAAACTGATGCCAGTGTGGGCGTGATGAAAATAGTAGTTCACGAGACGGAAGCGCGTAAAGCTTCGGGGCGGCGGACTTCCACACCCCGATAACTCGGTATCGAAACATTGTTACGGGTTGGTGCGCATGGCAATACCTGGGCCTCTGTTGGCCCTATCCGCGTGCGAAATCTAAAAGCGATCAGAGCCTTAGAAAGCGCGTACAACCGCTATCCCCATTTGCCTTGGGCCCTATGGGAAAACAGGAAATATCATAATTGCGGTCCGGGGCGCGCGCGCACAATGATAATTTTCACACCCGAGTAAGCTCTTTTATAGGTCAACATTTTGGAAATAAAAATTGGCTTGCTGCCCACAGCAGGAGCTGAGAACCATGCATTCGGAGGTTTTCACACCCCACCCACTGATGCCCTCAAAATTTGAGAAAACACGACCTTCGCGAAAAGCCCCGGAACCTATTGCAAAGTGATGAGCAGTGCCCAGGAGCACCTCTCAGTCATTTGCGCAAAATTCCTGCAGCTACAAGTGGCTCAAATAAGGGCGTGAAAATTGTGCGGAAAGCCCTTTCAGGGGCTATTGCTCGGCACTCAGGGGACGGAAAATTTTACGCAATGCCTCACAATGAAGCTCTGGTCGGGGGCTAACTTCTGGCACCAGTTTCGAGCCTGTCCGTGAAAGTGACCCACGCAAGTTTTAGGCCGGGTCGGCTACTGTGGCCTAATGGGGCCTAATGGGAAGATCTTCTAATGCTCATAACTTTTTAATTTTCTGATGGAACGCTTTGAAATTTTCACCATTTGTAGACAGCCTCCCGTACTACAAACTGATGCCAGTGTGGGCGTGATGAAAATAGTAGTTCACGAGACGGAAGCGCGTAAAGCTTCGGGGCGGCGGACTTCCACACCCTGATAACTCGGTATCGAAACATTGTTGCGGGCGGGTGCGCATGGCAATACCTGGGCCTCTGTTGGCCCTATCTGCGTGCGAAATCTAAAAGCGATCAGAGCCTTAGAAAGCGCGTACAACCGCTATCCCCATTTGCCTTGGGCCCTATGGGAAAACAGGAAATATCATAATTGCGGTCCGGGGCGCGCGCGCACAATGATAATTTTCACACCAGAGTAAGCTCTTTTATAGGTCAACATTTTGGAAAAAAAATTGGCTTGCTGCCCACAGCAGGAGCTGAGAACCATGCATTCGGAGGTTTTCACACCCCACCCACTGATGCCCTCAAAGTTTGAGAAAACGCAACCTTCGCGAAAAGCCCCGGAACCTATTGCAAAGTGATGAGCAGTGCCCAGGAGCACCTCTCAGTCATTTGCGCAAATTCCTTCAGCTACAAGTGGCTCAAATAAGGGCGTGAAAATTGTGCGGAAAGCCCTTTCAGGGGCTATTGCTCGGCACTCGGGGACGGAAAATTTTACGCAATGCCTCACAATGAAGCTCTGGTCGGGGGCTAACTTCTGGCACCAGTTTCGAGCCCGTCCCTGAAAGTGACCCGCGCAAGTTTTAGGCCGGGTCGGCTACTGTGGCCTAATGGGGCCTAATGGGAAGATATTCTAATGCTCATAACTTTTTAATTTTCCGATGGAACGCTTTGAAATTTTCACCATTTGTAGACGGCCTCCCGTACTACAAACTGATGCCAGTGTGGGCATGATGAAAATAGTAGTTCGCGAGACGGAAGCGCGTAAAGCTTCGGGGCGGCGAACTTCCACACCCCGATAACTCGGTATCGAAACATTGTTGCGGGCGGGTGCGCATGGCAATACCTGGGACTCTGTTGGCCCTATCCGCGTGCGAAATCTAAAAGCGATCAGAGCCTTAGAAAGCGCGTACAACCGCTATTCCCATTTGCCTTGGGCCCTATGGGAAAACAGGAAATATCATAATTGCGGTCCGGGGCGCGCGCGCACAATGATAATTTTCACACCCGAGTAAGCTCTTTTATAGGTCAACATTTTGGAAAAAAATTGGCTTGCTGCCCACAGCAGGAGCTGAGCACCATGCATTCGGAGGTTTTCACACCCCACCCACTGATGCCCTCAAAGTTTGAGAAAACGCGACCTTCGCGAAAAGCCCCGGAACCTATTGCAAAGTGATGAGCAGTGCCCAGGAGCACCTCTCAGTCATTTGCGCAAAATTCCTTCAGCTACAAGTGGCTCAAATAAGGGCGTGAAAATTGTGCGGAAAGCCCTTTCAGGGGCTATTGCTCGGCACTCAGGGGACGGAAAATTTTACGCAATGCCTCACAATAAAGCTCTGGTCGGGGGCTAACTTCTGGCACCAGTTTCGAGCCCGTCCGTGAAAGTGACCCGCACAAGTTTTAGGCCAGGTCAGCTACTGTGGCCTAATGGGGCCTAATGGGAAGATCTTCTAATGCTCATAACTTTTTAATTTTCCGATAGAACGCTTTGAAATTTTCACCATTTGTAGATGGCCTCCCATACTACAAACTGATGCCAGTGTGGGCATGATGAAAATAGTAGTTCGCGAGACGGAAGCGCGTAAATCTTCAGGGCGGCGGACTTCCACACCACGATAACTCGGTATCGAAACATTGTTGCGGGCGGGTGCGTATGGCGATACCTGGGCCTCTGTTGGTCCTATCCGCGTGCGAAATCTAAAAGCGATCAGAGCCTTAGAAAGCGCGTACAACCGCTATCCCCATTTGCCTTGGGCCCTATGGGAAAACAGGAAATATCATAATTGCGGTCCGGGGCGCGCGCGCACAATGATAATTTTCACACCCGAGTAAGCTCTTTTATAGGTCAACATTTTGGAAAAAAATTGGCTTGCTGCCCACGTCAGGAGCTGAGAACCATGCATTCGGAGGTTTTCACACCCCACCCACTGATGCCCTCAAAGTTTGAGAAAACACGACCTTCGGGAAAGCCCCAGAACCTATTGCAAAGTGATGAGCAGTGCCCAGGAGCACCTCTCAGTCATTTGCGCAAAATTCTTTCAACTACAAGTGGCTCAAATAAGGGCGTGAAAATTGTGCGGAAAGCCCTTTCAGGGGCTTTTGCTCGGCACTCGGGGGGCGGAAAATTTTACGCAATGCCTCACAATGAAGCTCTGGTCGGGGGCTAACTTCTGGCACCAGTTTCGAGCCCGTTCGTGAAAGTGACCCGCGCAAGTTTTAGGCCGGGTCAGCTACTGTGGCCTAATGGGGCCTAATGGGAAGATCTTCTAATGCTCATAACTTTTTAATTTTTCGATGGAACGCTTTGAAATTTTCACCATATGTAGACGGCCTCCCGTACTACAAACTGATGCCAGTGTGGGCGTGATGAAAATAGTAGTTCGCGAGACGGAAGCGCGTAAAGCTTCGGGGCGGCGGACTTCCACACCCCGATAACTCGGTATCGAAACATTGTTGCGGGCGGGTGCGCATGGCAATACCTGGGCCTCTGTTGGCCCTATCCGCGTGCGAAATCTAAAAGCTATCAGAGCCTTAGAAAGCGCGTACAACCGCTATCCCCATTTGCCTTGGGCCGTATGGGAAAACAGGAAATATCATAATTGCGGTCCGGGGCGCGCGCGCACAATAAAAATTTTCACACCCGAGTAAGCTCTTTTATAGGTCAACATTTTGGAAAAAAAATTGGCTTGCTGCCCACAGCAGGAGCTGAGAACCATGCATTCGGAGGTTTTCACACCCCACCCACTGATGCCCTCAAAGTTTGAGAAAACGCGACCTTCGTGAAAAGCCCCGGAACCTATTGCAAAGTGATGAGCAGTGCCCAGGAGCACCTCTCAGTCATTTGCGCAAAATTCCTTCAGCTACAAGTGGCTCAAATAAGGGCGTGAAAATTGTGTGGAAAGCCCTTTCAGGGGCTATTGCTCGGCACTCGGGGGACGGAAAATTTTACGCAATGCCTCACAATGAAGCTCTGGTCGGGGGCTAACTTCTGGCACCAGTTTTGAGCCCGTCCGTGAAAGTGACCCGCGCAAGTTTTAGGCCGGGTCGGCTACTGTGGCCTAATGGGGCCTAATGGGAAGATCTTCTAATGCTCATAACTTTTTAATTTTCTGATGGAACGCTTTGAAATTTTCACCATTTGTAGACGGCCTCCCGTACTACAAACTGATGCCAGTGTGGGCATGATGAAAATAGTAGTTCGTGAGACGGAAGCGCGTAAAGCTTCGGGGCCGCGGACTTCCACACCCCGATAACTCGGTATCAAAACATTGTTGCGGGCGGGTGCGCATGGCAATACCTGGGCCTCTGTTGGCCCTATCCGCGTGCGAAATCTAAAAGCGATCAGAGCCTTAGAAAGCGCGTACAACCGCTATCCCCATTTGCCTTGGGCCCTATGGGAAAACAGGAAATATCATAATTGCGGTCCGGGGCGCGCGCACACAATGATAATTTTCACACCCGAGTAAGCTCTTTTATAGGTCAACATTTTGGAAAAAAAATTGGCTTGCTGCCCACAGCAGGAGCTGAGAACCATGCATTCGGAGGTTTTCACACCCCACCCACTGATGCCCTCAAAGTTTGAGAAAACGGGACCTTCGTGAAAAGCCCCGGAACCTATTGCAAAGTGATGAGCAGTGCCCAGGAGCACCTCTCAGTCATTTGCGCAAAATTCCTTCAGCTACAAGTGGCTCAAATAAGGGCGTGAAAATTGTGCGGAAAGCCCTTTCAGGGGCTATTGCTCGGCACTCGGGGGGCGGAAAATTTTACGCAATACCTCACAATGAAGCTCTGGTCGGGGGCTAACTTCTGGCACCAGTTTCGAGCCCGTTCGTGAAAGTGACCCGCGCAAGTTTTAGGCCGGGTCAGCTACTGTGGCCTAATGGGGCCTAATGGGAAGATCTTCTAATGCTCATAACTTTTTAATTTTCCGATGGAACGCTTTGAAATTTTCACCATATGTAGACGGCCTCCCGTACTACAAACTGATGCCAGTGTGGGCGTGATGAAAATAGTAGTTCGCGAGACGGAAGCGCGTAAAGCTTCGGGGCGGCGGACTTCCACACCCCGATAACTCGGTATCGAAACATTGTTGCGGACAAGTGCGCATGGCAATACCTGGGCCTCTGTTGGCCCTATCCGCGTGCAAAATCTAAAAGCTATCAGAGCCTTAGAAAGCGCGTACAACCGCTATCCCCATTTGCCTTGGGCCGTATGGGAAAACAGGAAATATCATAATTGCGGTCCGGGGCGCGCGCGCACAATAAAAATTTTCACACCCGAGTAAGCTCTTTTATAGGTCAACATTTTGGAAAAAAAATTGGCTTGCTGCCAACAGCAGGAGCTTAGAACCATGCATTCGGAGGTTTTCACACCCCACCCACTGATGCCCTCAAAGTTTGAGAAAACGCGACCTTCGTGAAAAGCCCCGGAACCTATTGCAAAGTGATGAGCAGTGCCCAGGAGCACCTCTCAGTCATTTGCGCAAAATTCCTTCAGCTACAAGTGGCTCAAATAAGGGCGTGAAAATTGTGTGGAAAGCCCTTTCAGGGGCTATTGCTCGGCACTCGGGGGACGGAAAATTTTACGCAATGCCTCACAATGAAGCTCTGGTCGGGGGCTAACTTCTGGCACCAGTTTTGAGCCCGTCCGTGAAAGTGACCCGCGCAAGTTTTAGGCCGGGTCGGCTACTGTGGCCTAATGGGGCCTAATGGGAAGATCTTCTAATGCTCATAACTTTTTAATTTTCTGATGGAACGCTTTGAAATTTTCACCATTTGTAGACGGCCTCCCGTACTACAAACTGATGCCAGTGTGGGCATGATGAAAATAGTAGTTCGTGAGAGGGAAGCGCGTAAAGCTTCGGGGCGGCGGACTTCCACACCCCGATAACTCGGTATCGAAACATTGTTGCGGGCGGGTGCGCATGGCAATACCTGGGCCTCTGTTGGCCCTATCCGCGTGCGAAATCTAAAAGCGATCAGAGCCTTAGAAAGCGCGTACAACTGCTATCCCCATTTGCCTTGGGCCCTATGGGAAAACAGGAAATATCATAATTGCGGTCCGGGGCGCCCGCACACAATGATAATTTTCACACCCGAGTAAGCTCTTTTATAGGTCAACATTTTGGAAAAAAAATTGGCTTGCTGCCCACAGCAGGAGCTGAGAACCATGCATTCGGAGGTTTTCACACCCCACCCACTGATGCCCTCAAAGTTTGAGAAAATGGGACCTTCGTGAAAAGCCCCGGAACCTATTGCAAAGTGATGAGCAGTGCCCAGGAGCACCTCTCAGTCATTTGCGCAAAATTCCTTCAGCTACAAGTGGCTCAAATAAGGGCGTGAAAATTGTGCGGAAAGCCCTTTCAGGGGCTATTGCTCGGCACTCGGGGGACGGAAAATTTTACGCAATGCCTCACAATGAAGCTCTGGTCAGGGGCTAACTTCTGGCACCAGTTTCGAGCCCGTCCGTGGAAGTGACCCGCGCAAGTTTTAGGCCGGGTCAGCTACTGTGGCCTAATGGGGCCTAATGGGAAGATCTTCTAATGCTCATAACTTTTTAATTTTCCAATGGAACGCTTTGAAATTTTCACCATTTGTAGACGGCCTCCCGTACTACAAACTGATGCCAGTGTGGGCGTGATGAAAATAGTAGTTCGCGAGACGGAAGCGCATAAATCTTAGGGGTGGCGGACTTCCACACCCCGATAACTCGATATCGAAACATTGTTGCGGGCGGGTGCACATGGCAATACCTGGGCCTCTGTTGGCCCTATCCGCGTGCGAAATCTAAAAGCGATCAGAGCCTTAGAAAGCGCGTACAACCCCTATCCCCATTTGCCTTGGGCCCTATGGGAAAACAGGAAATATCATAATTGCGGTCCGGGGCGCGCGCGCACAATGATAATTTTCACACCCGAGTAAGCTCTTTTATAGGTCAACATTTTGGAAAAAAAATTGGCTTGCTGCCCACAGCAGGAGCTGAGAACCATGCATTCGGAGGTTTTCACACCCTACCCACTGATGCCCTCAAAGTTTGAGAAAACGCGACCTTCGCGAAAAGCCCCGGAACCTATTGCAAAGTGATGAGCAGTGCCCACGAGCACCTCTAAGTCATTTGCGCAAAATTCCTTCAGCTACAAGTGGCTCAAATAAGGGCGTGAAAATTGTGCGTAAAGCCCTTTCAGGGGCTATTGCTCGGCACTCGGGGGACGGAAAATTTTACGCAATGCCTCACAATGAAGCTCTGGTCGGGGGCTAACTTCTGGCACCAGTTTCGAGCCCGTCCGTGAAAGTGACCCGCGCAAGTTTTAGGCCGGGTCGGCTACTGTGGCCTAATGGGGCCTAATGGGAAGATCTTCTAATGCTCATAACTTTTTAATTTTCCGATGGAACGCTTTGAAATTTTCACCATTTGTAGACGGCCTCCCGTACTACAAACTGATGCCAGTGTGGGCATGATGAAAATAGTAGTTAGTGAGACAGAAGCGCGTAAAGCTTGGGGGCGGCGGACTTCCACACCCCGATAACTCGGTATTGAAACATTGTTGCGGGCCGGTGCGCATGGCAATACCTGGGCCTCTGTTGGCCCTATCCGCTTGCGAAATCTAAAAGCGATCAGAGCCTTAGAAAGCGTGTACAACCGCTATCCCCATTTGCCTTGGGCCCTATGGGAAAACAGGAAATATCATAATTGCGGTCCGGGGCGCGCGCGCACAATGATAATTTTCACACCCGAGTTAGCTCTTTTATAGGTCAACATTTTGGAAAAAAAATTGGCTTGCTGCCCACAGCAGGAGCTGAGAACCATGCATTCGGAGGTTTTCACACCCCACCCACTGATGCCCTCAAAGTTTGAGAAAACGCGACCTTCGCGAAAAGCCCCGGAACCTATTGCAAAGTGATGAGCAGTGCCCAGGAGCACCTCTCAGTCATTTGCGCAAAATTCCTTCAGCTACAAGTGGCTCAAATAAGGGCGTGAAAATTGTGCGGAAAGCCCTTTCAGGGGCTATTGCTCGGCACTCGGGGGACGGAAAATTTTACGCAATGCCTCACAATGAAGCTCTGGTCGGGGGCTAACTTCTGGCACCAGTTTCGAGCCCGTCCGTGGAAGTGACCCGCGCAAGTTTTAGGCCCGGTCGGCTACTGTGGCCTAATGGGGCCTAATGGGAAGATATTCTAATGCTCATAACTTTTTAATTTTCCGATGGAACGCTTTGAAATTTTCACCATTTGTAGACGGCCTCCCGTACTACAAATTGATGCCAGTGTGGGCATGATGAAAATAGTAAATCGCGAGACGGAAGCGCGTAAAGCTTCGGGGCGGCGAACTTCCACACCCCGATAACTCGGTATCAAAACATTGTTGCGGGCGGGTGCGCATGGCAATATCCTGGGCCTCTGTTGGCCCTATCCGCGTGCGAAATCTAAAAGCGATCAGAGCCTTAGAAAGCACGTACAACCGCTATCCCCATTTGCCTTGGGCCCTATGGGATAACAGGAAATATCATAATTGCGGTCCGGGGTGCGCGCGCACAATGATAATTTTCACACCCGAGTAAGCTCTTTTATAGGTCAACATTTTGGAAAAAAAATTGGCTTGCTGCCCACAGCAGGAGCTGAGAACCATGCATTCGGAGGTTTTCACACCCCACCCACTGATGCCCTCAAAGTTTGAGAAAACGCGACCTTCGCGAAAAGCCCCGGAACCTATTGCAAAGTGATGAGCAGTGCCCAGGAGCACCTCTCAGTCATTTGCGCAAAATTCCTTCAGCTACAAGTGGCTCAAATAAGGGCGTGAAAATTGTGTGGAAAGCCCTTTCAGGGGCTATTGCTCGGCAAAGGGGGACGGAAAATTTTACGCAATGCCTCACAATGAAGCTCTGGTCTGGGGCTAACTTCTGGCACCAGTTTCGAGCCCGTCCGTGAAAGTGACCCGCGCAAGTTTTAGGCCGGGTCGGCTACTGTGGCCTAATGGGGCCTAATGGGAAGATCTTCTAATGCTCATAACATTTTAATTTTCCGATGGAACGCTTTGAAATTTTCACCATTTGTAGACGGCTTCCCGTACTACAAACTGATGCCAGTGTGGGCATGATGAAAATAGTAGTTCGCGAGACAGAAGCGCGTAAAGCTTCGGGGCGGCGGACTTCCACACCCCGATAACTCGGTATCGAAACATTGTTGCGGGCGGGTGCGCATGGCAATACCTGGGCCTCTGTTGGCCCTATCCGCGTGCGAAATCTAAAAGCGATCAGAGCCTTAGAAAGCGCGTACAACCGCTATCCCCATTTGCCTTGGGCCCTATGGGAAAACAGGAAATATCATAATTGCGGTCCGGGGCGCGCGCGCACAATGATAATTTTCACACCCGAGTAAGCTCTTTTATAGGTCAACATTTTGCAAAAAAATTGGCTTGCTGCCCACAGCAGGAGCTGAAAACCATGCATTTGGAGGTTTTCACACCCCACCCACTGATGCCCTCAAAGTTTGAGAAAACGCGACCTTCGCGAAAAGCCCCGGAACCTATTGCAAAGTGATGAGCAGTGCCCAGGAGCACCTCTCAGTCATTTGCGCAAAATTCCTTCAGCTACAAGTGGCTCAAATAAGGGCGTGAAAATTGTGCGGAAAGCCCTTTCAGGGGCTATTGCTCGGCACTCGGGGGACGGAAAATTTTACGCAATGCCTCACAATGAAGCTCTGGTCGGGGGCTAACTTCTGGCACCAGTTTCGAGCCCGTCCGTGAAAGTGACCCGCCCAAGTTTTAGGCCGGGTCGGCTACTGTGGCCTAATGGGGTCTAATGGGAAGATATTCTAATGCTCATAACTTTTTAATTTTCATTTGCGCAAAATTCCTTCAGCTACAAGTGGCTCAAATAAGGGCGTGAAAATTGTGCGGAAAGCCCTTTCAGGGGCTATTGCTCGGCACTCGGGGGACGGAAAATTTTATGCAATGCCTCACAATGAAGCTCTGGTCGGGGGCTAACTTCAGCTACAAGTGGCTCAAATAAGGGCGTGAAAATTGTGCGGAAAGCCCTTTCAGGGGCTATTGCTCGGCATTCGGGGGACGTAAAATTTTACGCAATGCCTCACAATGAAGCACTGGTCGGGGGCTAACTTCTGGCACCAGTTTCGAGCCCGTCCGTGAAAGTGACCCGGGCAAGTTTTAGGCCGGGTCAGCTACTGTGGCCTAATGGGGCCTAATGGGAAGATCTTCTAATGCTCATAACTTTTTAATTTTCCGATGGAACGCTTTGAAATTTTCACCATTTGTAGACGGCCTCCCGTACTACAAACTGATGCCAGTGTGGGCATGATGAAAATAGTAGTTCGCGAGACGGAAGCGCGTAAAGCTTCGGGGCGGCGGACTTCCACACCCCGATAACTCGGTATCGAAACATTGTTGCGGGCGGGTGCGCATGGCAATACCTGGGCCTCTGTTGGCCCTATCCGCGTGCGAAATCTAAAAGCGATCAGAGCCTTAGAAAGCGCGTACAACCGCTATCCCCATTTGCCTTGGGCCCTATGGGAAAACAGGAAATATCATAATTGCGGTCCGGGGCGTGCGCGCACAATGATAATTTTCACACCCGAGTAAGCTCTTTTATAGGTCAACATTTTGGAAAAAAAATTGGCTTGCTGCCCACAGCAGGAGCTGAGAACCATGCATTCGGAGGTTTTCACACCCCACCCACTGATGCCCTCAAAGTTTGAGAAAACGCGACCTTCGCGAAAAGCCCCGGAACCTATTGCAAAGTGATGAGCAGTGCCCAGGAGCACCTCTCAGTCATTTGCGCAAAATTCCTTCAGCTACAAGTGGCTCAAATAAGGGCGTGAAAATTGTGCGGAAAGCCCTTTCAGGGGCTATTGCTCGGCACTCGGGGGATGGAAAATTTTACGCAATGCCTCACAATGAAGCTCTGGTCGGGGGCTAACTTCTGGCACCAGTTTCGAGCCCGTCCGTGAAAGTGACCCGCGCAAGTTTTAGGCCGGGTCGGCTACTGTGGCCTAATGGGGCCTAATGGGAAGATCTTCTAATGCTCATAACATTTTAATTTTCCGATGGAACGCTTTGAAATTTTCACCATTTGTAGACGGCCTCCCGTACTACAAACTGATGCCAGTGTGGGCGTGATGAAAATAGTAGTTCGCGAGACGGAAGCGCGTAAAGCTTCGGGGCGGCAGACTTCCACACCCCGATAACTCGGTATCGAAACATTGATGCGGGCGGGTGCGCATGGAAATACCTGGGCCTCTGTTGGCCCTATCCGCGTGCGAAATCTAAAAGCGATCAGAGCCTTAGAAAGCGCGTACAACCGCTATCCCCATTTGCCTTGGGCCCTATGGGAAAACAGGAAATATCATAATTGCGGTCTGGGGCGCGCACGCACAATGATAATTTTCACACCCGAGTAAGCTCTTTTATAGGTCAACATTTTGGAAAAAAATTGGCTTGCTGCCCACAGCAGGAGCTGAGAACCATGCATTCGGAGGTTTTCACACCCCACCCACTGATGCCCTCAAAGTTTGAGGAAACGCAACCTTCGTGAAAAGCCCAAGAACCTATTGCAAAGTGATGAGCAGTGCCCAGGAGCACCTCTCAGTCATTTGCGCAAAATTCCTTCAGCTACAAGTGGCTCAAATAAGGGCGTGAAAATTGTGCGGAAAGCCCTTTCAGGGGCTATTGCTCGGCACTCGGGGGACAGAAAATTTTACGCAATGCCTCAAAATGAAGCTCTGGTCGGGGGCTAACTTCTGGCACCAGTTTCGATACCGTCCGTGAAAGTGACCCGCGCAAGTTTTAGGCCAGGTCGGCTACTGTGGCCTAATGGGGCCTAATGGGAAGATCTTCTAATGCTCATAACTTTTTAATTTTCCGATAGAACGCTTTGAAATTTTCACCATTTGTAGACGGCATCCCGTACTACAAATTGATGCCAGTGTGGGCATGATGAAAATAGTAGTTCGTGAGACGGAAGCGCGTAAATCTTCAGGGCGGCGGACTTCCACACCCCGATAACTCGGTATCGAAACATTGTTGTGGGCGGGTGCGCATAGCAATACCTGGGCCTCTGTTGGCCCTATCCGCGTGCGAAATCTAAAAGCGATCAGAGCCTTAGAAAGCGCGTACAACCGCTATCCCCATTTGCCTTGGGCCCTATGGGATAACAGGAAATATCATAATTGCGGTCCGGGGCGCTCGCGCACAATGATAATTTTCACACCCGAGTAAGCTCTTTTATAGGTCAACATTTTGGAAAAAAAATTGGCTTGCTGCCCACAGCAGGAGCTGAGAACCATGCATTCGGAGGTTTTCACACCCCACCCACTGATGCCCTCAAAGTTTGAGAAAACGCGACCTTCGCGAAAAGCCCCGGAACCTATTGCAAAGTGATGAGCAGTGCCCAGGAGCACCTCTCAGTCATTTGCGCAAAATTCCTTAAGCTACAAGTGGCTCAAATAAGGGCGTGAAAATTGTGCGGAAAGCCCTTTCAGGGGCTATTGTTCGGCACTCGGGGGACAGAAAATTTTACGCAATGCCTCACAAAGAAGCTCTGGTCGGGGGCTAACTTCTGGCACCAGTTTCGAGCCCGTCCGTGAAAGTTACCTGCGCAAGTTTTAGGCCGGGTCGGCTACTGTGGCCTAATGGGGCCTAATGGGAAGATCTTCTAATGCTCATAACTTTTTAATTTTCCGATGGAACGCTTTGAAATTTTCACCATTTGTAGACGGCATCCAGTACTACAAACTGATGCCAGTTTGGGCATGATGAAAATAGTAGTTCGCGAGACGGAAGCGCGTAAAGCTTCAGGGCGGCGGACTTCCACACCCCGATAACTCGGTATCGAAACATTGTTGCGGGCGGGTGCGCATGGCAATACCTGGGCCTCTGTTGGCCCTATCCGCGTGCGAAATCTAAAAGCGATCAGAGCCTTAGAAAGCGCGTACAACCGCTATCCCCATTTGCCTTGGGCCCTATGGGAAAACAGGAAATATCATAATTGCGGTCCGGGGCGCGCGCACAATGATAATTTTCACACCCGAGTAAGCTCTTTTATAGGTCATCATTTTGGAAAAAAAATTGGCTTGCTGCCCACAGCAGGAGCTGAGAACCATGCATTCGGAGGTTTTCACACCCCACCCACTGATGCCCTCAAAGTTTGAGAAAACGGGACCTTCGTGAAAAGCCCCGGAACCTATTGCAAAGTGATGAGCAGTGCCCAGGAGCACCTCTCAGTCATTTGTGCAAAATTCCTTCAGCTACAAGTGGCTCAAATAAGGGCGTGAAAATTGTGCGGAAAGCCCTTTCAGGGGCTATTGCTCGGCACTCGGGGGACGGAAAATTTTACGCAATGCCTCACAATGAAGCTCTGGTCGGGGGCTAACTTCTGGCACCAGTTTCGAGCCCGTCCGTGAAAGTGACCCGCGCAAGTTTTAGGCCGGGTCGGCTACTGTGGCCTAATGGGGCCTAATGGGAAGATCTTCTAATGCTCATAACTTTTGAATTTGCAGATGGAACGCTTTGAAATTTTCACCATTTGTAGACGGCCTCCCGTACTACAAACTGATGCCAGTGTGGGCGTGATGAAAATAGTAGTTCGCGAGACAGAAGCGCGTAAAGCTTCGGGGAGGCGGACTTCCACACCCCGATAACTCGGTATCGAAACATTGTTGCGGGCGGGTGCGCATGGCAATACCTGTGCCTCTGTTGGCCCTATCCGCGTGCAAAATCTGAAAGCGATCAGAGCCTTAGAAAGCGCGTACAACCGCTATCCCCATTTGCCTTGGGCACTATGGGAAAACAGGAAATATCATAATTGCGGTCTGGGGCGCGCGCGCACAATGATAATTTTCACACCCGAGTAAGCTCTTTTATAGGTCAACATTTTGAAAAAAAATTGGCTTGCTGCCCACAGCAGGAGCTGAGAACCATGCATTCGGAGGTTTTCACACCCCACCCACTGATGCCCTCAAAGTTTGAGGAAACGCAACCTTGGCGAAAAGCCCCGGAACCTATTGCAAAGTGATGAGCAGTGCCCAGGAGCACCTCTCAGTCATTTGCGCAAAATTCCTTCAGCTACAAGTGGCTCAAATAAGGGCGTGAAAATTGTGCGGAAAGCCCTTTCAGGGGCTATTGCTCGGCACTCGGGGGACGGAAAATTTTACGCAATGCCTCAAAATGAAGCTCTGGTCGGGGGCTAACTTCTGGCACCAGTTTCGAACCCGTCCGTGAAAGTGACCCGCGCAAGTTTTAGGCCGGGTCGGCTACTGTGGCCTAATGGGGCCTAATGGGAAGATCTTCTAATGCTCATAACTTTTTAATTTACCAATAGAACGCTTTGAAATTTTCACCATTTGTAGACGGCATCCCGTACTACAAACTGATGCCAGTTTGGGCATGATGAAAATAGTAGTTCGCGAGACGGAAGCGCGTAAATCTTCAGGGCGGCGGACTTCCACACCCCGATAACTCGGTATCGAAACATTGTTGCGGGCGGGTGCGCATGGTAATACCTGGGCCTCTGTTGGCCCTATCCGTGTGCGAAATCTAAAAGCGATCAGAGCCTTAGAAAGCGCGTACAACAGCTATCCCCATTTGCCTTGGGCCCTATGGGAAAACAGGAAATATCATAATTGCGGTCCGGGGCGCGCGCGCACAATGATAATTTTCACACCCGAGTAAGCTCTTTTATAGGTCAACATTTTGGAAAAAAAATTGGCTTGCTGCCCACAGCAGGAGCTGAGAACCATGCATTCGGAGGTTTTCACACCCCACCCACTGATGCCCTCAAAGTTTGAGAAAACGGGACCTTCGTGAAAAGCCCCGGAACCTATTGCAAAGTGATGAGCAATGCCCAGGAGCACCTCTCAGTCATTTGCGCAAAATTCCTTCAGCTACAAGTGGCTCAAATAAGGGCGCGAAAATTGTGCGGAAAGCCCTTTCAGGGGCTATTGCTCGGCACTCGGGGGACGGAAAATTTTACGCAATGCCTCACAATGAAGCTCTGGTCGGGGGCTAACTTCTGGCACCAGTTTCGAGCCCGTCCGTAAAAGTGACCCGCGCAAGTTTTAGGCCAGGTCGGCTACTGTGGCCTACTGGGGCCTAATGGGAAGATCTTCTAATGCTCATAACTTTTTAATTTTCCGATAGAACGCTTTGAAATTTTTACCATTTGTAGACGGCCTCCCGTACTACAAACTGATGCCAGTGTGGGCATGATGAAAATAGTAGTTCGCGAGACGGAAGCGCGTAAATCTTCAGGGCGGCGGACTTCCACATCCCAATAACTCGGTATCGAAACATTGTTGCGGGCGGGTGCGCATGGCAATACCTGGGCCTCTGTTGACCCTATCTGCGTGCGAAATCTAAAAGCGATCAGAGCCTTAGAAAGCGCGTACAACCGCTATCCCCATTTGCCTTGGGCCCTATGGGATAACAGTAAATATCATAATTGCGGTCCGGGGCGCGCGCGCACAATGATAATTTTCACACCCGAGTAAGCTCTTTTATAGGTCAACATTTTGGAAAAAAAATTGGCTTGCTGCCCACAGCAGGAGCTGAGAACCATGCATTCGGAGGTTTTCACACCCCACCCACTGATGCCCTCAAGGTTTGAGAAAACGTGACCTTCGCGAAAAGCCCCGGAACCTATTGCAAAGTGATGAGCAGTGCCCAGGAGCACCTCTCAGTCATTTGCGCAAAATTCCTTCAGCTACGAGTGGCTCAAATAAGGGCGTGAAAATTGTGCGGAAAGCCCTTTCAGGGGCTATTGCTCGGCACTCGGGGGACAGAAAATTTTATGCAATGCCTCACAATGAAGCTCTGGTCGGGGGCTAACTTCTGGCACCAGTTTCGAGCCCGTCCGTGAAAGTGACCTGCGCAAGTTTTAGGCCGGGTCGGCTACTGTGGCCTAATGGGGCCTAATGGGAAGATCTTCTAATGCTCATAACTTTTTAATTTTCCGATGGAACGCTTTGAAATTTTCACCATTTGTAGACGGCCTCCCGTACTACAAACTGATGCCAGTGTGGGCATGATGAAAATAATAGTTCGCGAGACGGAAAAGCGTAAAGCTTCGGGGCGGCGGACTTCCACACCCTGATAACTCGGTATCGAAACATTGTTGCGGGCGGGTGCGCATGGCAATACCTGGGCCTCTGTTGGCCCTATCCGCGTGCCATTTAAAAGCGATCAGAGCCTTAGAAAGCGCGTACAACCGCTATCCCCATTTGCCTTGGGCCCTATGGGAAAACAGGAAATATCATAATTGCGGTCCGGGGTGCGCGCGCACAATGATAATTTTCACACCCGAGTAAGCTCTTTTATAGGTCAACATTTTGGAAAAAAAATTGGCTTGCTGCCCACAGCAGGAGCTGAGAACCATGCATTCGGAGGTTTTCACACCCCACCCACTAATGCCCTCAAAGTTTGAGAAAACGGGACCTTCGTGAAAAGCCCCGGAACCTATTGCAAAGTGATGAGCAGTGCCCAGGAGCACCTCTCAGTCATTTGCGCAAAATTCCTTCAGCTACAAGTGGCTCAAATAAGGGCGTGAAAATTGTGCGGAAAGCCCTTTCAGGGGCTATTGCTCGGCACTCGGGGGACGGAAAATTTTACGCAATGCCTCACAATGAAGCTCTGGTCGGGGGCTAACTTCTGGCACCAGTTTCGAGCCCGTCCGTGAAAGTGACCTGCGCAAGTTTTAGGCCGGGTCGGCTACTGTGGCCTACTGGGGCCTAATGGGAAGATCTTCTAATGCTCATAACTTTTTAATTTTCCGATAGAACGCTTTGAAATTTTCACCATTCGTAGACGGCCTCCCGTACTACAAACTGATGCCAGTGTGGGCATGATGAAAATAGTAGTTCGCAAGACGGAAGCGCGTAAAGCTTCGGGGCGGCAGACTTCCACACCCCGATAACTCAGTATGGAAACCTTGTTGCGGGCGGGTGCTCATGGCAATACCTGGGCCTCTGTTGGCCCTATCCGCGTGCGAAATCTAAAAGCGATCAGAGCCTTAGAAAGCGCATACAACCGCTATCCCCATTTGCCTTGGGCCCTATGGGAAAACAGGAAATATCATAATTGCGGTCCGGGGTGCGCGCGCACAATGATAATTTTCACACCCGAGTAAGCTCTTTTATAGGTCAACATTTTGGGAAAAAAATTGGCTTGCTGCCCACAGCAGGAGCTGAGAACCATGCATTCGGAGGTTTTCACACCCCACCCACTGATGCCCTCAAAGTTTGAGAAAACGCGACCTTCGCGAAAAGCCCCGGAACCTATTGCAAAGTGATGAACAGTGCCCAGGAGCACCTCTCAGTCATTTGCGCAAAATTCCTTCAGCTACAAGTGGCTCAAATAAGGGCGTGAAAATTGTGCGGAAAGCCCTTTCAGGGGCTATTGCTCGGCACTCGGGGGACAGAAAAATTTTACGCAATGCCTCACAATGAAGCTCTGGTCAGGGGCTAACTTCTGGCACCAGTTTTGAGCCCGTCCGTGAAAGTGACCTGCGCAAGTTTTAGGCCGGGTCGGCTACTGTGGCCTAATTGGGCCTAATGGGAAGATCTTCTAATGCTCATAACTTTTTAATTTTCTGATGGAACGCTTTGAAATTTTCACCATTTGTAGACGGCCTCCCGTACTACAAACTGATGCCAGTGTGGGCATGATGAAAATAGTAGTTCGCGAGACGGAAGCGCGTAAAGCTTAGGGGCGGCGGACTTCCACACCCCGATAACTCGGTATCGAAACATTGTTGCGGGCGGGTGCACATGGCAATACCTGGGCCTCTGTTGGCCCTATCCGCATGCGAAATCTAAAAGCGATCAGAGCCTTAGAAAGCGCGTACAACCACTATCCCCATTTGCCTAGGGCCCTATGGGAAAACAGGAAATATCATAATTGCGGTCCGGGGCGCGCGGCACAATGATAATTTTCACACCCGAGTAAGCTCTTTTATAGGTCAACATTTTGGAAAAAAAATTGGCTTGCTGCCCACAGCAGTAGCTGAGAACCATGCATTCGGAGGTTTTCACACCCCACCCACTGATGCCCTCAAAGTTTGAAAAACGCGACCACCCCGAAAAGCCCCGGAACCTATTGCAAAGTGATGAGCAGTGCCCAGGAGCACCTCTCAGTCATTTGCGCAAAATTCCTTCAGCTACAAGTGGCTCAAATAAGGGCGTGAAAATTGTGCGGAAAGCCCTTTCAGGGGCTATTGCTCGGCACTCGGGGGACGGAAAATTTTAAGCAATGCCTCACAATGAAGCTCTGGTCGGGGGCTAACTTCTGGCACCAGTTTTGAGCCTCTCCGTGAAAGTGACCCGCGCAAGTTTTAGGCCCGGTCGGCTACTGTGGCCTAATGGGGCCTAATGGGAAGATCTTCTAATGCTCATAACTTTTTAATTTTCCGATGGAACGCTTTGAAATTTTCGACATTTGTAGACGGCCTCCCGTACTACAAACTGATGCCAGTGTGGGCATGATGAAAATAGTAGTTCGCGAGACGGAAGCGCGTAAAGCTTCGGGGCGGCGGACTTCCACACCCCGATAACTCGGTATCGAAACATTGTTGCGGGCAAGTGCGCATGGCAATACCTGGGCCTCTGTTGGCCCTATCCGCGTGCGAAATCTAAAAGCGATCAGAGCCTTAGAAAGCGCGTACAACCGCTATCCCCATTTGCCTTGGGCCCTATGGGAAAACAGGAAATATCATAATTGCGGTCCGGGGCGCGCGTGCACAATGATAATTTTCACACCCGAGTAAGCTCTTTTATAGGTCAACATTTTGGAAAAAAGTTGGCTTGCTGCCCACAGCAGGAGCTGAGAACCATGCATTCGGAGGTTTTCACACCCCACCCACTGATGCCCTCAAAGTTTGAGAAAACGCGACCTTCGCGAAAAGCCCTGGAACCTATTGCAAAGTGATGAGCAGTGCCCAGGAGCACCTCACAGTCATTTGCGCAAAATTCCTTCAGCTACAAGTGCCTCAAATAAGGGCGTGAAAATTGTGCAGAAACCCCTTTCAGGGGCTATTGCTCGGCACTCGGGGGACGGAAAATTTTACGCAATGCCTCACAATGAAGCTCTGGTCGGGGGCTAACTTCTGGCACCAGTTTCGAGCCCGTCCGTGAAAGTGACCCGCGCAAGTTTTAGGCCGGGTCGGCTACTGTGGCCTAATGGGGCCTAATATGAAGATCTTCTAGTGCTCATAACTTTTTAATTTTCCGATGGAACGCTTTGAAATTTTCACCATTTGTAGACGTTCTCCCGTACTACAAACTGATGCCAGTGTGGGCATGATGAAAATAGTAGTTCGCGAGACGGAAGCGCGTAAAGCTTCGGGGCGGCGGACTTCCACACCCCGATAACTCGGTATCGAAACATTGTTGCGGGTGGGTGCGCATGGCAATACCTGGGCCTCTGTTGGTCCTATCCGTGTGCGAAATCTAAAAGCGATCAGAGCCTTAGAAAGCCCGTACAACCGCTATCCCCATTTGCCTTGGGCCCTATGGGAAAACAGGAAATATCATAATTGCGGTCCGGGGCGCGCGCGCACAATGATAATTTTCACACCCGAGTAAGCTCTTTTATAGGTCAACATTTTGGAAAAAAAAATGGCTGGCTGCCCACAGCAGGAGCTGAGAACCATGCATTCGGAGGTTTTCTCACCCCACCCACTGATGCCCTCAAAGTTTGAGAAAACGCGACCTTCGCGAAAAGCCCCGGAACCTATTGCAAAGTGATGAGCAGTGCCCAGGAGCACCTCACAGTCATTTGCGCAAAATTCCTTCAGCTACAAGTGCCTCAAATAAGGGCGTGAAAATTGTGCAGAAACCCCTTTCAGGGGCTATTGCTCGGCACTCGGGGGACGGAAAATTTTACGCAATGCCTCACAATGAAGCTCTGGTCGGGGGCTAAATTCTGGCACCAGTTTTGAGCCCGTCCGTGAAAGTGACCCCGCAAGTTTTAGGCCGGGTCGGCTACTGTGGCCTAATGGGGCCTAATGGGAAGATCCTCTAATGCTCATAACTTTTAAATTTTCCGATGGAACGCTTTGAAATTTTCACCATTTGTAGACGGCCTCCCGTACTACAAACTGATGCCAGTGTGGGCATGATGAAAATAGTAGTTCGCGAGACAGAAGCCCGTAAAGCTTCGGGGCGGCGGACTTCCACACCCCGATAACTTGGTATCGAAACATTGTTGCGGGCGGGTGCCCATGGCAATACCTGGGCCTCTGTTGGCCCTATCCGCATGCGAAATCTAAAAGCGATCAGAGCCTTAGAAAGCGCGTACAACCGCTATCCCCATTTGCCTTGGGCCCTATGGGAAAACAGGAAATATCATAATTGCGGTCCGGGGCGCGCGCGCACAATGATAATTTTCACACCCGAGTAAGCTCTTTTATAGGTCAACATTTTGGAAAAAAAATTGGCTTGCTGCCCACAGCAGGAGCTGAGAACCATGCATTCGGAGGTTTTCACACCCCACCCACTGATGCCCTCAAAGTTTGAGAAAAGCGACCTTCGCGAAAAGCCCCGGAACCTATTGCAAAGTAATGAGCAGTGCCCAGGAGCACCTCTCAGTCATTTGCGCAAAATTCCTTCAGCTACAAGTGGCTCAAATAAGGGCGTGAAAATTGTGCGGAAAGCCCTTTCAGGGGCTATTGCTCGGCACTCGGGGGACGGAAAATTTTACGCAATGCCTCACAATGAAGCTCTGGTCGGGGGCTAACTTCTGGCACCAGTTTCGAGCCCGTCCGTGAAAGTGACCCGCGCAAGTTTAAGGCCGGGTCAGCTACTGTGGCCTAATGGGGCCTAATGGGAAGATCTTCTAATGCTCATAACTTTTTAATTTTCCGATGGAATGCTTTGAAATTTTCACCATTTATAGACGGCCTCCCGTACTACAAACTGATGCCAGTGTGGGCATGATGAAAATAGTAGTTCGCGAGACGGAAACGCGTAAAGCTTCGGGGCGGCGGACTTCCACACCCCGATAACTCGGTATCGAAACATTGTTGCGGGCGGGTGCGCATGGCAATACCTGGGCCTCTGTTGGCCCTATCCGCGTGCGAAATCTAAAAGCGATCAGAGCCTTAGAAAGCGCGTACAACCGCTATCCCCATTTACCTTGGGCCCTATGGGAAAACAGGAAATATCATAATTGCGGTCCAGGGCGCGCCCGCACAATGATAATTTTCACACCCGAGTAAGCTCTTTTATAGGTCAACATTTTGGAAAAAAATTGGCTTGCTGCCCACAGCAGGAGCTGAGAACCATGCATTTGGAGGTTTTCACACCCCACCCACTGATGCCCTCAAAGTTTGAGAAAACGCGACCTTCGCGAAAAGCCCCCGAACCTATTGCAAAGTGTTGAGCAGTTCCCAGGAGCACCTCTCAGTCATTTGCGCAAAATTCCTTCAGCTACAAGTGGCTCAAATAAGGGCATGAAAATTGTGCTGAAAGCCTTTTCAGGGGCTATTGCTCGGCACTCGGGGGACAGAAAATTTTACGCAATGCCTCACAATGAAGCTCTGGTCGGGGGCTAACTTCTGGCACCAGTTTCGAGCCCGTCCGTGAAAGTGACCCGCGCAAGTTTTAGGCCGGGTCGGCTACTGTGGCCTAATGGGGCCTAATGGGAAGATCTTCTAATGCTCATAACTTTTTAATTTTCCGATGGAACGCTTTGAAATTTTCACCATTTGTAGACGGCCTCCCGTACTACAAACTGATGCCAGTGTGGGCATGATGAAAATAGTAGTTCGCGAAACGGAAGCGCGTAAAGCTTCGGGGTGGCGGACTTCCACACCCCGATAACTCGGTATCGAAACATTGTTGCGGGTGGGTGCGCATGGCAATACCTGGGCCTCTGTTGGCCCTATCCGCGTGCGAAATCTAAAAGCGATCAGAGCCTTAGAAAGCGCGTACAACCGCTATCCCCATTTGCCTTGGGCCCTATGGGAAAACAGGAAATATCATAATTGCGGTCCGGGGCGCGCGCGCACAATGATAATTTTCACACCCGAGTAAGCTCTTTTATAGGTCAACATTTTGGAAAAAAAAATTGGCTTGCTGTCCACAGCAGGAGCTGAGAACCATGCATTCGGAGGTTTTCACACCCCACCCACTGATGCCCTCAAAGTTTGAGAAAACGCGAACTTCGCGAAAAGCCCCCGAACCTATTGCAAAGTGATGAGCAGTTCCCAGGAGCACCTCTCAGTCATTTGCGCAAAATTCCTTCAGCTACAAGTGGCTCAAATAAGGGCATGAAAATTGTGCTGAAAGCCTTTTCAGGGGCTATTGCACGGCACTCGGGGGACGGAAATGTTACGCAATGCCTCACAATGAAGCTCTGGTCGGGGGCTAACTTCTGGCACCAGTTTCGAGCCCGTCCGTGAAAGTGACCCGCGCAAGTTTTAGGCCGGGTCGGCTACTGTGGCCTAATGGGGCCTAATGGGAAGATCTTCTAATGCTCATAACTTTTTAATTTTCCGATGGAACGCTTTGAAATTTTCCCCATTTGTAGACGGCCTCCCGTACTACAAACTGATGCCACTGTGGGCATCATGAAAATAGTAGTTCGCGAGACGGAAGCGCGTAAAGCTTCGGGGCGGCGGACTTCCACACCCCGATAACTCGGTATCGAAACATTGTTGCGGGCGGGTGCGCATGGCAATACCTGGGCCTCTGTTGGCCCTATCCGCGTGCGAAATCTAAAAGCGATCAGAGCCTTAGAAAGCGCGTACAACCGCTATCCCCATTTGCCTTGGGCCCTATGGGAAAACAGGAAATATCATAATTGCGGTCCGGGGCGCGCGCGCACAATGATAATTTTCACACCCGAGTAAGCTCTTTTATAGGTCAACATTTTGGAAAAAAAATTGGCTTGCTGCCCACAGCAGGAGCTGAGAACCATGCATTCGGAGGTTTTCACACCCCAACCACTGATGCCCTCAAAGTGTGAGAAAACGCGAACTTCGCGAAAAGCCCCGGAACCTATTGCAAAGTGATGAGCAGTGCCCAGGAGCACCTCTCAGTCATTTGTGCAAAATTCCTTCAGCTACAAGTGGCTCAAATAAGGGCGTGAAAATTGTGTGTAAAGCCCTTTCAGGGGCTATTGCTCGGCACTCAGGGGACGGAAAATTTTACGCAATGCCTCACAATGAAGCTCTGGTGGGGGCTAACTTCTGGCACCAGTTTCGAGCCCGTCAGTGAAAGTGACCCGCGCAAGTTTTAGGCCGGGTCGGCTACTGTGGCCTAATGGGGCCTAATGGGATGATCTACTAATGCTCATAACTTTTTAATTTTCCGATGGAACGCTTTGAAATTTTCACCATTTGTAGACGGCCTGCCGTACTACAAACTGATGCCAGTGTGGGCATGATGAAAATAGTAGTTCGCGAGAAAGAAGCGCGTAAAGCTTCGGGGCGGCGGACTTCCACACCCCGATAACTCGGTATCGAAACATTGTTGCGGGCGGGTGCGCATAGCAATACCTGGGCCTCTGTTGGCCCTATCCGCGTGCGAAATCTAAAAGCGATCAAAGCCTTAGAAAGCGCGTACAACCGCTATCCCCATTTGCCTTGGGCCCTATGGGAAAACAGGAAATATCATAATTGCGGTCCGGGGCGCGCACGCACAATGATAATTTTCACACCCGAGTAAGCTCTTTTATAGGTCATCATTTTGGAAAAAAAATTGGCTTGCTGCCCACAGCAGGAGCTGAGAACCATGCATTCGGAGGTTTTCACACCCCACCCACTGATGCCCTCAAAGTTTGAGAAAACGCGAACTTGGCGAAAAGCCCCGGAACCTATTGCAAAGTGATGAGCAGTGCACAGGAGCACCTCTCAGTCATTTGCGCAAAATTCCTTCAGCTACAAGTGGCTCAAATAAGGGCGTGAAAATTGTGCGAAAAACCCTTTCAGGGGCTATTGCTCGGCACTCAGGGGACGGAAAATTTTACGCAATGCCTCACAATGAAGCTCTGGTCGGGGGCTAACTTCTGGCACCAGTTTCGAGCCCGTCCGTGAAAGTGACCCGCGCAAGTTTTAGGCCGGGTCGGCTACTGTGGCCTAATGGGGCCTAATGGGAAGATCTTCTAATGCTCATAACATTTTAATTTTCCGATGGAACGCTTTGAAATTTTCACCATTTGTAGACGGCCTCCCGTACTACAAACTGATGCCAGTGTGGGCATGATGAAAATAGTAGTTCGCGAGACGGAAGCGCGTAAATCTTCGGGGCGGCGGACTTCCACACCCCGATAACTTGGTATCGAAACATTGTTGCGGGCGGGTGCGCATGGCAATACCTGGGCCTCTGTTGGCCCTATCCGCGTGCGAAATCTAAAAGCGATCAGAGCCTTAGAAAGCGCGTACAACCGCTATCCCCATTTGCCTTGGGCCCTATGGGAAAACAGGAAATATCATAATTGCGGTCCGGGGGGCGCGCGCACAATGATAATTTTCACAACCGAGTAAGCTCTTTTATAGGTCAACATTTTGGAAAAAAATTGGCTTCCTGCCTACAGCAGGAGCTGAGAACCATGCATTCGGAGGTTTTCACACCCCACCCACTGATGCCCTCAAAGTTTGAGAAAACGCGACCTTCGCGAAAAGCCCCGGAACCTATTGCAAAGTGATGAGCAGTGCCCAGGAGCACCTCTCAGTCATTTGCGCAAAATTCCTTCAGCTACAAGTGGCTCAAATAAGGGCGTGAAAATAGTGCGGAAAGCCCTTTCAGGGGCTATTGCTCGGCACTCGGGGGACGGAAAATTTTACCCAATGCCTCACAATGAAGCTCTGGTCGGGGGCTAACTTCTGGCACCAGTTTCGAGCCCGTCCGTGAAAATGACCCGCGCAAGTTTTAGGCCGGGTCGGCTACTGTGGCCTAATGGGGCCTAATGGGAAGATCTTCTAATGCTCATAACTTTTAAATTTTCCGATGGAACGCTTTGAAATTTTCACCAGTTGTAGACGGCCTCCTGTACTACAAACTGATGCCAGTGTGGACATGATGAAAATAGTAGTTTGCGAGACGGAAGCGCATAAATCTTCGGGGCGGCGGACTTCCACACCCCGATAACTCGGTATCGAAACATTGTTGCGGGCGGGTGTTCATGGCAATACCTGGTCCTCTGTTGGCCCTATCCGCGTGCGAAATCTAAAAGCGATCAGAGCCTTAGAAAGTGCGTACAACCACTATCCCCATTTGTCTTGGGCCCTATGGGAAAACAGGAAATATCATAATTGCGGTCCGGGGCGCGCGCGCACAATGATAATTTTCACACCCGAGTAAGCTCTTTTATAGGTCAACATTTTGGAAAAAAAATTGGCTTGCTGCCCACAGCAGGAGCTGAGAACCATGCATTCGGAGGTTTTCACACCCCACCCACTGATGCCCTCAAAGTTTGAGAAAACGCGAACTTCGCGAAAAGCCCCGGAACCTATTGCAAAGTGATGAGCAGTGCCCAGGAGCACCTCTCAGTCATTTGTGCAAAATTCCTTCAGCTACAAGTGGCTCAAATAAGAGCGTGAAAATTGTGCGGAAAGCCCTTTCATGGGCTATTGCTCGGCACTTGGGGGACAGAAAATTTTACGCAATGCCTCACAATGAAGCTCTGGTCGAGGGCTAACTTCTGGCACCAGTTTCGAGCCCGTCCGTGAAAGTGACCCGCGCAAGTTTTAGGCCGGGTCGGCTACTGTGGCCTAATGGGGCCTAATGGGAAGATCTTCTAATGCTCATAACTTTTTAATTTTCCGATGGAACGCTTTGAAATTTTCACCATTTGTAGACGGCCTCCCGTACTACAAACTGATGCCAGTGTGGGCATGATGAAAAAAGTAGTTCGCGAGAGGGAAGTGCGTAAAGCTTCGGGGCGGCAGACTTCCACACCCTGATAACTCGGTATCGAAACATTGTTGTGGGCGGGTGCACATGGCAATACCTGGGCCTCTGTTGGCCCTATCCGCGTGCGAAATCTAAAAGCGATCAGAGCCTTAGAAAGCGCGTACAACCGCTATCCCCATTTGCCTTGGGCCCTATGGGAAAACAGGAAATATCATAATTGCGGTCCGGGGCGCGCGCACACAATGATAATTTTCACAACCGAGTAAGCTCTTTTATAGGTCAACATTTTGGAAAAAAAATTGGCTTGCTGCCCACAGCAGGAGCTGATAACCGTGCATTCGGAGGTTTTCACACCCCACCCACTGATGCCCTCAAAGTTTGAGAAAACGCGACCTTTGCGAAAAGCCCCGGAACCTATTGCAAAGTGATGAGCAGTGCCCAGGAGCACCTCTCAGTCATTTGCGCAAAATTCCTTCAGCTACAAGTGGCTCAAATAAGGGCGTGAAAATTGTGCGGAAAGCCCTTTCAGGGGCTATTGCTCGGCACTCGGGGGACGGAAAATTTTACGCAATGCCTCACAATGAAGCTCTGGTCGGGGGCTAACTTCTGGCACCAGTTTCGAGCCCGTCCGTGAAAGTGACCCGCGCAAGTTTTAGGCCGGGTCGGCTACTGTGGCCTAATGGGGCCTAATGGGAAGATCTTCTAATGCTCATAACTTTTATATTTGCCGATGGAACGCTTTGAAATTTTCACCATTTGTAGACGGCCTCCCGTACTACAAACTGATGCCAGTGTGGGCATGATGAAAATAGTAGTTCGCGAGACAGAAGCACGTAAAACTTCAGGGAGGCGGACTTCCGCACCCCGATAACTCGGTATCGAAACATTGTTGTGGGCAGGTGCGCATGGCAATACCTGGGCCTCTGTTGGCCCTATCCGCATGCGAAATCTAAAAGGGATCAGAGCCTTAGAAAGCGCGTACAACCGCTATCCCCATTTGCCTTGGGCCCTTTGGGAAAACAGGAAATATCATAATTGCGGTCCGGGGGGCGCGCGCACAATGATAATTTTCACACCCGAGTAAGCTCTTTTATAGGTCAACATTTTGGAAAAAAATTGGCTTGCTGCCAACAGCAGGAGCTGAGAACCATGCATTCGGAGGTTTTCACACCCCACCCACTGATGCCCTCAAAGTTTGAGAAAACGCGACCTTCGCGAAAAGCCCCGGAACCTATTGCAAAGTGATGAGCAGTGCCCAGGAGCACCTCTCAGTCATTTGCGCAAAATTCCTTCAGCTACAAGTGGCTCAAATAAGGGCGTGAAAATTGTGCGGAAAGCCCTTTCAGGGGCTATTGCTCGGCACTCGGGGGACGGAAAATTTTACGCAATGCCTCACAATGAAGCTCTGGTCGGGGGCTAACTTCTGGCACCAGTTTCGAGCCCGTCCGTGAAAGTGACCCGCGCAAGTTTTAGGCCGGGTCGGCTACTGTGGCCTAATGGGGCCTAATGGGAAGATCTTCTAATGCTCATAACTTTTTAATTTTCCGATGGAACGCTTTGAAATTTTCACCATTTGTAGACGGCCTCCCGTACTACAAACTGATGCCAGTGTGGGCATGATGAAAATAGTAGTTTGCGAGACGGAAGCGCATAAAGCTTCGGGGCGGCGGACTTCCACACCCCGATAACTCGGTATCGAAACATTGTTGCGGGCGGGTGCGCATGGCAATACCTGGGCCTCTGTTGGCCCTATCCGCGTGCGAAATCTAAAAATGATCAGAGCCTTAGAAAGTGCGTACAACCGCTATCCCCATTTGCCTTGGGCCCTATGGGAAAACAGGAAAAATCATAATTGCGGTCCGGGGCGCGCGCGCACAATGATAATTTTCACACCCGAGTAAGCTCTTTTATAGGTCAACATTTTGGAAAATAAATTGGCTTGCTGCCCACAGCAGGAGCTGAGAACCATGCATTCGGAGGTTTTCACACCCCACCCACTGATGCGCTCAAAGTTTGAGAAAACGCGACCTTCGCGAAAAGCCCCGGAACCTATTGCAAAGTGATGAGCAGTGCCCAGGAGCACCTCTCAGTCATTTGCGCAAAATTCCTTCAGCTACAAGTGGCTCAAATAAGGGCGTGAAAATTGTGCGGAAAGCCCTTTCAGGGGCTATTGCTTGGCACTCGGGGGACCGAAAATTTTACGCAATGCCTCACAATGAAGCTCTGGTCGGGGGCTAACTTCTGGCACCAGTTTCGAGCCCGTCCGTGAAAGTGACCCGCGCAAGTTTTAGGCCGGGTCGGCTACTGTGGCCTAATGGGGCCTAATGGGAAGATCTTCTAATGCTCATAACTTTTTAATTTTCCGATGGAACGCTTTGAAATTTTCACCATTTGTAGACGGCCTCCCGTACTACAAACTGATGCCAGTGTGGGCATGATGAAAATAGTAGTTCGCGAGACGGAAGCGCATAAAGCTTCGGGGCGGCGGACTTCCACACCCCGATAACTCAGTATCGAAACATTGTTGCGGGCGGGTGCGCATGGCAATACCTGGGCCTCTGTTGGCCCTATCTGCGTGCGAAATCTAAAAGCGATCAGAGCCTTAGAAAGCGCGTACAACCGCTATCCCCATTTGCCTTGGGCCCTATGGGAAAACAGGAAATATCATAATTGCGGTCCGGGGCGCGCGCGCACAATGATAATTTTCACACCCGAGTAAGCTCTTTTATAGGTCAACATTTTGGAAAAAAAATTGGCTTGCTGCCCACAGCAGGAGCTGAGAACCATGCATTCGGAGGTTTTCACACCCCACCCACTGATGCCCTCAAAGTTTGAGAAAATGCGACCTTCTCGAAAAGCCCCGGAACCTATTGCAAAGTGATGAGCAGTGCCCAGGAGCACCTCTCAGTCATTTGCGCAAAATTCCTTCTGCTACAAGTGGCTCAAATAAGGGCGTGAAAACTGTGCGGAAAGCCCTTTCAGGGGCTATTGCTGGGCACTCGGGGGACGGAAAATTTTACGCAATGCCTCACAATGAAGCTCTGGTCGGGGGCTCACTTCTGGCACCAGTTTCGAGCCCGTCCGTTAAAGTGACCCGGGCAAGTTTTAGGCCTGGTCGGCTTCTGTGGCCTAATGGGGCCTAATGGGAAGATCTTCTAATGCTCATAACTTTTTAATTTTCCGATGGAACGCTTTGAAATTTTCACCATTTGTTGACGGCCTCCGGTACTACGAACTGATGCCAGTGTGGGCATGATGAAAATAGTAGTTCGCGAGACGGAAGCGCGTAAAGCTTTGGGGCGGCGGACTTCCACACCCCGATAACTCGGTATTGAAACATGGTTGCGGGCGGGTGCGCATGGCAATACCTGGGCCTCTGTTGGCCCTATCTGCGTGCGAAATCTAAAAGCGATCAGAGCCTTAGAAAGCGCATACAACCGCTATCCCCATTTGCCTTGGGCCCTATGGGAAAACAGGAAATATCATAATTGCAGTCGGGGGCGCGCGCGCACAATGATAATTTTCACACCCGAGTAAGCTCTTTTATAGGTCAACATTTTAGAAAAAAAATTGGCTTGCTGCCCACAGCAGGAGCTGAGAACCATGCATTCGGAGGTTTTCACACCCCACCCACTGATGCCCTCAAAGTTTGAGAAAACGCGACCTTCGTGAAAAGCCCCGGAACCTATTGCAAAGTGATGAGCAGTGCCCAGGAGCACCTCTCAGTCATTTGCGCAAAATTCCTTCAGCTACAAGAGGCTTAAAAAAAGGGCTTGAAAATTGTGCGGAGAGCCCTTTCAGGGGCTATTGCTCGGCACTCGGGGGGACGGAAAATTTTACGCAATGCCTCACAATGAAGCTCTGGTCGGGGGCTAACTTCTGGCACCAGTTTCGAGCCTGTCCGTGAAAGTGACCCGCGCAAGTTTTAGGCCGGGTCGGCTACTGTGGCCTAATGGGGCCTAATAGGAAGATCTTCTAATGCTCATAACTTTTTAAATTTCCGATGGAACGCTTTGAAATTTTCACCATTTGTAGACGGCCTCCCATACTACAAACTGATGCCAGTGTGGGCATGATGAAAATAGTAGTTTGCGAGACGGAAGCGCGTAAAGCTTCGGGGCGGCGGACTTCCACACCCCGATAACTCGGTATCGGAACATTGTTGCGGGCGGGTGCGCATGGCAATACCTGGGCCTCTGTTGGCCCTATCTGCGTGCGAAATCTAAAAGTGATCAGAGTCTTAGAAAGAGCGTACAACCGCTATCCCCATTTGCCTTGGGCCCTATGGGAAAACAGGAAATATCATAATTGCGGTCCGGGGCGCGCGCGCACAATGATAATTTTCACACCCAAGTAAGCTCTTTTATAGGTTAACATTTTGGAAAAAAAAATGGCTTGCTGCCCACAGCAGGAGCTGAGAACCATGCATTCGGAGGTTTTCACACCCCACCCACTGATGCCCTCAAAGTTTGAGAAAACGCGACCTTCGCGAAAAGCCCCGGAACCTATTGCAAAGTGATGAGCAGTGCCCAGGAGCACCTCTCAGTCATTTGCGCAAAATTCCTTCAGCTACAAGTGGCTCAAATAAGGGCCTGAAAATTGTGCAGAAAGCCCTTTCAGGGGCTATTGCTCGGCACTCGGGGGACGGAAAATTTTACGCAATGCCTCACAATGAAGCTCTGGTCGGGGGCTAACTTCTGGCACCAGTTTCGAGCCCGTCCGTGAAAGTGACCCGCGCAAGTTTTAGGCCGGGTCGGCTACTGTGGCCTAATGGGGCTTAATGGGAAGATCTTCTAATGCTTATAACATTTTAATTTTCCGATGGAACGCTTTGAAATTTTCACCATTTGTAGACGGCCTCCCGTACTACAAACTGATGCCAGTGTGGGCATGATGAAAATAGTATTTCGCGAGACGGAAGCGCGTCAAGCTTCGGGGCGGCGGACTTCCACACCCCGATAACTCGGTATCGAAACATTGTTGCGGGCGGGTGCGCATGGCAATACCTGGGCCTCTGTTGGCCCTATCCGCGTGCGAAATCTAAAAGCGATCAGAGCCTTAGAAAGCGCGTACAACCGCTATCCCCATTTGCCTTGGGCCCTATGGGAAAACAGGAAATATCATAATTGCGGTCCGGGGCGCGCACGCACAATGATAATTTTCACACCCGAGGAAGCTCTTTTATAGGTCAACATTTTGGAAAAAAAATTGGCTTGCTGCCCACAGCAGGAGCTGAGAACCGTGCATTCGGAGGTTTTCACACCCCACCCACTGATGCCCTCAAAGTTTGAGAAAACGCGACCTTCGCTAAAAGCCCCGGAACCTATTGCAAAGTGATGAGCAGTGCCCAGGAGCACCTCTCAGTCATTTGCGCAAAATTCCTTCAGCTACAAGTGGCTCAAATAAGGGCATGAAAATTGTGCGGAAAGCCCTTTCAGGGGCTATTGCTCGGCACTGGGGGGATGGAAAATTTTACGCAATGCCTCACAATGAAGCTCTGGTCGGGGGCTAACTTCTGGCACCAGTTTCGAGCCTGTCCGTGAAAGTGACCCGCGCAAGTTTTAGGCCGGGTCGGCTACTGTGGCCTAATGGGGCCTAATGGGAAGATCTTCTAATGCTCATAACTTTTTAATTTTCCAATGGAACGCTTTGAAATTTTCACCATTTGTAGACGGCCTCCCGTACTACAAACTGATGCCAGTGTGGGCATGATGAAAATAGTAGTTCGCGAGACGGAAGCGCGTAAAGCTTTGGGGCGGCGGACTTCCACACCCCGATAACTCGGTATCGAAACATTGTTGCGGGCGGGTGCGCATGGCAATAACTGGGCCTCTGTTGGCTCCATCCGCGTGCCAAATCTAAAAGCGATCAGAGACTTAGAAAGCGCGTACAACCGCTATCCCCATTTGCCTTGGGCCCTATGGGAAAACAGGAAATATCATAATTGCGGTCCGGGGCGCGCGCGCACAATGATAATTTTCACACCCGAGTAAGCTCTTTTATAGGTCAACATTTTGGAAAAAAAATTGGCTTGCTGCCCACAGCAGGAGCTGAGAACCATGCATTCGGAGGTTTTCACACCCCACCCACTGATGCCGTCAAAGTTTGAGAAAACGCGACCTTCGCGAAAAGCCCCGGAACCTATTGCAAATTGATGAGCAGTGCCCAGGAGCACCTCTCAGTCATTTGCGCAAAATTCCTTCAGCTACAAGTGGCTCAAATAAGGGCGTGAAAATTGTGTAGAAAGCCCTTTCAGGGGCTATTGCTCGGCACTCGGGGGAAGGAAAATTTTACGCAATGCCTCACAATGAAGCTCTGGTCGGGGGCTAACTTCTGGCACCAGTTTTGAGCCCGTCCGTGAAAGTGACCAG
This sequence comes from Loripinus fragilis, assembly GCA_964019695.1. Taxonomy (NCBI): domain Eukaryota; kingdom Metazoa; phylum Mollusca; class Bivalvia; order Lucinida; family Lucinidae; genus Loripinus; species Loripinus fragilis. The sequence continues at coordinate 92,651,104 of OZ026527.1, read as the reverse complement.
CGCAAGTTTTAGGCCGGGTCGGCTACTGTGGCCTAATGGGGCCTAATGGGAAGATCTTCTAATGCTCATAACTTTTTAATTTTCTGATGGAACGCTTTGAAATTTTCACCATTTGTAGACGGCCTCCCGTACTACAAACTGATGCCAGTGTGGGCATGATGAAAATAGTAGTTCGCGAGACGGAAGCGCGTAAAGCTTCGGGGCGGCGGACTTCCACACCCCGATAACTCGGTATCGAAACATTGTTGCGGGCGGGTGCGCATGGCAATAACTGGGCCTCTGTTGGCTCCATCCGCGTGCCAAATCTAAAAGCGATCAGAGACTTAGAAAGCGCGTACAACCGCTATCCCCATTTGCCTTGGGCCCTATGGGAAAACAGGAAATATCATAATTGCGGTCCGGGGCGCGCGCGCACAATGATAATTTTCACACCCGAGTAAGCTCTTTTATAGGTCAACATTTTGGAAAAAAAATTGGCTTGCTGCCCACAGCAGGAGCTGAGAACCATGCATTCGGAGGTTTTCACACCCCACCCACTGATGCCGTCAAAGTTTGAGAAAACGCGACCTTCGCGAAAAGCCCCGGAACCTATTGCAAAGTGATGAGCAGTGCCCAGGAGCACCTCTCAGTCATTTGCGCAAAATTCCTTCAGCTACAAGTGGCTCAAATAAGGGCGTGAAAATTGTGTAGAAAGCCCTTTCAGGGGCTATTGCTCGGCACTTGGGGGAAGGAAAATTTTACGCAATGCCTCACAATGAAGCTCTGGTCGGGGGCTAACTTCTGGCACCAGTTTTGAGCCCGTCCGTGAAAGTGACCCGCGCAAGTTTTAGGCCGGGTCGGCTACTGTGGCCTAATGGGGCCTAATGGGAAGATCTTCTAATGCTCATAACTTTTTAATTTTCTGATGGAACGCTTTGAAATTTTCACCATTTGTAGACGGCCTCCCGTACTACAAACTGATGCCAGTGTGGGCATGATGAAAATAGTAGTTCGCAAGCCGGAAGCGCGTAAAGCTTCGGGGCGGCGGACTTCCACATCCCGATAACTCGGTATCGAAACATTGTTGCGGGCGGGTGCGCATGGCAATACCTGGGCCTCTGTTGGCCCTATCCGCGTGCGAAATCTAAAAGCGATCAGAGCCTTAGAAAGCGCGTACAACCGCTATCCCCATTTGCCTTGGGCCCTATGGGAAAACAGGAAATATCATAATTGCGGTCCGGGGCGCGCGCGCACAATGATAATTTTCACACCCGAGTAAGCTCTTTTATAGGTCAACATTTTGGAAAAAAATTGGCTTGCTGCCCACAGCAGGAGCTGAGAACCATGCATTCGGAGGTTTTCACACCCCACCCACTGATGCCGTCAAAGTTTGAGAAAACGCGACCTTCGCGAAAAGCGCCGGAACCTATTGCAAAGTGATGAGCAGTGCCCAGGAGCACCTCTCAGTCATTTGCGCAAAATTCCTTCAGCTACAATTGGCTCAAATAAGGGCTTAAAAATTGTGTAGAAAGCCCTTTCAGGGGCTATTGCTCGGCACTCGGGGGAAGGAAAATTTTACGCAATGCCTCACAATGAAGCTCTGGTCGGGGGCTAACTTCTGGCACCAGTTTTGAGCCCGTCCGTGAAAGTGACCCGCGCAAGTTTTAGGCCGGGTGGGCTACTGTGGCCTAATGGGGCCTAATGGGAAGATCTTCTAATGCTCATAACTTTTTAATTTTCCGATGGAACGCTTTGAAATTTTCACCGTTTGTAGACGGCCTCCCGTACTACAAACTGATGCCAGTGTGGGCATGATGAAAATAGTAGTTCGCGAGACGGAAGCGCGTAAAGCTTCGGGGCGGCGGACTTCCACACCCCTTTAACTTGGTATCGAAACATTGTTGCGGGCGGGTGCGCATGGCAATACCTGGGCCTCTGTTGGCCCTATCCGCGTGCGAAATCTAAAAGCGATCAGAGCCTTAGAAAGCGCGTACAACCGCTATCCCCATTTGCATTGGGCCCTATGGGAAAACAGGAAATATCATAATTGCGGTCCGGGGCGCGCGCGCACAATGATAATTTTCACACCCAAGTAAGCTCTTTTATAGGTTAACATTTTGGAAAAAAAATTGGCTTGCTGCCCACAGCAGGAGCTGAGAACCATGCATTCGGAGGTTTTCACATCCCACCCACTGATGCCGTCAAAGTTTGAGAAAACGCGACCTTCGCGAAAAGCCCCGGAACCTATTGCAAAGTGATGAGCAGTGCCCAGGAGCACCTCTCAGTCATTTGCGCAAAATTCCTTCAGCTACAAGTGGCTCAAATAAGGGCGTGAAAATTGTGCGGAAAGCCCTTTCAGGGGCTATTGCTCGGCAATCGGGGGACGGAAAATTTTACGCAATGCCTCACAATGAAGCTCTGGTCGGGGGTTTACTTCTGGCACCAGTTTTGAGCCCGTCCGTGAATGTGACCCGTGCAAGTTTTAGGCCGGGTCGGCTACTGTGGCCTAATGGGGCCTAATGGGAAGATCTTCTAATGCTCATAACTTTTTAGATTTCCGATGGAACACTTTGAAATTTTCACCATTTGTAGACGGCCTCCCGTACTACAAACTGATGCCAGTGTGGGCATGATGAAAATAGTAGTTCGCGAGACGGAAGCGCGTAAAGCTTCGGGGCGGCGGACTTCCACACCCCGATAACTCGGTATCGAAACATTGTTGCGTGCGGGTGCGCATGGCAATACCTGGGCCTCTGTTGGCCCTATCAGCGTGCGAAATCTAAAAGCGATCAGAGCCTTAGAAAGCGCGTACAACCGCTATCCCCATTTGCCTTGGGCCCTATGGGAAAACAGGAAATATCATAATTGCGGTCCGGGGCGCGCGCGCACAATGAAAATTTTCACACCCGAGTAAGCTCTTCTATAGGTCAACATTTTGGAAAAAAATTGGCTTGCTGCCCACAGCAGGAGCTGAGAACCATGCATTCGGAGGTTTTCACACCCCACCCACTGATGCCCTCAAAGTTTGAGAAAACGCGACCTTTGTGAAAAGCCCCGGAACCTATTGCAAAGTGATGAGCAGTGCCCAGGAGCACCTCTCAGTCATTTGCGCAAAATTCCTTCAGCTACAAGTGGCTCAAATAAGGGCGTGAAAATTGTGCGGAAAGCCCTTTCAGGGGCTATTGCTTGGCACTCGGGGGACGGAAAATTTTACGCAATGCCTCACAATGAAGCTCTGGTCGGGGGCTAACTTCTTGCACCAGTTTCGAGCCCGTCCGTGAAAGTGACCCGCGCAAGTTTTAGGCCGGGTCGGCTACTGTGGCCTAATGGTGCCTAATGGGAAGATCTTCTAATGCTCATAACTTATTAATTTTCCGATGGAACGCTTTGAAATTTTCACCATTTGTAGACGGCCTCCAGTACTACAAACTGATGCCAGTGTGGGCATGATGAAAATAGTAGTTCGCGAGACGGAAGCGCGTAAAGCTTCGGAGCGGCGGACTTCCACACCCCGATAACTCGGTATCGAAACATTGTTGCGGGCTGGTGCGCATGGCAATACCTGGGCCTCTGTTGGCCCTATCCGCGTGCGAAATCTAAAAGCGATCAGAGCCTTAGAAAGCGCGTACAACCGCTATCCCCATTTGCCTTGGGCCCTATGGGAAAACAGGAAATATCATAATTGCGGTCCGGGGCGCGCGCACACAATGATAATTTTCACACCCGAGTAAGCTCTTTTATAGGTCAACATTTTGGAAAAAAATTGGCTTGCTGCCCACAGCAGGAGCTGAGAACCATGCATTCGGAGGTTTTCACACCCCACCCACTGATGCCCTCAAAGTTTGAGAAAACGCGACCTTCGCGAAAAGCCCCGGAACCTATTGCAAAGTGATGAGCAGTGCCCAGGAGCACCTCTCAGTCATTTGCGCAAAATTCCTTCAGCTACAAGTGGCTCAAATAAGGGCGTGAAAATTGTGCGGAAAGCCCTTTCAGGGGCTATTGCTCGTCAATCGCGGGACGGAAAATTTTATGCAATGCCTCACAATGAAGCTCTGGTCGGGGGCTAACTTCTGGCACCAGTTTCGAGCCCGTCCTTGAAAATGACCTGCTCAAGTTTAAGGCCCGGTCAGCTACTGTGGCCTAATGGGGCCTAATGGGAAGATCTTCTAATGCTCATAACTTTTTAATTTTCCGATGGAACGCTTTGAAATTTTCACCATTTGTAGACGGCCTCCCGTACTACAAACTGATGCCAGTGTGGGCATGATGAAAATAGTAGTTCGCGAGACGGAAGCGCGTAAAGCTTCGGGGCGGCGGACTTGCACACCCCGATAACTCTGTATCGAAACATTGTTGCGAGCGGGTGCGCATGGCAATACCTGGGCCTCTGTTGGCCCTATCCGCGTGCGAAATCTAAAAGCGATCAGAGCCTTAGAAAGCGCGTACAACAGCTATCCCCATTTGCCTTGGGCCCTATGGGAAAACAGGAAATATCATAATTGCGGTCCGGGGCGCGCGCACACAATGATAATTTTCACACCCGAGTAAGCTCTTTTATAGGTCAACATTTTGGAAAAAAAATTGGCTTGCTGCCCACAGCAGGAGCTGAGAACCATGCATTCGGAGGTTTTCACACCCCACCCACTGATGCCCTCAAAGTTTGAGAAAACGCGACCTTTGCGAAAAGCCCCGGAACCTATTGCAAAGTGATGAGCAGTGCCCAGGAGCACCTCTCAGTCATTTGCGCAAAATTCCTTCAGCTACAAGTGGCTCAAATAAGGGCGTGAACATTGTGCGGAAAGCCCTTTCAGGGGCTATTGCTCGGCACTCGGGGGACGGAAAATTTTATGCAATGCCGCACAATGAAGCTCTGGTCGAGGGCTAACTTCTGGCACCAGTTTCGAGCCCGTCCGTGAAAGTGACCCACGCAAGTTTTTGGCCGGGTCAGCTACTGTGGCCTAATGGGGCCTAATGGGAAGATCTTCTAATGCTCATAACTTTTAAATTTTCCGATGGAACGCTTTGAAATTTTCACCATTTGTAGACGGCCTCCCGTACTACAAACTGATGCCAGTGTGGGCATGATGAAAATAGTAGTTCGCGAGACGGAAGCGCGTAAAGCTTTGGGGTGGCGGACTTCCACACCCCGATAACTCGGTATCGAAACATTGTTGCGGGCGGGTGCGCATGGCAATACCTGGGCCTCTGTTGGCCCTATCCGCGTGCGAAATCTAAAAGCGATCAGAGCCTTAGAAAGCGCGTACAACCACTATCCCCATTTGCCTTGGGCCCTATGGGAAAACAGGAAATATCATAATTGCGGTCCGGGGCGCGCGCACACAATGATAATTTTCACACCCGAGTAAGCTCTTTTATAGGTCAACATTTTGGAAAAAAAATTGGCTTGCTGCCCACAGCAGGAGCTGAGAACCATGCATTCATAGGTTTTCACACCCCACCCACTGATGCCCTCAAAGTTTGAGAAAACGCGACCTTCGCCAAAAGCCCCGGAACCTATTGCAAAGTGATGAGCAGTGCCCAGGAGCACCTCTCAGTCATTTGCGCAAAATTCCTTCAGCTACAAGTGGCTCAAATAAGGGCGTGAAAATTGTGCAGAAAGCCCTTTCAAGGGCTATTGCTCGGCACTCGGGGGACTGAAAATTTTACGCAATGCCTCACAATGAAGCTCTGGTTCGGGGCTAACTTCTGGCACCAGTTTCGAGCCCGTCCGTGAAAGTGACCCGCGCAAGTTTTAGGCCGGGTCGGCTACTGTGGCCTAATGGGGCCTAATGGGAAGATCTTCTAATGCTCATTACTTTTTAATTTTCCGATGGAACGCTTTGAAATTTTCACCATTTGTAGACGGCCTCCCGTACTACAAACTGATGCCAGTGTGGGCATGATGAAAATAGTAGTTCGCGAGACGGAAGCGCGTAAAGCTTCGGGGCGGCGGACTTCCACACCCCGATAACTCGGTATCGAAACATTGTTGCGGGCGGGTGCGCATGGCAATACCTGGGCCTCTGTTGGCCCTATCCGCGTGCGAAATCTAAAAGCGATCAGAGCCTTAGAAAGTGCGTACAACCGCTATCTTCATTTGCCTTGGGCCCTATGGGAAAACAGGAAATATCAGAATTGCTGTCCGGGGCGCGCGCGCACAATAATAATTTTCACACCCGAGTAAGCTCTTTTATAGGTCAACATTTTGGAAAAAAATTGGCTTGCTGCCCACAGCAGGAGCTGAGAACCATGCATTTTGAGGTTTTCACACCCCACCCACTGATGCCCTCAAAGTTTGAGAAAACGCGACCTTCGCGAAAAGCCCCGGAACCTATTGCAAAGTGATGAGCAGTGCCCAGGAGCACCTCTCAGTCATTTGCGCAAAATTCCTTCAGCTACAAGTGGCTCAAATAAGGGCGTGAAAATTGTGCGCAAAGCCCTTTCAGGGGCTTTTGCTTGGCACTCAGGGGACGGAAAATTTTACGCAATGCCTCACAATGAAGCTCTGGTCGGGGGCTAACTTCTGGCACCAGTTTCGAGCCCGTCCGTGAAAGTGACCCGCGCAAGTTTTAGGCCGGGTCGGCTACTCTGGCCTAATGGGGCCTAATGGGAAGATCTTCTAATGCTCATAACTTTTTTAATTTTCCGATGGAACGCTTTGAAATTTTCACCATTTGTAGACGGCCTCCCGTACTACAAACTGATGCCAGTGTGGGCATGATGAAAATAGTAGTTCGCGAGACGGAAGCGCGTAAAGCTTCGGGGCGGCGGACTTCCACACCCCGATAACTCGGTATCGAAACATTGTTGCGGGCGGGTGCGCATGGCAATACCTGGGCCTCTGTTGGCCCTATCCGCGTGCGAAATCTAAAAGCGATCAGAGCCTTAGAAAGCGCGTACAACCACTATCCCCATTTGCCTTGGGCCCTATGGGAAAACAGGAAATATCATAATTGCGGTCAGGGGCGCGCGCGCACAATGATAATTTTCACACCCGAGTAAGCTCTTTTATAGGTCAACATTTTGGAAAAAAATTGGCTTGCTGCCCACAGCAGGAGCTGAGAACCGTGCATTCGGAGGTTTTCACACCCCACCCACTGATGCCCTCAAAGTTTGAGAAAACGCGACCTTCGCGAAAAGCCCCGGAACCTATTGCAAAGTGATGAGCAGTGCCCAGGAGCACCTCTCAGTCATTTGCGCAAAATTCCTTCAGCTACAAGTGGCTCAAATAAGGGCTTGAAAATTGTGTGGAAAGCCCTTTCAGGGGCTATTGCTGGGCACTCGGGGGACGGAAAATTTTACGCAATGCCTCACAATGAAGCTCTGGTCGGGGGCTAACTTCTGGCACCAGTTTCGAGCCCGTCCGTGAAAGTGACCCGCGCAAGTTTTAGGCCGGGTCGGCTACTGTGGCCTAATGGGGCCTAATGGGAAGATCTTCTAATGCTCATAACTTTTTAATTTTCCGATGGAACGCTTTGAAATTTTCACCATTTGTAGACGGCCTCTCGTACTACAAACTGATGCCAGTGTGGGCATGATGAAAATAGTAGTTCGCGAGACGGAAGCGCGTAAAGCTTCGGGGCGGCAGACTTCCACACCCCGATAACTCGGTATCGAAACATTGTTGCGGGCGGGTGCGCATGGCAATACCTGGGCCTCTGTTGGCCCTATCCGCGTGCGAAATCTAAAAGCGATCAGAGCCTTAGAAAGCGCGTACAACCGCTATCCCCATTTGCCTTGGGCCCTATGGGAAAACAGGAAATATCATAATTGCGGTCCGGGGCGCGCGCGTACAATGATAATTTTCACACCCGAGTAAGCTCTTTTATAGGTCAACATTTTGGAAAAAAAATTGGCTTGCTGCCCACAGCATTAGCTGAGAACCGTGCATTCGGAGGTTTTCACACCCCACCCACTGATGCCCTCAAAGTTTGAGAAAACGCAACCTTCGCGAAAAGCCCCGGAACCTATTGCAAAGTGATGAGCAGTGCCCAGGAGCACCTCTCAGTCATTTGCGCAAAATTCCTTCAGCTACAAGTGGCTCAAATAAGGGCGTGAAAATTGTGCGGAAAGCCCTCTCAGGGGCTATTGCTTGGCACTCGGGGGACTGAAATTTTTCTGCAATGCCTCACAATGAAGCTCTGGTCGGGGGCTAACTTCTGGCACCAGTTTCGAGCCCGTCCGTGAAAGTGACCTGCGCGAGTTTTAGGCCGGGTCGGCTACTCTGGCCTTATGGGGCCTAATGGGAAGATCTTCTAATGCTCATAACTTTTTAATTTTCCGATGGAACGCTTTGAAATTTTCACCATTTGTAGACGGCCTCCCGTACTACAAACTGATGCCAGTGTGGGCATGATGAAAATAGTAGTTCGCGAGACGGAAGCGCGTAAAGCTTTGGGGCGGCGGACTTCCACACCCCGATAACTCGGTATCGAAACATTGTTGCGGGGGGGTGTGCATGGCAATACCTGGGCCTCTGTTGGCCCTATCGGCGTGCGAAATCTAAAGGCGATCAGAGCCTTAGAAAGGGCGTACAACCGCTATCCCCATTTGCCTTGGGCCCTATGGGAAAACAGGAAATATCATAATTGCGGTCCGGGGCGCGCGCGCACAATGATAATTTTCACACCCGAGTAAGCTCTTTTATAGGTCAACATTTTGGATAAAAATTGGCTTGCTGCCCACAGCAGGAGCTGAGAACCGTGCATTCGGAGGTTTTCACACCCCACCCACTGATGCCCTCAAAGTTTGAGAAAACGCGACCTTCGCGAAAAGCCCCGGAACCTATTGCAAAGTGATGAGCAGTGCCCAGGAGCACCTCTCAGTCATTTGCGCAAAATTCCTTCAGCTACAAGTGGCTCAAATAAGGGCGTGAAAATTGTTTGGAAAGCCCTTTCAGGGGCTATTGCTCGGCACTCGGGGGACGGAAAATTTTACGCAATGCCTCACAATGAAGCTCTGGTCGGGGGCTAACTTCTGGCACCAGTTTCGAGCCCGTCCGTGAAAGTGACCCGCGCAAGTTTTAGGCCGGGTCGGCTACTCTGGCCTAATGGGGCCTAATGGGAAGATCTTCTAATGCTCATAACTTTTTAATTTTCCGATGGAACGCTTTGAAATTTTCACCATTTGTAGACGGCCTCCCGTACTACAAACTGATGCCAGTGTGGGCATGATGAAAATAGTAGTTCGTGAGACGGAAGCGCGTAAAGCTTCGGGGCGGCGGACTTCCACACCCCGATAACTCGGTATCGAAACATTGTTGCGGGCGGGTGTGCATGGCAATACCTGGGCCTTTGTTGGCCCTATCCGCGTGCGAAATCTAAAAGCGATCAGAGCCTTAGAAAGCGCATACAACCGCTATCCCCATTTGCCTTGGGCCCTATGGGAAAACAGGAAATATCATAATTGCGGTCCGGGGCGCGCTCGCACAATGATAATTTTCACACCCGAGTAAGCTCTTTTATAGGTCAACATTTTGGAAAAAAAATTGGCTTGCTGCCCACAGCAGGAGCTGAGAACCGTGCATTCGGAGGTTTTCACACCCCACCCACTGATGCCCTCAAAGTTTGAGAAAACGCGACCTTCGCAAAAAGCCCCGGAACCTATTGCAAAGTGATGAGCAGTGCCCAGGAGCACCTCTCAGTCATTTGCGCAAAATTTCTTCAGCTACAAGTGGCTCAAATAAGGGCGTGAAAATTGTGCGGAAAGCCCTTTCAGGGGCTATTGCTCGGCACTCGGGGGACGGAAAATTTTACGCAATGCCTCACAATAAAGCTCTGGTCAGGGGCTAACTTCTGGCACCAGTTTCGAGCCCGTCCGTGAAAGTGACCCGCGCAAGTTTTAGGCCGGGTCGGCTACTCTGGCCTAATGGGGCCTAATGGGAAGATCTTCTAATGCTCATAACTTTTTAATTTTCCGATGGAACGCTTTGAAATTTTCACCATTTGTAGACGGCCTCCCGTACTACAAACTGATGCCAGTGTGGGCATGATGAAAATAGTAGTTCGCGAGACGGAAGCGCGAAAACCTTCGGGGCGGCAGACTTCCACACCCCGATAACTCGGTATCGAAACATTGTTGCGGGCGGGTGCGCATGGCAATACCTGGGCCTCTGTTGGCCCTATCCGCGTGCGAAATCTAAAAGCGATCAGAGCCTTAGAAAGCGCGTACAACCGATATCCCCATTTGCCTTTGGCCCTATGGGAAAACAGGAAATATCATAATTGCAGTCCGGGGCGCACGCGCACAATGATAATTTTCACACCCGAGTAAGCTCTTTTATAGGTCAACATTTTGGAAAAAAAATTGGCTTGCTGCCCACAGCAGGAGCTGAGAACCGTGCATTCGGAGGTTTTCACACCCCACCCACTGATGCCCTCAAAGTTTGAGAAAACGCGACCTTCGTGAAAAGCCCCGGAACCTATTGCAAAGTGATGAGCAGTGCCCAGGAGCACCTCTCAGTCATTTGCGCAAAATTCCTTCAGCTACAAGTGGCTCAAATAAGGGCGTGAAAATTGTGCGGAAAGCCCTTTCAGGGGCTATTGCTCGGCACTCGGGGGACGGAAAATTTTACGCAATGCCTCACAATGAAGCTCTGGTCGGGGGCTAACTTCTGGCACCAGTTTCGAGCCCGTCCGTGAAAGTGACCCGCGCAAGTTTTAGGCCTGGTCGGCTACTCTGGCCTAATGGGGCCTAATGGGAAGATCTTCTAATGCTCATAACTTTTTAATTTTCCGATGGAACGATTTGAAATTTTCACCATTTGTAGACGGCCTCCCGTACTACAAACTGATGCCAGTGTGGGCATGATGAAAATAGTAGTTCGCGAGACGGAAGCGCGTAAAGCTTCGGGGCGGCAGACTTCCACACCCCGATAACTCGGTATCGAAACATTGTTGCGGGCGGGTGCGCATGGCAATATCTGGGCCTCTGTTGGCCCTATCCGCCTGCGAAATCTAAAAGCGATCAGAGCCTTAGAAAGCGCGTACAACCGATATCCCCATTTGCCTTTGGCCCTATGGGAAAACAGGAAATATCATAATTGCGGTCCGGGGCACGCGCGCACAATGATAATTTTCACACCCGAGTAAGCTCTTTTATAGGTCAACATTTTGGAAAAAAAATTGGCTTGCTGCCCACAGCAGGAGCTGAGAACCGTGCATTCGGAGGTTTTCACACCCCACCCACTGATGCCCTCAAAGTTTGAGAAAATGCGACCTTCGCGAAAAGCCCCAGAACCTATTGCAAAGTGATGAGCAGTGCCCAGGAGCACCTCTCAGTCATTTGCGCAAAATTCCTTCAGCTACAAGTGGCTCAAATAAGGGCGTGAAAATTGTGCGGAAAGCCCTTTCAGGGGCTATTGCTCGGCACTGGGGGGACGGAAAATTTTACGCAATGCCTCACAATGAAGCTCTGGTCGGGGGCTAATTTCTGGCACCAGTTTCGAGCCCGTCCGTGAAAGTGACCCGCGCAAGTTTTAGGCCGGGTCGGCTACTCTGGCCTAATGGGGCCTAATGGGAAGATCTTCTAATGCTCATAACTTTTTAATTTTCCGATGGAACGCTTTGAAATTTTCACCATTTGTAGACGGCCTCCCGTACTACAAACTGATGCCAGTGTGAGCATGATGAAAATAGTAGTTCGCGAGACAGAAGCGCGTAAAGCTTCGGGGCGGCGGAATTCCACACCCCGATAACTCGGTATCGAAACATTGTTGCGGGCGGGTGCGCATGGCAATACCTGGGCCTCTGTTGGCCCTATCCGCGTGTGAAATCTAAAAGCGATCAGAGCCTTAGAAAGTGCGTACAACCGCTATCCCCATTTGCCTTGGGCCCTATGGGAAAACAGGAAATATCATAATTGCGGTCTGGGGCGCGCGCGCACAATGAAAATTTTCACACCCAAGTAAGCTCTTTTATAGGTCAACATTTTGGAAAAAAAATTGGCTTGCTGCCCACAGCAGGAGCTGAGAACCGTGCATTCGGAGGTTTTCACACCCCACTCACTGATGCCCTCAAAGTTTGAGAAAACGCGACCTTCGCGAAAAGCCCCGGAACCTATTGCAAAGTGATGAGCAGTGCCCAGGAGCACCTCTCAGTCATTTGCGCAAAATTCCTTCAGCTACAAGTGGCTCAAATAAGGGCGTGAAAATTGTGCGGAAAGCCCTTTCAGGGGCTATTGCTCGGCACTCGGGGGACGGAAAATTTTACGCAATGCCTCACAATGAAGCTCTGGTCGGGGGCTAATTTCTGGCACCAGTTTCGAGCCCGTCCGTGAAAGTGACCCGCGCAAGTTTTAGGCCGGGTCGGCTACTCTGGCCTAATGGGGCCTAATGGGAAGATCTTCTAATGCTCATAACTTTTTAATTTTCCGATGGAACGCTTTGAAATTTTCACCATTTGTAGACGGCCTCCCGTACTACAAACTGATGCCAGTGTGAGCATGATGAAAATAGTAGTTCGCGAGACAGAAGCGCGTAAAGCTTCGGGGCGGCGGAATTCCACACCCCGATAACTCGGTATCGAAACATTGTTGCGGGCGGGTGCGCATGGCAATACCTGGGCCTCTGTTGGCCCTATCCGCGTGTGAAATCTAAAAGCGATCAGAGCCTTAGAAAGCGCGTACAACCGCTATCCCCATTTGCCTTGGGCCCTATGGGAAAACAGGAAATATCATAATTGCGGTCCGGGGCGCGCGCGCACAATGAAAATTTTCACACCCAAGTAAGCTCTTTTATAGGTCAACATTTTGGAAAAAAAATTGGCTTGCTGCCCACAGCAGGAGCTGAGAACCGTGCATTCGGAGGTTTTCACACCCCACTCACTGATGCCCTCAAAGTTTGAGAAAACGCGACCTTCGCGAAAAGCCCCGGAACCTATTGCAAAGTGATGAGCAGTGCCCAGGAGCACCTCTCAGTCATTTGCGCAAAATTTCTTCAGCTACAAGTGGCTCAAATAAGGGCGTGAAAATTGTGCGGAAAGCCCTTTCAGGGGCTATTGCTCGGCACTCGGGGGACGGAAAATTTTACGCAATGCCTCACAATGAAGCTCTGGTCAGGGGCTAACTTCTGGCACCAGTTTCGAGCCCGTCCGTGAAAGTGACCCGCGCAAGTTTTAGGCCTGGTCGGCTACTCTGGCCTAATGGGGCCTAATGGGAAGATCTTCTAATGCTCATAACTTTTTAATTTTCCGATGGAACGATTTGAAATTTTCACCATTTGTAGACGGCCTCCCGTACTACAAACTGATGCCAGTGTGGGCATGATGAAAATAGTAGTTCGCGAGACGGAAGCGCGTAAAGCTTCGGGGCGGCAGACTTCCACACCCCGATAACTCGGTATCGAAACATTGTTGCGGGCGGGTGCGCATGGCAATATCTGGGCCTCTGTTGGCCCTATCCGCCTGCGAAATCTAAAAGCGATCAGAGCCTTAGAAAGCGTGTACAACCGATATCCCCATTTGCCTTTGGCCCTATGGGAAAACAGGAAATATCATAATTGCGGTCCGGGGCACGCGCGCACAATGATAATTTTCACACCCGAGTAAGCTCTTTTATAGGTCAACATTTTGGAAAAAAAATTGGCTTGCTGCCCACAGCAGGAGCTGAGAACCGTGCATTCGGAGGTTTTCACACCCCACCCACTGATGCCCTCAAAGTTTGAGAAAATGCGACCTTCGCGAAAAGCCCCAGAACCTATTGCAAAGTGATGAGCAGTGCCCAGGAGCACCTCTCAGTCATTTGCGCAAAATTCCTTCAGCTACAAGTGGCTCAAATAAGGGCGTGAAAATTGTGCGGAAAGCCCTTTCAGGGGCTATTGCTCGGCACTGGGGGGACGGAAAATTTTACGCAATGCCTCACAATGAAGCTCTGGTCGGGGGCTAATTTCTGGCACCAGTTTCGAGCCCGTCCGTGAAAGTGACCCGCGCAAGTTTTAGGCCGGGTCGGCTACTCTGGCCTAATGGGGCCTAATGGGAAGATCTTCTAATGCTCATAACTTTTTAATTTTCCGATGGAACGCTTTGAAATTTTCACCATTTGTAGACGGCCTCCCGTACTACAAACTGATGCCAGTGTGAGCATGATGAAAATAGTAGTTCGCGAGACAGAAGCGCGTAAAGCTTCGGGGCGGCGGAATTCCACACCCCGATAACTCGGTATCGAAACATTGTTGCGGGCGGGTGCGCATGGCAATACCTGGGCCTCTGTTGGCCCTATCCGCGTGTGAAATCTAAAAGCGATCAGAGCCTTAGAAAGCGCGTACAACCGCTATCCCCATTTGCCTTGGGCCCTATGGGAAAACAGGAAATATCATAATTGCGGTCCGGGGCGCGCGCGCACAATGAAAATTTTCACACCCAAGTAAGCTCTTTTATAGGTCAACATTTTGGAAAAAAAATTGGCTTGCTGCCCACAGCAGGAGCTGAGAACCGTGCATTCGGAGGTTTTCACACCCCACTCACTGATGCCCTCAAAGTTTGAGAAAACGCGACCTTCGCGAAAAGCCCCGGAACCTATTGCAAAGTGATGAGCAGTGCCCAGGAGCACCTCTCAGTCATTTGCGCAAAATTCCTTCAGCTACAAAGTGGCTCAAATAAGGGCGTGAAAATTGTGCGGAAAGCCCTTTCAGGGGCTATTGCTCGGCACTCGGGTGACGGAAAATTTTACGCAATGCCTCACAATGAAGCTCTGGTCGGGGGCTAACCTCTGGCACCAGTTTCGAGCCCGTCCGTGAAAGTGACCCGCGCAAATTTTAGGCCGGGTCGGCTACTCTGGCCTAATGGCGCCTAATGGGAAGATCTTCTAATGCTCATAACTTTTTAATTTTCCGATGGAACGCTTTAAAATTTTCACCATTTGTAGACGGCCTCCCGTACTACAAACTGATGCCAATGTGGGCATGATGAAAATAGTAGTTCGCGAGACGGAAGCGCGTAAAGCTTCGGGGCGGCGGACTTCCACACCACGATAACTCGGTATCGAAACATTGTTGCGGGCGGGTGAGCATGGCAATACCTGGGCCTCTGTTGGCCCTATCCGCGTGCGAAATCTAAAAGCGATCAGAGCCTTAGAAAGCGTGTACAACCGCTATCCCCATTTGCCTTGGGCCCTATGGGAAAACAGGAAATATCATAATTGCGGTCCGGGGCGCGCGCACAATGATAATTTTCACACCCGAGTAAGCTCTTTTATAGGTCAACATTTTGGAAAAAAAATTGGCTTGCTGCCCACAGCAGGAGCTGAGAACCGTGCATTCGGAGGTTTTCACACCCCACCCACTGATGCCCTCAAAGTTTGAGAAAACGCGACCTTCGCGAAAAGCCCCGGAACCTATTGCAAAGTGATGAGCAGTGCCCAGGAGCACCTCTCAGTCATTTGCGCAAAATTCCTTCAGCTACAAGTGGCTCAAATAAGGGCGTGAAAATTGTGCGGAAAGCCCTTTCAGGGGCTATTGCTCGGCACTCGGGGGACGGAAAATTTTACGCAATGCCTCACAATGAAGCTCTGGTCGGGGGCTAATTTCTGGCACCAGTTTCGAGCCCGTCCGTGAAAGTGACCCGCGCAAGTTTTAGGCCGGGTCGGCTACTCTGGCCTAATGGGGCCTAATGGGAAGATCTTCTAATGCTCATAACTTTTTAATTTTCCGATGGAACGCTTTGAAATTTTCACCATTTGTAGACGGCCTCCCGTACTACAAACTGATGCTAGTGTGGGCATGATGAAAATAGTAGTTCCCGAGACAGAAGCGCGTAAAGCTTCGGGGCGGCGGACTTCCACACCCCGATAACTCGGTATCGAAACATTGTTGCGGGCGAGTGCGCATGGCAATACCTGGGCCTCTGTTGGCCCTATCCGCGTGCGAAATCTAAAAGCGATCAGAGCCTTAGAAAGCACATACAACCGCTATCCCCATTTGCCTTGGGCCCTATGGGAAAACAGGAAATATCATAATTGCGGTCCGGGGCGTGCGCGCACAATAATAATTTTCACACCCGAGTAAGCTCTTTTATAGGTCAACATTTTGGAAAAAAAATTGGCTTGCTGCCCACAGCAGGAGCTGAGAACCGTGCATTCGGAGGTTTTCACACCCACCCACTGATGCCCTCAAAGTTTGAGAAAACGCGACCTTCGCAAAAAGCCCCGGAACCTATTGCAAAGTGATGAGCAGTGCCCAGGAGCACCTCTCAGTCATTTGCGCAAAATTCCTTCAGTTACAAGTGGCTCAAATAAGGGCGTGAAAATTGTGCGGAAAGCCCTTTCAGGGGCTATTGCTCGGCACTCGGGGGACGGAAAATTTTACGCAATGCCTCACAATGAAGCTCTGGTCGGGGGCTAATTTCTGGCACCAGTTTCGAGCCCGTCCGTGAAAGTGACCCGCGCAAGTTTTAGGCCGGGTCAGCTACTCTGGCCTAATGGGGCCTAATGGGAAGATCTTCTAATGCTCATAACTTTTTAATTTTCCGATGGAACGCTTTGAAATTTTCACCATTTGTAGACGGCCTCCCGTACTACAAACTGATGCCAGTGTGGGCATGATGAAAATAGTAGTTCGCGAGACGGAAGCGCGTAAAGCTTCGGGACGGCGGACTTCCACACCCCGATAACTCGGTATTGAAACATTGTTGCGGGCGGGTGCGTATGGCAATTCCTGGGCCTCTGTTGGCCCTATCCACGTGCGAAATCTAAAAGCGATCAGAGCCTTAGAAAGCACGTACAACCGCTATCCCCATTTGCCTTGGGCCCTATGGGAAAACAGGAAATATCATAATTGCGGTCCGGGGCGCGCGCGCACAATAATAATTTTCACACCCGAGTAAGCTCTTTTATAGATAAACATTTTGGAAAAAAAATTGGCTTGCTGCCCACAGCAGGAGCTGAGAACCGTGCATTCGGAGGTTTTCACACCCGAACAACTGATGCCCTCAAAGTTTGAGAAAACGCGACCTTCGCGAAAAGCCCCGGAACCTATTGCAAAGTGATGAGCAGTGCCCAGGAGCACCTCTCAGTCATTTGCACAAATTCCTTCAGCTACAAGTGGCTCAAATAAGGGCGTGAAAATTGTACGGAAAGCCCTTTCAGGGGCTATTGCTCGGCACTCGGGGGACGGAAAATTTTACGCAATGCCTCACAATGAAGATCTGGTCGGGGGCTTACTTCTGGCACCAATTTCGAGCCCGTCCGTGAAAGTGACCCGCGCAAGTTTTAGGCTGGGTCGGCTACTCTGGCCTAATGGGGCCTAATGGGAAGATCTTCTAATGCTCATAACTTTTTAATTTTCCGATGGAACGCTTTGAAATTTTCACCATTTGTAGACGGCCTCCCGTACTACAAACTGATGCCAGTGTGGGCATGATGAAAATAGTAGTTTGCGAGACGGAAGCGCGTAAAGCTTCGGGGCGGCGGACTTCCACCCCCCGATAACTCGGTATCGAAACATTGTTGCGGGCGGGTGCGCATGGCAATACCTGGGCCTCTGTTGGCCCTATCCGCGTGCGAAATCTAAAAGCGTTCAGAGCCTTAGAAAGCGCGTACAACCGCTATCCCCATTTGCCTTGGGCCCTATGGGAAAACAGGAAATATCATAATTGCGGTCCGGGGCGCGCGCGCACAATGATAATTTTCACACCCGAGTAAGCTCTTTTATAGGTCAACATTTTGGAAAAAAAAATTGGCTTGCTGCCCACAGCAGGAGCTGAGAACCGTGCATTCGGAGGTTTTCACACCCCACCCACTGATGCCCTCAAAGTTTGAGAAAACGCGACCTTCGCAAAAAGCCCCGGAACCTATTGCAAAGTGATGAGCAGTGCCCAGGAGCACCTCTCAGTCATTTGCGCAAAATTCCTTCAGTTACAAGTGGCTCAAATAAGGGCGTGAAAATTGTGCGGAAAGCCCTTTCAGGGGCTATTGCTCGGCACTCAGGGGACGGAAAATTTTACGCAATGCCTCACAATGAAGCTCTGGTCGGGGGCTAATTTCTGGCACCAGTTTCGAGCCCGTCCGTGAAAGTGACCCGCGCAAGTTTTAGGCCGGGTCGGCTACTCTGGCCTAATGGGGCCTAATGGGAAGATCTTCTAATGCTCATAACTTTTTAATTTTCCGATGGAACGCTTTGAAATTTTCACCATTTGTAGACGGCGTCCCGTACTACAAACTGATGCCAGTGTGGGCATGATGAAAATAGTAGTTCGCGAGACGGAAGCGCGTAAAGCTTCGGGACGGCGGACTTCCACACCCCGATAACTCGGTATCGAAACATTGTTGCGGGCGGGTGCGTATGGCAATTCCTGGGCCTCTGTTGGCCCTATCCACGTGCGAAATCTAAAAGCGATCAGAGCCTTAGAAAGCACGTACAACCGCTATCCCCATTTGCCTTGGGCCCTATGGGAAAACAGGAAATATCATAATTGCGGTCCGGGGCGCGCGCGCACAATAATAATTTTCACACCTGAGTAAGCTCTTTTATAGATCAACATTTTGGAAAAAAAATTGGCTTGCTGCCCACAGCAGGAGCTGAGAACCGTGCATTCGGAGGTTTTCACACCCGAACAACTGATGCCCTCAAAGTTTGAGAAAACGCGACCTTAGCGAAAAGCCCCGGAACCTATTGCAAAGTGATGAGCAGTGCCCAGGAGCACCTCTCAGTCATTTGCACAAAATTCCTTCAGCTACAAGTGGCTCAAATAAGGGCGTGAAAATTGTACGGAAAGCCCTTTCAGGGGCTATTGCTCGGCACTCGGGGGACAGAAAATTTTACGCAATGCCTCACAATGAAGATCTGGTCGGGGGCTTACTTCTGGCACCAATTTCGAGCCCGTCTGTGAAAGTGACCCGCGCAAGTTTTAGGCTGGGTCGGCTACTCTGGCCTAATGGGGCCTAATGGGAAGATCCTCTAATGCTCATAACTTTTTTAATTTTACGATGGAACGCTTTGAAATTTTCACCATTTGTAGACGGCCTCCCGTACTACAAACTGATGCCAGTGTGGGCATGATGAAAATAGTAGTTCGCGAGACGGAAGCGCGTAAAGCTTCGGGGCGACGGACTTCCATCCCCGATAACTCGGTATCGAAACATTGTTGCGGGCGGGTGCGCATGGCAATACCTGGGCCTCTGTTGGCCCTATCCGCGTGCGAAATCTAAAAGCGATCAGAGCCTTAGAAAGCACGTACAACCGCTATCCCCATTTGCCTTGGGCCCTATGGGAAAACAGGAAATATCATAATTGCGGTCCGGGGCGCGCGCGCACAATAATAATTTTCACACCCGAGTAATCTCTTTTATAGGTCAACATTTTGGAAAAAAAATTGGCTTGCTGCCCACAGCAGGAGCTGAGAACCGTGCATTCGGAGGTTTTCACACCCCACCCACTGATGCCCTCAAAGTTTGAGAAAACGCGACCTTCGCGAAAAGCCCCGGAACCTATTGCAAAGTGATGAGCAGTGCCCAGGAGCACCTCTCAGTCATTTGCACAAAATTCCTTCAGCTACAAGTGGCTCAAATAAGGGCGTGAAAATTGTGCGGAAAGCCCTTTCAGGGGCTATTGCTCGGCACTCGGGGGACGGAAAATTTTACGCAATGCCTCACAATGAAGCTCTGGTCGGGGGCTAATTTCTGGCACCAGTTTCGAGCCCGTCCGTGAAAGTGACCCGCGCAAGTTTTAGGCCGGGTCGGCTACTCTGGCCTAATGGGGCCTAATGGGAAGATCTTCTAATGCTCATAACTTTTTAATTTTCCGATGGAACGCTTTGAAATTTTCACCATTTGTAGACGGCCTCCCGTACTACAAACTGATGCCAGTGTGGGCATGATGAAAATAGTAGTTCGCGAGACAGAAGCGCATAAAGCTTCGGGACGGCGGACTTCCACACCCCGATAACTCGGTATCGAAACATTGTTGCGGGCGGGTGCGTATGGCAATTCCTGGGCCTCTGTTGGCCCTATCCGCGTGCGAAATCTAAAAGCGATCAGAGCCTTAGAAAGCGTGTACAACCGCTATCCCCATTTGCCTTGGGCCCTATGGGAAAACAGGAAATATCATAATTGCGGTCCGGGGCGCGCGCGCACAATGATAATTTTCACACCCGAGTAAGCTCTTTTATAGGTCAACATTTTGGAAAAAAAATTGGCTTGCTGCCCACAGCAGGAGCTGAGAACCGTGCATTCGGAGGTTTTCACACCCCACCCACTGATGCCCTCAAAGTTTGAGAAAACGCGACCTTCCCGAAAAGCCCCGGAACCTATTGCAAAGTGATGAGCAGTGCCCAGGAGCACCTCTCAGTCATTTGCGCAAAATTCCTTCAGCTACAAGTGGCTCAAATAAGGGCGTGAAAATTGTGCGGAAAGCCCTTTCAGGGGCTATTGCTCGGCACTTGGGGGACGGAAAATTTTACGCAATGCCTCACAATGAAGCTCTGGTCGGGGGCTAACTTCTGGCACAAGTTTCGAGCCCGTCCGTGAAAGTGACCCGCGCAAGTTTTAGGCCGGGTCGGCTACTCTGGCCTAATGGGGCCTAATGGGAAGATCTTCTAATGCTCATAACTTTTTAATTTTCCGATGAAACGCTTTGAAATTTTCACCATTTGTAGACGGCCTCCCGTACTACAAACTGATGCCAGTGTGGGCATGATGAAAATAGTAGTTCGCGAGACGGAAGCGAGTAAAGCTTCGGGGCGGCGGACTTCCACACCCCGATAACTCGGTATCGAAACATTGTTGCGGGCGGGTGCGCATGGCAATACATGGTCCTCTGTTGGCCCTATCCGTGTGTGAAATCTAAAAGCGATCAGAGCCTTAGAAAGCGCGTACAACCGCTATCCCCATTTGCCTTGGGCCCTATGGGAAAACAGGAAATATCATAATTGCGGTCCGGGGCGCGCGCGCACAATAATAATTTTCACACCTGAGTAAGCTCTTTTATAGATCAACATTTTGGAAAAAAAATTGGCTTGCTGCCCACAGCAGGAGCTGAGAACCGTGCATTCGGAGGTTTTCACACCCGAACAACTGATGCCCTCAAAGTTTGAGAAAACGCGACCTTAGCGAAAAGCCCCGGAACCTATTGCAAAGTGATGAGCAGTGCCCAGGAGCACCTCTCAGTCATTTGCGCAAAATTCCTTCAGCTACAAGTGGCTCAAATAAGGGCGTGAAAATTGTGCGGAAAGCCCTTTCAGGGGCTATTGCTCGGCACTCGGGGGACGGAAAATTTTACGCAATGCCTCACAATGAAGCTCTGGTCGGGGGCTAACTTCTGGCACCAGTTTCGAGCCCGTCCGTGAAAGTGACCCGCGCAAGTTTTAGGCCGGGTCGGCTACTCTGGCCTAATGGGGCCTAATGGGAAGATCTTCTAATGCTCATAACTTTTTAATTTTCCGATGGAACGCTTTGAAATTTTCACCATTTGTAGACGGCCTCCCGTACTACAAACTGATGCCAGTGTGGGCATGATGAAAATAGTAGTTCACGAGACGGAAGCGCGTAAAGCTTTGGGGTGGCGGACTTCCACACCCCGATAACTCGGTATTGAAACATTGTTGCGGGCGGGTGCGCATGGCAATACCTGGGCCTCTGTTGGCCCTATCTGCGTGTGAAATCTAAAAGCGATCAGAGCCTTAGAAAGCGAGTACAACCGCTATCCCCATTTGCCTTGGGCCCTATGGGAAAACAGGAAATATCATAATTGCGGTCCGGGGCGCGCGCGCACAATGATAATTTTCACACCCGAGTAAGCTCTTTTATAGGTCAACATTTTGGAAAAAAAATTGGCTTGCTGCCCACAGCAGGAGCTGAGAACCGTGCATTCGGAGGTTTTCACACCCCACCCACTGATGCCCTCAAAGTTTGAGAAAACGCGACCTTCGCGAAAAGCCCCGGAACCTATTGCAAAGTGATGAGCAGTGCCCAGGAGCACCTCTCAGTCATTTGCGCAAAATTCCTTCAGCTACAAGTGGCTCAAATAAGGGCGTGAAAATTGTGCGGAAAGCCCTTTCAGGGGCTATTGCTCGGCACTCGGGGGACGGAAAATTTTACGCAATGCCTCACAATGAAGCTCTGGTCAGGGGGCTAACTTCTGGGACCAGTTTCGAGCCCGTCCGTGAAAGTGACCCGCGCAAGTTTTAGGCCGGGTCGGCTACTCTGGCCTAATGGGGCCTAATGGGAAGATCTTCTAATGCTCATAACTTTTTAATTTTCCGATGGAACGCTTTGAAATTTTCACCATTTGTAGACGGCCTCCCGTACTACAAACTGATGCCAGTGTGGGCATGATGAAAATAGTAGTTCACGAGACGGAAGCGCGTAAAGCTTCGGGGCGGCGGACTTCCACACCCCGATAACTCGGTATCGAAACATTGTTGCGGGCGGGTGTGCATGGCAATACCTGGGCCTCTGTTGGCCCTATCCGCGTGCGAAATCTAAAAGCGATCAGAGCCTTAGAAAGCACGTACAACCGCTATCCCCATTTGCCTTGGGCCCTATGGGAAAACAGGAAATATCATAATTGCGGTCCGGGGCGCGTGCGCACAATAATAATTTTCACACCCGAGTAAGCTCTTTTATAGGTCAACATTTTGGAAAAAAAATTGGCTTGCTGCCCACAGCAGGAGCTGAGAACCGTGCATTCGGAGGTTTTCACACCCCACCCACTGATGCCCTCAAAGTTTGAGAAAACGCGACCTTCGCGAAAAGCCCCGGAACCTATTGCAAAGTGATGAGCAGTGCCCAGGAGCACCTCTCAGTCATTTGCACAAAATTCCTTCAGCTACAAGTGGCTCAAATAAGGGCGTGAAAATTGTGCGGAAAGCCCTTTCAGGGGCTATTGCTCGGCACTCGGGGGACGGAAAATTTTACGCAATGCCTCACAATGAAGCTCTGGTCGGGGGCTAATTTCTGGCACCAGTTTTGAGCCCGTCCGTGAAAGTGACCCGCGCAAGTTTTAGGCCGGGTCGGCTACTCTGGCCTAATGGGGCCTAATGGGAAGATCTTCTAATGCTCATAACTTTTTAATTTTCCGATGGAACGCTTTGAAATTTTCACCATTTGTAGACGGCCTCCCGTACTACAAACTGATGCCAGTGTGGGCATGATGAAAATAGTAGTTCGCGAGACGGAAGCGCATAAAGCTTCCGGACAGCGGACTTCCACACCCCGATAACTCGGTATCGAAACATTGTTGCGGGCGGGTGCGTATGGCAATTCCTGGGCCTCTGTTGGCCCTATCCGCGTGCGAAATCTAAAAGCGATCAGAGCCTTAGAAAGCGTGTACAACCGCTATCCCCATTTGCCTTGGGCCCTATGGGAAAACAGGAAATATCATAATTGCGGTCCGGGGCGCGCGCGCACAATGATAATTTTCACACCCGAGTAAGCTCTTTTATAGGTCAACATTTTGGAAAAAAAATTGGCTTGCTGCCCACAGCAGGAGCTGAGAACCGTGCATTCGGAGGTTTTCACACCCCACCCACTGATGCCCTCAAAGTTTGAGAAAACGCGACCTTCGCGAAAAGCCCCGGAACCTATTGCAAAGTGATGAGCAGTGCCCAGGAGCACCTCTCAGTCATTTGCGCAAAATTCCTTCAGCTACAAGTGGCTCAAATAAGGGCGTGAAAATTGTGCGGAAAGCCCTTTCAGGGGCTATTGCTCGGCACTCGGGGGACGGAAAATTTTACGCAATGCCTCACAATGAAGCTCTGGTCGGGGGCTAACTTCTGGCACCAGTTTCGAGCCCGTCCGTGAAAGTGACCCGCGCAAGTTTTAGGCCGGGTCGGCTACTCTGGCCTAATGGGGCCTAATGGGAAGATCTTCTAATGCTCATAACTTTTTAATTTTCCGATGGAACGCTTTGAAATTTTCACCATTTGTAGACGGCCTCCCGTACTACAAACTGATGCCAGTGTGGGCATGATGAAAATAGTAGTTCGCGAGACGGAAGCGCGTAAAGCTTCGGGGCGGCGGACTTCCACACCCCGATAACTCGGCATCGAAACATTGTTGCGGGCGGGTGCGCATGGCAATACCTGGGCCTCTGTTGGCCCTATCTGCGTGCGAAATCTAAAAGCGATCAGAGCCTTAGAAAGCTCGTACAACCGCTATCCCCATTTGCCTTGGGCCCTATGGGAAAACAGGAAATATCATAATTGCGGTCCGGGGCGCGCGCGCACAATGATAATTTTCACACCCGAGTAAGCTCTTTTATAGGTCAACATTTTGGAAAAAAAAATTGGCTTGCTGCCCACAGCAGGAGCTGAGAACCATGCATTCGGAGGTTTTCACACCCCACCCACTGATGCCCTCAAAGTTTGAGAAAACGCGACCTTCGCAAAAAGCCCCGGAACCTATTGCAAAGTGATGAGCAGTGCCCAGGAGCACCTCTCAGTCATTTGCGCAAAATTCTTTCAGCTACAAGTGGCTCAAATAAGGGCGTGAAAATTGTGCGGAAAGCCCCTTCAGGGGCTATTGCTCGGCACTCGGGGGACGGAAAATTTTACGCAATGCCTCACAATGAAGCTCTGGTCGGGGGCTAACTTCTGGCACCAGTTTCGAGCCCGTCCGTGAAAGTGACCCGCGCAAGTTTTAGGCCGGGTCGGCTACTCTGGCCTAATGGGGCCTAATGGGAAGATCTTCTAATGCTCATAACTTTTTAATTTTCCGATGGAACGCTTTGAAATTTTCACCATTTGTAGATGGCCTCCCGTACTACAAACTGATGCCAGTGTGGGCATGATGAAAATAGTAGTTCGCGAGATGGAAGCGCGTAAAGCTTCGGGTCGGCGGACTTCCACACCCCGATAACTCGGTATCGAAACATTGTTGCGGGCGGATGCGCATGGCAATACCTGGGCCTCTGTTGGCCCTATCCGCGTGCGAAATCTAAAAGCGATCAGAGCCTTAGAAAGCGCGTACAACCGCTATCCCCATTTGCCTTGGGGCTCCTGGGCACTGCTCATCACTTTGCAATAGGTTCCGGGGCTTTTCGCGAAGGTCGCGTTTTCTCAAACTTTGAGGGCATCAGTGGGTGGGGTGTGAAAACCTCCGAATGCACGGTTCTCAGCTCCTGCTGTGGGCAGCAAGCCAATTTTTTTTCCAAAATGTTGACCTATAAAAGAGCTTACTCGGGTGTGAAAATTATCATTGTGCGCGCGCGCCCCGGACCGCAATTATGATATTTCCTGTTTTCCCATAGGGCCCAAGGCAAATGGGGATAACGGTTGTACGCGCTTTCTAAGGCTCTGATCGCTTTTAGATTTCGCACGCGGATAGGGCCAACAGAGGCCCAGGTATTGCCATGCGCACCCGCCCGCAACAATGTTTCGATACCGAGTTATCGGGGTGTGGAAGTCCGCCGCCCCGAAGCTTTACGCGCTTCCGTCTCGCGAACTACTATTTTCATCATGCCCACACTGGCATCAGTTTGTAGTACGGGAGGCCGTCTACAAATGGTGAAAATTTCAAAGCGTTCCATCGGAAAATTAAAAAGTTATGAGCATTAGAAGATCTTCCCATTAGGCCCCATTAGGCCAGAGTAGCCGACCCGGCCTAAAACTTGCGCGTGTCACTTTCACCGACGGCCTCGAAACTGATGCCAGAAGTTAGCCCCCGACCAGAGCTTCATTGTGAGGCATTGCGTAAAATTTTCCGTCCCCCGAGTGCCGAGCAATAGAACCTGAAAGGGCTTTCTGCACAATTTTCACGCCCTTATTTGAGCCACTTGTAGCTGAAGGAATTTTGCGCAAATGACTGAGAGGTGCTCCTGGGCACTGCTCATCACTTTGCAATAGGTTCCCGGGCTTTTCGCGAAGGTCCCATTTTCTCAAACTTTGAGGGCATCAGTGGGTGGGGTGTGAAAACCTCCGAATGCACGGTTCTCAGCTCCTGCTGTGGGCAGCAAGCCAATTTTTTTCCAAAATGTTGACCTATAAAAGAGCTTACTCGGGTGTGAAAATTATCATTGTGCGCGCGCGCCCCGGACCGCAATTATGATATTTCCTGTTTTCCCATAGGGCCCAAGGCAAATGGGGATAGCGGTTGTACGCGCTTTCTAAGGCTCTGATCGCTTTTAGATTTCGCACGCGGATAGGGCCAACAGAGGCCCAGGTATTGCCATGCGCACCCGCCCGCAACAATGTTTCGATACCAAGTTATCGGGGTGTGGAAGTCCCCCGCCCCGAAGCTTTACGCGCTTCCGTCTCGCGAACTACTATTTTCATCATGCCCACACTGGCATCAGTTTGTAGTATGGGAGGCCGTCTACAAATGGTGAAAATTTCAAAGCGTTCCATCGGAAAATTAAAAAGTTATGAGCATTAGAAGATCTTCCTATTAGGCCCCATTAGGCCAGAGTAGCCGACCCGGCCTAAAACTTGCGCGGGTCACTTTCACGGACGGGCTCGAAACTGGTGCCAGGAGCACCTCTCAGTCATTTGCGCAAAATTCCTTCAGCTACAAGTGGCTCAAATAAGGGCGTGAAAATTGTGCAGAAAGCCCTTTCAGGTTCTATTGCTCGGCACTCGGGGGACGGAAAATTTTACGCAATGCCTCACAATGAAGCTCTGGTCAGGGGCTAACTTCTGGCACCAGTTTCGAGCCCGTCTGTGGTAGTGACCCGTGCAAGTTTTAGGCCGGGTCGGCTACTCTGGCCTAATGGGGCCTAATGGGAAGATCTTCTAATGCTCATAACTTTTTTAATTTTCCGATAGAACGCTTTGAAATTTTCACCATTTGTAGACGGCCTCCCGTACTACAAACTGATGCCAGTGTGGGCATGATGAAAATAATAGTTCGCGAGACGGAAGCGTGTAAAGCTTCGGGGCGGCGGACTTCCACACCCCGATAACTCGGTATCGAAACATTGTTGCGGGCGGGTGCGCATGGCAATACCTGGGCCTCTGTTGGCCCTATCCCCGTGCGAAATCTAAAAGCGATCAGAGCCTTAGAAAGCGCGTACAACCGCTATCCCCATTTGCCTCGGGCCCTATGGGAAAACAGGAAATATCATAATTGTGGTCCGGGGCGCGCGCGCACAATGATTATTTTCACACCCGAGTAAGCTCTTTTATAGGTCAACATTTTGGAAAAAAAATTGGCTTGCTGCCCACAGCAGGAGCTGAGAACCGTGCATTCGGAGGTTTTCACACCCCACCCACTGATGCCCTCAAAGTTTGAGAAAACGCGACCTTCGCGAAAAGCCCCGGAACCTATTGCAAAGTGATGAGCAGTGCCCAGGAGCACCTCTCAGTCATTTGCGCAAAATTCCTTCAGCTACAAGTGGCTCAAATAAGGGCGTGAAAATTGTGCGGAAAGCCCTTTCAGGGGCTATTGCTCGGCACTTGGGGGACGGAAAATTTTACGCAATGCCTCACAATGAAGCTCTGGTCGGGGGCTAACTTCTGGCACCAGTTTCGAGCCCGTCCGTGAAAGTGACCCGCACAAGTTTTAGGCCGGGTCGGCTACTCTGGCCTAATGGGGCCTAATGGGAAGATCTTCTAATGCTCATAACTTTTTAATTTTCCGATGGAACGCTTTGAAATTTTCACCATTTGTAGACGGCCTCCCGTACTACAAACTGATGCCAGTGTGGGCATGATGAAAATAGTAGTTCGCGAGACGGAAGCGCATAAATCTTCGGAGCGGCGGACTTCCACACCCCGATAACTCGGTATCGAAACATTGTTGCGGGCAGGTGCGCATGGCAATACCTGGGCCTCTGTTGGCCCTATCCGCGTGCGAAATCTAAAAGCGATCAGAGCCTTAGAAAGCGCGTACAACTGCTATCCCCATTTGCCTTGGGCCCTATGGGAAAACAGGAAATATCATAATTGCTGTCCGGGGCGCGCGCGCACAATGATAATTTTCACACCCGAGTAAGCTCTTTTATAGGTCAACATTTTGGGGAAAAAAATTGACTTGCTGCCCACAGCAGGAGCTGAGAACCGTGCATTCGGAGGTTTTCATACCCCACCCACTGATGCCCTCAAAGTTTGAGAAAACGCGACCTTCGCGAAAAGCCCCGGAACCTATTGCAAAGTGATGAGCAGTGCCCAGGAGCACCTCTCAGTCATTTGCGCAAAATTCCTTCAGCTACAAGTGGCTCAAATAAGGGCGTGAAAATTGTGCGGAAAGCCCTTTCAGGGGCTATTGCTCGGCACTCGGGGGACGGAAAATTTTACGCAATGCCTCACAATAAAGCTCTGGTCAGGGGCTAACTTCTGGCACCAGTTTCAAGCCCGTCCGTGAAAGTGACCCGCGCAAGTTTTAGGGCGGGTCGGCTACTCTGGCCTAATGGGGCCTAATGGGAAGATCTTCTAATGCTCATAACTTTTTAATTTTCCGATGGAACGCTTTGAAATTTTCACCATTTGTAGACGGCCTCCCATACTACAAACTGATGCCAGTGTGGGCATGATGAAAATAGTAGTTCGCGAGACGGAAGCGCGTAAAGCTTCGGGGCGGCGGACTTCCACACCCCGATAACTCGGTATCGAAACATTGTTGCGGGCGGGTGCGCATGGCAATACCTGGGCCTCTGTTGGCCCTATCCGCGTGCGAAATCTAAAAGCGATCAGAGCCTTAGAAAGCGCGTACAACCGCTATCCCCATTTGCCTTGGGCCCTATGGGAAAACAGGAAAAATCATAATTGCGGTCCGGGGCGCGCGCGCACAATGATAATTTTCACACCCGAGTAAGCTCTTTTATAGGTCAACATTTTGGAAAAAAAATTGGCTTGCTGCCCACAGCAGGAGCTGAGAACCGTGCATTCAGAGGTTTTCACACCCCACCCACTGATGCCCTCAAAGTTTGAGAAAACGCGACCTTCGCAAAAAACCCCGGAACCTATTGCAAAGTGATGAGCAGTGCCCAGGAGCACCTCTCAGTCATTTGCGCAAAATTCCTTCAGCTACAAGTGGCTCAAATAAGGGCGTGAAAATTGTGCAGAAAGCCCTTTCAGGTTCTATTGCTCGGCACTCGGGGGACGGAAAATTTTACGCAATGCCTCACAATGAAGCTCTGGTCAGGGGCTAACTTCTGGCACCAGTTTCGAGCCGGTCCGTGGAAGTGACCCGTGCAAGTTTTAGGCCGGGTCGGCTACTCTGGCCTAATGGGGCCTAATGGGAAGATCTTCTAATGCTCATAACTTTTTAATTTTCCGATGGAACGCTTTGAAATTTTCACCATTTGTAGACGGCCTCCCGTACTACAAACTGATGCCAGTGTGGGCATGATGAAAATAGTAGTTCGCGAGACGGAAGCGCGTAAAGCTTCGGGGCGGCGGACTTCCACACCCCGATAACTCGGTATCAAAACATTGTTGCGGGCGGGTGCGCATGGCAATACCTGGGCCTCTGTTGGCCCTATCCCCGTGCGAAATCTAAAAGCGATCAGAGCCTTAGAAAGCGCGTACAACCGCTATCCCAATTTGCCTCGGGCCCTATGGGAAAACAGGAAATATCATAATTGCGGTCCAGGGCGCGCGCGCACAATGATTATTTTCACACCCGAGTAAGCTCTTTTATAGGTCAACATTTTGGAAAAAAAATTGGCTTGCTGCCCACAGCAGGAGCTGAGAACCGTGCATTCGGAGGTTTTCACACCCCACCCACTGATGCCCTCAAAGTTTGAGAAAACGCGACCTTCGCGAAAAGCCCCGGAACCTATTGCAAAGTGATGAGCAGTGCCCAGGAGCACCTCTCAGTCATTTGCGCAAAATTCCTTCAGCTACAAGTGGCTCAAATAAGGGCGTGAAAATTGTGCGGAAAGCCCTTTCAGGGGCTATTGCTCGGCACTCGGGGGACGGAAAATTTTACGCAATGCCTCACAATGAAGCTCTGGTCGGGGGCTAACTTCTGGCACCAGTTTCGAGCCCGTCCGTGAAAGTGACCCGCGCAAGTTTTAGGCCGGGTCGGCTACTCTGGCCTAATGGGGCCTAATGGGAAGATCTTCTAATGCTCATAACTTTTTAATTTTCCGATGGAACGCTTTGAAATTTTCACCATTTGTAGACGGCCTCCCGTACTACAAACTGATGCCAGTGTGAGCATGATAAAAATAGTAGTTCGCGAGACGGAAGCGCGTAAAGCTTCGGGGCGGCGGACTTCCACACCCCGATAACTCGGTATCGAAACATTGTTGCGGGCGGGTGCGCATAGCAATACCTGGGCCTCTGTTGGCCCTATCCGCGTGCGAAATCTAAAAGCAATCAGAGCCTTAGAAAGCGCGTACAACCGCTATCCCCATTTGCCTTGGGCCCTATGGGAAAACAGGAAATATCATAATTGCGGTCCGGGGCGCGTGCGCACAATGATAATTTTCACACCCGAGTAAGCTCTTTTATAGGTCAACATTTTGGAAAAAAAATTGGCTTGCTGCCCACAGCAGGAGCTGAGAACCGTGCATTCGGAGATTTTCACACCCCACCCACTGATGCCCTAAAAGTTTGAGAAAACGTGACCTTCGCGAAAAGCCATGGCACCTATTGGAAAGTGATGAGCAGTGCCCAGGAGCACCTCTCAGTCATTTGCGCAAAATTCCTTCAGCTACAAGTGGCTCAAATAAGGGGTGAAAATTGTGTGGAAAGCCCTTTCAGGGGCTATTGCTCGGCACTCGGGGGACGGAAAATTTTACGCAATGCCTCACAATGAAGCTCTGGTCGGGGGCTAACTTCTGGCACCAGTTTCGAGCCCGTCCGTGAAAGTGACCCGCACAAGTTTTAGGCCGGGTCGGCTACTCTGGCCTAATGGGGCCTAATGGGAAGATCTTCTAATGCTCATAACTTTTTAATTTTCCGATGGAACGCTTTGAAATTTTCACCATTTGTAGACGGCCTCCCGTACTACAAACTGATGCCAGTGTGGGCATGATGAAAATAGTAGTTCGCGAGACGGAAGCGCATAAATCTTCGGAGCGGCGGACTTCCACACCCCGATAACTCGGTATCGAAACATTGTTGCGGGCAGGTGCGCATGGCAATACCTGGGCCTCTGTTGGCCCTATCCGCGTGCGAAATCTAAAAGCGATCAGAGCCTTAGAAAGCGCGTACAACTGCTATCCCCATTTGCCTTGGGCCCTATGGGAAAACAGGAAATATCATAATTGCTGTCCGGGGCGCGCGCGCACAATGATAATTTTCACACCCGAGTAAGCTCTTTTATAGGTCAACATTTTGGGGAAAAAAATTGACTTGCTGCCCACAGCAGGAGCTGAGAACCGTGCATTCGGAGGTTTTCATACCCCACCCACTGATGCCCTCAAAGTTTGAGAAAACACGACCTTCGCGAAAAGCCCCGGAACCTATTGCAAAGTGATGAGCAGTGCCCAGGAGCACCTCTCAGTCATTTGCGCAAAATTCCTTCAGCTACAAGTGGCTCAAATAAGGGCGTGAAAATTGTGCAGAAAGCCCTTTCAGGGGCTATTGCTCGGCACTCGGGGGACGGAAAATTTTACGCAATGCCTCACAATAAAGCTCTGGTCAGGGGCTAACTTCTGGCACCAGTTTCGAGCCCGTCCGTGAAAGTGACCCGCGCAAGTTTTAGGGCGGGTCGGCTACTCTGGCCTAATGGGGCCTAATGGGAAGATCTTCTAATGCTCATAACTTTTTAATTTTCCGATGGAACGCTTTGAAATTTTCACCATTTGTAGACGGCCTCCCATACTACAAACTGATGCCAGTGTGGGCATGATGAAAATAGTAGTTCGCGAGACGGAAGCGCGTAAAGCTTCGGGGCGGCGGACTTCCACACCCCGATAACTCGGTATCGAAACATTGTTGCGGGCGGGTGCGCATGGCAATACCTGGGCCTCTGTTGGCCCTATCCGCGTGCGAAATCTAAAAGCGATCAGAGCCTTAGAAAGCGCGTACAACCGCTATCCCCATTTGCCTTGGGCCCTATGGGAAAACAGGAAAAATCATAATTGCGGTCCGGGGCGCGCGCGCACAATGATAATTTTCACACCCGAGTAAGCTCTTTTATAGGTCAACATTTTGGAAAAAAAATTGGCTTGCTGCCCACAGCAGGAGCTGAGAACCGTGCATTCGGAGGTTTTCACACCCCACCCACTGATGCCCTCAAAGTTTGAGAAAACGCGACCTTCGCAAAAAACCCCGGAACCTATTGCAAAGTGATGAGCAGTGCCCAGGAGCACCTCTCAGTCATTTGCGCAAAATTCCTTCAGCTACAAGTGGCTCAAATAAGGGCGTGAAAATTGTGCAGAAAGCTCTTTCAGGTTCTATTGCTCGGCACTCGGGGGACGGAAAATTTTACGCAATGCCTCACAATGAAGCTCTGGTCAGGGGCTAACTTCTGGCACCAGTTTCGAGCCGGTCCGTGGAAGTGACCCGTGCAAGTTTTAGGCCGGGTCGGCTACTCTGGCCTAATGGGGCCTAATGGGAAGATCTTCTAATGCTCATAACTTTTTAATTTTCCGATGGAACGCTTTGAAATTTTCACCATTTGTAGACGGCCTCCCGTACTACAAACTGATGCCAGTGTGGGCATGATGAAAATAGTAGTTCGCGAGACGGAAGCGCGTAAAGCTTCGGGGCGGCGGACTTCCACACCCCGATAACTCGGTATCGAAACATTGTTGCGGGCGGGTGCGCATGGCAATACCTGGGCCTCTGATGGCCCTATCCCCGTGCGAAATCTAAAAGCGATCAGAGCCTTAGAAAGCGCGTACAACCGCTATCCCCATTTGCCTCGGGCCCTATGGGAAAACAGGAAATATCATAATTGCGGTCCAGGGCGCGCGCGCACAATGATTATTTTCACACCCGAGTAAGCTCTTTTATAGGTCAACATTTTGGAAAAAAAATTGGCTTGCTGCCCACAGCAGGAGCTGAGAACCGTGCATTCGGAGGTTTTCACACCCCACCCACTGATGCCCTCAAAGTTTGAGAAAACGCGACCTTCGCGAAAAGCCCCGGAACCTATTGCAAAGTGATGAGCAGTGCCCAGGAGCACCTCTCAGTCATTTGCGCAAAATTCCTTCAGCTACAAGTGGCTCAAATAAGGGCGTGAAAATTGTGCGGAAAGCCCTTTCAGGGGCTATTGCTCGGCACTCGGGGGACGGAAAATTTTACGCAATGCCTCACAATGAAGCTCTGGTCGGGGGCTAACTTCTGGCACCAGTTTCGAGCCCGTCCGTGAAAGTGACCCGCGCAAGTTTTAGGCCGGGTCGGCTACTCTGGCCTAATGGGGCCTAATGGGAAGATCTTCTAATGCTCATAACTTTTTAATTTTCCGATGGAACGCTTTGAAATTTTCACCATTTGTAGACGGCCTCCCGTACTACAAACTGATGCCAGTGTGAGCATGATAAAAAAAGTAGTTCGCGAGACGGAAGCGCGTAAAGCTTCGGGGCGGCGGACTTCCACACCCCGATAACTCGGTATCGAAACATTGTTGCGGGCGGGTGCGCATGGCAATACCTGGGCCTCTGTTGGCCCTATCCCCGTGCGAAATCTAAAAGCGATCAGAGCCTTAGAAAGCGCGTACAACCGCTATCCCCATTTGCCTTGGGCCCTATGGGAAAACAGGAAATATCATAATTGCGGTCTGGGGCGCGTGCGCACAATGATAATTTTCACACCCGAGTAAGCTCTTTTATAGGTCAACATTTTGGAAAAAAAATTGGCTTGCTGCCCACAGCAGGAGCTGAGAACCGTGCATTCGGAGGTTTTCACACCCCACCCACTGATGCCCTCAAAGTTTGAGAAAACGTGACCTTCGCGAAAAGCCATGGCACCTATTGGAAAGTGATGAGCAGTGCCCAGGAGCACCTCTCAGTCATTTGCGCAAAATTCCTTCAGCTACAAGTGGCTCAAATAAGGGGTGAAAATTGTGCGGAAAGCCCTTTCAGGGGCTATTGCTCGGCACTCGGGGGACGGAAAATTTTACGCAATGCCTCACAATGAAGCTCTGGTCGGGGGCTAACTTCTGGCACCAGTTTCGAGCCCGTCTTTGAAAGTGACCCGCGCAAGTTTTAGGCCGGGTCGGCTACTGTGGCCTAATTGGGCCTAATGGGAAGATCTTCTAATGCTCATAACTTTTTAATTTTCCGATGGAACGCTTTGAAATTTTCACCATTTGTAGACGGCCTCCCGTACTACAAACTGATGCCAGTGTGGGCATGATGAAAATAGTAGTTCGCGAGACGGAAGCGCGTAAAGCTTCGGGGCGGCGGACTTCAACACCCCGATAACTCGGTATCGAAACATTGTTGCGGGCGGGTGCGCATGGCAATACCTGGGCCTCTGTTGGCCCTATCCGCGTGCGAAATCTAAAAGCGATCAGAGCCTTAGAAAGCGCGTACAACCGCTATCCCCATTTGCCTTGGGCCCTATGGGAAAACAGGAAATATCATAATTGCGGTCCTGGGCGCGCGCGCACAATGATAATTTTCACACCCGAGTAAGCTCTTTTATAGGTCAACATTTTGGAAAAAAAATTGGCTTGCTGCCCACAGCAGGAGCTGAGAACCGTGCATTCGGAGGTTTTCACACCCCACCCACTGATGCCCTCAAAGTTTGAGAAAACGCGACCTTCGCGAAAAGCCCTGGAACCTATTGCAAAGTGATGACAAGTGCCCAGGAGCACCTCTCAGTCATTTGCGCAAAATTCCTTCAGCTACAAGTGGCTCAAATAAGGGCGTGAAAATTGTGCGGAAAGCCCTTTCAGGGGCTATTGCTCGGCACTCGGGGGACGGAAAATTTTACGCAATGCCTCACAATGAAGCTCTGGTCAGGGGCTAACTTCTGGCACCAGTTTCGAGCCCGTCTGTGAAAGTGACCCGCGCAAGTTTTAGGCCGGGTCGGCTACTCTGGCCTAATGGGGCCTAATGGGAAGATCTTCTAATGCTCATAACTTTTTAATTTTCCGATGGAACGCTTTGAAATTTTCACCATTTGTAGACGGCCTCCCGTACTACAAACTGATGCCAGTGTGGGCATGATGAAAATAGTAGTTCGCGAGACAGAAGCGCGTAAAGCTTCGGGGCGGCGGACTTCCACACCCTGATAACTCGGTATCGAAACATTGTTGCGGGCGGGTGCGCATGGCAATACCTGGGCCTCTGTTGGCCCTATCTGCGTGCGAAATCTAAAAACGATCAGAGCCTTAGAAAGTGCGTACAACCGCTATCCCCATTTGCCTTGGGCCCTATGGGAAAACAGGAAATATCATAATTGCGGTCCGGGGCGCGCGCGCACAATGATAATTTTCACACCCGAGTAAGCTCTTTTATAGGTCAACATTTTGGGAAAAAAAATTGGCTTGCTGCCCACAGCAGGAGCTGAGAACCGTGCATTCGGAGGTTTTCACACCCCACCCACTGATGCCCTCAAAGTTTGAGAAAACGCGACCTTCGCGAAAAGCCTCGGAACCTATTGCAAAGTGATGAGCAGTGCCCAGGAGCACCTCTCAGTCATTTGCGCAAAATTCCTTCAGCTACAAGTGGCTCAAATAAGGGCGTGAAAATTGTGTGGAAAGCCCTTTCAGGGGCTATTGCTCGGCACTCGGGGGACGGAAAATTTTACACAATGCCTCACAATGAAGCTCTGGTCGGGGGCTAACTTCTGGCACCAGTTTTGAGCCCGTCCGTGAAAGTGACCCGTGCAAGTTTTAGGCCGGGGCGGCTACTCTGGCCTAATGGGGCCTAATGGGAAGATCTTCTAATGCTCATAACTTTTTAATTTTCCGATGGAACTCTTTGAAATTTTCACCATTTGTAGACGGCCTCCCGTACTACAAACTGATGCCAGTGTGGGCATGATGAAAATAGTAGTTCGCGAGACGGAAGCGCGTAAATCTTCGGGGTGGCGGACTTCCACACCCCGATAACTCGGTATCGAAACATTGTTGCGGGCGGGTGCGCATGGCAATACCTGGGCCTCTGTTGGCCCTATCCGCGTGCGAAATCTAAAAGCGATCAGAGCCTTAGAAAGCGCGTACAACCGCTATTCCCATTTGCCTTGGGCCCTATGGGAAAACAGGAAATATCATAATTGCTGTCCGGGGCGCGCGCGCACAATGATAATTTTCACACCCGAGTAAGCTCTTTTATAGGTCAACATTTTGGAAAAAAAATTGGCTTGCTGCCCACAGCAGGAGCTGAGAACCGTGCATTCGGAGGTTTTCACACCCCACCCACTGATGCCCTCAAAGTTTGAGAAAACGCGACCTTCCCGAAAAGCCCCGGAACCTATTGAAAAGTGATGAGCAGTGCCCAGGAGCACCTCTCAGTCTTTTGCGCAAAATTCCTTCAGCTACAAGTGGCTCAAATAAGGGCGTGAAAATTGTGCGGAAAGCCCTTTCAGGGGCTATTGCTCGGCACTCGGGGGACGGAAAATTTTACGCAATGCCTCACAATGAAGCTCTGGTCAGGGGCTAACTTCTGGCACCAGTTTCGAGCCTGTCCGTGAAAGTGACCCGCGCAAGTTTTAGGTCGGGTCAGCTACTCTGGCCTTATGGGGCCTAATGGGAAGATCTTCTAATGCTCATAACTTTTTAATTTTCCGATGGAACGCTTTGAAATTTTCACCATTTGTAGACGGCCTCCCGTACTACAAACTGATGCCAGTGTGGGCATGATGAAAATAGTAGTTCGCGAGACGGAAGTGCGTAAAACTTCGGGGCGGCGGACTTCCACACCCCGATAACTCGGTATCGAAACATTGTTGCGGGTGGGTGCGCATGGCAATACCTGGGCCTCTGTTGGCCCTATCCGCGTGCGAAATCTAAAAGCGATCAGAGCCTTAGAAAGCGCGTACAACCGCTATCCCCATTTGCCTTGGGCCCTATGGGAAAACAGGAAATATCATAATTGCGGTCCGGGGCGGCGCGCACAATGATAATTTTCACACCCGAGTAAGCTCTTTTATAGGTCAACATTTTGGAAAAAAAATTGGCTTGCTGCCCACAGCAGGAGCTGAGAACCGTGCATTCGGAGGTTTTCACACCCCACCCACTGATGCCCTCAAAGTTTGAGAAAACGCGACCTTCCCGAAAAGCCCCGGAACCTATTGCAAAGTGATGAGCAGTGCCCAGGAGCACCTCTCAGTCATTTGCGCAAAATTCCTTCAGCTACAAGTGGCTCAAATAAGGGCGTGAAAATTGTGCGGAAAGCCCTTTCAGGGGCTATTGCTCGGCACTCGGGGGACGGAAAATTTTACGCAATGCCTCACAATGAAGTTCAAGGTTCTCTTGGGAAACCATAATGTAGAAAATCCATGGCCTCGCCTTATTTATGTCAATACTAATGTACCTTGTCATAATTTTCGAAACAGATTCTATAACTGTACTCATATAATATTTTGACGCCACAAAGTTGGCAACTTACGTAACAGGGAGCCACCCAGTACTGGCGTATATCTCGCAATGAAGACTTTCCCTTATCAATCCCTCTTGAGATATGCTAAAAGTAAACCCACAGAGTTCAAAACGGTCATAAGCGACTCAAAAATATGTACTGATCCCAATAAACATTTTCAAACTAAGCTCTTGGCATAAAACCTTTAGCAAGCAACCTCTTTTGCCATTATTTTAAACTGAAGCATTGAATGGAATTACTACAAAACATTTTCACATTTTTAAATCCGACCTTTTCCAAAATATCATAAATTGCTTCATGTACAAATGAACTTTCTTTCAAAATCAAACATAGTTTTATGGTAATGGATTCCATTCAAATTGGATTGTCTTGAACCTGCCAAAATCAATATGATAATTGGCCCCGTTAAGATTTTAATTATTTATTCATTTTTTCAAAATGAAAAATACAATACTCATCTTAAAATTCATTGGGCTTGGAATCCTCCATAGAGAATGTCTTATTTCTCTGGTAGTTCGTTCTTGGTGAAAGGACAGCTTCTTCCGATGCTGGTCGCCTCTCTACTAGCAATACCAGGTCCGACGATACCTCGTTGTACGACTGTTGTGTCTGAATAAGCTCAAAAGGAACCAAAGCTGGTGCATCGGTGTGTGTGTGTATCTCTGTTCAAGAAATGTTCCTGGGGCCTGACCTGCCCCACCTCAAATACGTTGATTAACAGAATCAGAATAACCATAAGTACATGGTTGATACTTTGTCCTATGGCTTTTGAACTTCTGCTGGCTCAAACAACAGTTCCCTCAAATTTCCACCGATGTCAATTCTGTACATGTCCGTAATTCACTGTCCGTAGTGTACTATCTAACGACATACTTCTTCTCGATAAAACACGTCTGGCTAGTCAGTCGTTCCACAGCTGAATGACCATTTCAAATCTTAAACTCAACTTTCTCGTGATTTCTTAACATGGCTACTTACCTATCTGAGCATAGCAAAACAAGGGAAATCAATTTTCGACTAATTCATTACATTCAAACATCGAAAATTTCATTAATCAGGACATCAGATCTTAATATTGCCTGGCTGTTTTGGTTTCAAACTTTCTTAAAATTTCAATAGTGATCATCGTTTCATCCACACACAACTGGAAAAATGTGTCTTGAAGCTTGACCTTTAAAATGGTTACCACAGTTTGAGCATGAAAACGGGAAGTTGACAAAAATGCGAGATTTTCGATCGTTGATATCGTGATAAATCATAACCATATGTAATTACTAAACAACTTATGTATTTCAATTACGAAATGATTCAATTTTGTTGAAGTTTTAGTCATTTCTATAATTTAGCGAAAAATATGCGAAAAACTGAACTTTAAAACAATATTTTAGGCCCCTTAGGTTAACAGAATTTTGTAATGTATTCCGTCATTTGTTGTTTGAGTGAAACAACGTTCATTCAAACTGAAATTGAAATTGAGTAGAATTTAAAGATGAAAGAAGGTTAA
Organism: Loripinus fragilis; assembly: GCA_964019695.1. Lineage (NCBI taxonomy): Eukaryota > Metazoa > Mollusca > Bivalvia > Lucinida > Lucinidae > Loripinus > Loripinus fragilis. The sequence goes on along the minus strand of OZ026527.1, from coordinate 92,612,309 downwards.
GAAAAAAAATGATGAATTTGCCATTTTTCACCAACATTTTTAGCAGATGTGCGTAATCAAGCTAAAGTTTTGCTAAAAAATTCTTGTACGTCAGCACTGGGTGGAAACGTACACAGGATATTGCTCAAAAATGAGCCGATGTTTACACTGAATTAGGAAAAAAAACACACAACGAAGGTAAGGAAATCAAGAATTTCTCCTAGTTAATTCTGTTTTCGGTACTTGGCGTGTGTCAATTTAGAATCGCTATATGTATATTTAGCAAATTGTATGCATGATTTGGCATCAAACACTGAACTTGATAGTGAAAATCACAAAATGAAAGTCGTGCTCACACCAAAATTTAGACACCTATCCCCAAAAAGGAATAATATTGAACCAAGAAAGCAAACTATTAAAATTCTGAATCGGCCAACTTTTTGCAATGACATTTAAATATCAATACTGAAAATTTCAGCCTCGTAGGTTGAAACTTGACGGAGATATGGCTCAAAACTGATGGTCAGTTAGTCTCAAAAAGGGTACTGGGGATTGAGAAATCTCAGTTTTAGTGTACGGGAGTATTGTTTTTTAGTGTACTGGGTATTGAATTGAAGATTAAAGGATAAAACAGAGTTCAGTTGCTAATTGGAGCTCTTCATGATATGCCAATATGGGATGTTGTTCCAATTATATCCCTTACCGAATCTGAACCCCCATCACCCACAATTTATTTCTAAATCTTATGGTACTAGTTGTTTATATGCACATACGCAAGCAAGGGAGGCTCAGTTGACTCTGTGCAAAGGCATTACTTTTTCAGATTATTTGCTGCATGCACATACAAATTACAATTTTGGACAGACACACAGGCATAAATTTAGGCGTCTGGTACCCCTGGGTGGCTGCGCATGTATTTTAAGGGATGAATTTACAAAAATATACACTAGGTCACATAAGATGAGCTTTATACATGTACATATAATACAGCGTCCAAAAGCCATACACGTTTACGGCTATAAGAGCGTTGAAGAACCTGTCAAAGCTAAAATAGATGCACAATTTCTTCCATATATTTGCTGTTTGCAAACATAAAAAGAACTTAAATTAATGCATGGGTCGAAAGTTATGGGTCTGATCTCACTGGATAGCTGCACTTGTACATGTATTGTTAAGGGATTAATTTAGCGAATTCATGCATGACCTAAATAATAATTGGACTGCAACGCGAGAAAGCCTATCTTTAAGGTAAGTGATCAGGCAAGTCTGTTTGGCTTCAGAGACTACCATATTGACTTTCCAGAGATTGAACATCAAAGGTGTTGATCAGTTTGTGCGCATTCACAAGATTGTCTGCACCTATGTGTCTCATGTATGATTCTTTACATCCCATCAACAATATTTCAGTTATATAGGGACACGTCTTCCTGGTTGAACCAGTACTAAGGTAGGAATTATGTTCTTGTTCAAGGACACAACGCAGTGACGCCTGTGAAGCTTGGACCTGCGGCCCCTCGGTCTCCAGTCAAGCACTCTGCCACTGAGCCACTGCGCTCTTGATTGAGGCTTTCCTGCTTGCATAAACCACAGGGACTTGGGTAACCACACATGCTGAAATTAAGGCGTCGGGTTTCACTTGATGGCCGTGCATGTGTTTTAAGGGTGGTAATATGCATATGCAACAGATTGTGATTTAGTTTGATCCTACAGCCATTAGGCCCTGGAATAGATATGGTTTAACCCCACCCTCCCACAGGCTGAATTTTGTAGACTATGATTTCCATAAAGCCTAATATGTTACAAGTTTTTTTTTAAAACATGTTAGCCATCTGGCAACGGTCACGTAAGCCTGTAACATCCTGTTACACATGTTTGATTTGATACTTTACATCCCATCTAAATTTTGGTGTGAGCAGGACTTTCATTTTGTGATTTTCACTATCAACTTCAGTGTTTGATGCCAAATCATGCATACAATTTGCTAAATATACATATATTGATTCTAAATCGACACACGCCAAGTACCAAAAAAAGAAATATATAGGAGAAATTCCAGCATGTCTTTGAGTTATATAGGGACGGGTCTTCCTTGGTTGAACCAGTACTTAGCTAGGATTAATGTTCTTGCTCAAGGATACAATGCAGTGACGCTGGTGAGGCTCGAACCCATGGTCCCTCGGTCTTGAGTCAAGCACTCTACCACTGAACCACTGGGATCCCTCTGTTACACATGTTACCTATCAAAAATCGTTAAAATGACATGAAATGTACAAAAGTCAAAATGTTATAAGAGGCATATAAATGAGTTAAAGTTTTAAATTTTCATATAGCCCAATCATAAACAACAAAACCTTTTTATTTAAAACAATATTATACGGTCCAATATGTTACCGATGTGACATTTTGCATTACTACCCTATTTCTTGGAAATTATTGTGGTTGTCGTTTCTTCTGAAATGTTTATTATTGTTCATTGGGTCTGGTGTTTGATGCTGCCACAAAGACGATAAACTGAACTATCCAAACTCCAAAGACCAGCTTTTTCTTTACAAAATACCTTTTGTAGGCATTTGAAAATGGCTACCAGTGTATTAATTTTCAATAATAACAAATACATGTTTTGCTAAAAAACATGGATTAAGTCATGCAGTTTAAAGAAAGCCCAAACATATTCAGCTTGCATGTTATGAGAGGGATTAATAACAGTAAATTATACTTGAGTAGCGTGCTCATCTTGAAAACATAATGCAAATAATAACATATATAACATCCAAAAATATCTGTGCATGGACCATCTCATTAAGGTTTTTTGTACACTATGATTTTCTTAAGGTATATTAAGTGTTAAGAAGAATATAAGATGCAAAATGGCTCAAATTAGGTTCTGGCAGTTAGGGCTTTACTTTGTTACAGTCACGTTGACTCTGTAACCTTTTAAAATCTCTAATCCTATAGTGCAAATACAAAATTGAATCTAACTCTTATTCATCAAAATACTAATTGCATCGAAAGCTCTTAAATACTTGCAGCCAACAGCCAGAATAATCTACAGCTATGATAAAACTGTTATATACGTTACTTAATAAAATATATTACTATTTAGAACAGTGCTTTCACTCGACCACTGGCTGCCAAAAGACCTCCAAAGCATTGTTCATTATGATTCACTACAAACTCATTATATAAGCCACAAAGTAATGTAGGCCATGGGATACATATGGCTTTGCCTCCCCCAGGGGTAATTTTGCAGATTATGTTATTCATACAGCCGGATGTCTTACAAGTTTTTTTTAAATATGTTACCCCTCTGACAAGTGTCGCATAAGCCATGTAACACCTGTCACATACGTTACTCTCCAAAATTTATTCAAATTACATGGACTGTTAAAAAGTCAAAAATGTTATGAGACATTCAAATGAATTGAAGTTTAACGTTTCTATATAGCCCAACCATTTAGCAACAAAACCTTATTATTTTAAACAAAATTATGCTATCCACTATGTTACGTGACATTTTTCATTGCTACCCTATTTCTGGGAAATTATTATGCCTGTCGTTTCTTCTTATTGCTGACAAAAGGGTCAAGTTTTTGGTGTTATCAAAAGACAACTAACTGACCTATCCAAACTTGTTAAGATCAGCTCCCTAGCTGTTATAGAATATTTTTTGTAGACATTTGACTTGATAAGTTTACAATAATAACACACACACATTTTTTGGCTAAAAAGCATGGAATAAAGTCATGCAGAGTAAAAACAAATATATTCAGCTGACATGTTATGAGATTGGATACCAGCAGTAAATTATATATAAGCAGCATGCTTATCTTGAAACCATAGAGCAAATAGTAACATACATAACATCCAAAAATAAGTTTATGGGAGCCCTCCCCCCACTAAGTAGATATATAGTACAATATGATATCCTTAAACTGCATTAAATGTTTTTTAGAATATAAGATGCAAAATGGCTCATGTTAGCTTCTGGCAGTTTGGGCTTCACTGTGTAACAGCCATGGTAACTCTGTTACCCTAAAATAGTATCGAAATCTATTGTACAAATACAAAGTTTAATCTAATTCTTATTTAACGACATGCTCATTGCATTGAAAGATGTTAATAAATGCAGCAAACAGCTAGTATGCAACAAAGCAATCTACATTTATGATAAAACTGTTGTACACGTTACTTAATATCAAATATATTATACCACAGCTGTATTAAGTACAGTGTTATCACTTGACCATTGACTTTCATAATACCTCCGAAGCTTTGTTTATTATAGTTTGCTACAAACTCATTTTATAAACCACAAAATTATTTTGGTTAGCTCATACACAGTTAAGGATTACCCTGCAATATCAAAGTTTACTATGTTAGCCTAATAAATAGGAACTTCTTTAGTGATAATATCAAAGTATTTCTTATTCTTACATGTCAATATATTTTTTTTTATTGAAAGCAAAGGACTAGAAATATACACCTATTTTACAGTTACATATGTTGCTTTCTTTTATATTTATCATTTAACTGTAATAAAAGCACTATATGAGTTTAAACTATTGGTTAGTATAAATTGCTGCCATTTGAAGGCCCACTTATGCGAAATATGATGAACAGTGTCCTTATTAGTATAAAGAATATTACTGAAAAAAAACACTGATTGAAGCATGGGTGATTTAGAGGAAGATACTTGAACTTAAAGCACATAAACTACCATAGAAGTTTTTTGTATCAAATATGTAACCCACATTAAAAGAATTGCTTATTTTAATGGTCAAATTACTTTTCATAAAATGGTTTATGATATTGTTTATCTGAGTCGTAAAAATTCAGTCCACGTTTGACAACCTTCATGCCTACCCCTATAGTCATCATCTATTTTTATCTAAAGCATGTCCAATTTGGCTGGATTTTATGTGAAAAATAAATCAAATAAGCCAGCATAATTGATTTTAAAAGGGCTTGTTGCTTAGCTTAGTTTGTCTTCCTGGTGTCTTGTGATTGTTGAGTGGCTCTTCCTCGCAGTGCCATGGGATTGTCTGCAGTTTGTGATTGTGATATTTCCTGATCATACTCACTATTTTTCTAACGCAAAATCAATCTGAACCATAAATATTCCATGTATTATGTCACCCATTGTAACATAATTTTATCAAAAATTAAAACGCTTAATATTTATGAAAATGAAAGTAGAATTTATCATTCAATATTTTTTTCTATCAGAACTGGATTGGTTGAATGTCTGTCATAACCTCTAAACGGTGTTATGCGACTTTTTTATTACTGTAAAGGCGGCACCTCATGAATGCGTAATAAGGACTGGTAAACCTTACACATAGGTAAAACTGAAAATGTGGCGTGGTTTTATTAAAAAGTAACTATCATATTGCCCCATTGCCTCAGATTAGACGCAAAACACGTTATTTAGTCCTTAAAACGCCAGCAAAATAACTGCATCTGAAAATGTCCATTTAGCATAAGCATAAGGGGCAAACATTGTGGACACAGTAGGAGCAGTCTGATCTGGGTCCTACAGGAGCAGTCTGATCTGGGTCCACACTGTTTGTCTGTGAGGCTTCAAATATTTTAGTGGATGGCAAAAAACATACATTTTGTGATTATGTGCTTTAAGGGTAAATAAATGTGAGTTCAGTGTGTATACGGTTAGGATTTTTATGAAATGCACGCTTGCTTGCGTGTCCCAAAAAGCTGATTAACTCTTTACCAACCTATAAATAAAAGGTGATTTCCCTTCCTTAGCAGATGAAATAGCCAAACCTAGCCCAGATATGAATATTAAATTGCTGCCTTTACAGTAAGCGAAAAGTCTATTAATACAATCATTTAGGCAAGACCTAGTTTGTAACTAAATTAAACTCCTGAAACATTTAGCAATGGAAGTGTGGGTCAGTATATATACATGTACTTCAAACTGCTTTTATTGCCAAAACAAAGACTATGGATCCTAACCAGACTGCTCCAAAGATAAGTCTTATCTGGAAACATAATGTTTGCAAATAAGGCTTCCAAAGTACACCAGCAGATTAGAGCAAACATTTAGTCTGTTCTGAGTCTTTAGAGGAGCGTAAAGTCAATTGTTAGTTTGTCTGGACTGAAAGGTAGAATGGCAGAGAGACGTACGGACAGAATCAAGCAATTCTATAGTACTAAAAATGACTTTGATTAGTAGGGTGCTAAAAAGGGCTAGAAATTACCTGCCAATCCTCAGTACACTAAATTTAGACAATATGCATTACCCAGTACACCTTTTCCCAATCCCCAGTACCCTTTTCGAGACTAACTGACCATTTGTTTTGAGCCATATCTCCGTCAAGTTTCAACCTACGAGGCTGAAATTTTCAGTATTGATATTTAAATGCCATTGCAAAAAATTGGCCGATTCAGAATTTTAATAGTTTGCTTTCTTTGTTCAATATTATTCCTTTTTGGGGATAGGTGTCTAAATTTTGGTGTGAGCACGACTTTCATTTTGTGATTTTCACTATCAAGTTCAGTGTTTGATGCCAAATCATGCATACAATTTGCTAAATATACATATAGTGATTCTAAATCGACACACGCCAAGTACCGAAAAAAGAATTAAATAGGAGAAATTCCCGATTTCCTTACCTTCGTTGTGTGTTTTTTTCCTAATTGAGTGTAAACATCGGCTCATTTTGGAGCAATATCCTGTGTACGTTTCCACCCAGTGGTCAGGGAAGCTTGTAAATACACAGACAAAGATGTATAGGAAAAAACTATAGTTGTATCAGTTGCGTTTTTAATGGCTTAAAGTATAGTAGTGTACATTTAGTTAAATATCGCGGTTGTATTTTACGCAATGCATTACCACCTCAACTATTGACCATTCAAGGAATAGTGTGGGAAAAGTTTCGGCATTGATTTTATAGAAGATTTATCATGCCTACTACATTTGTATTTTTCAGAAAATGCTGACGTTATCAGAACGGTACGGCGCAAAAATTAGACAAGTAATTTTCACAGCTCCAACTTAATAAAACTAATACCTCTGATACCAAATCCGCGTTTTAAGACTTGCACTTGTCCATTTCTAATGATATTGTTTCTACCAAAATTTATGATATCCGTGACATTCTTGATTTTGAAATTGTCAATTTCCCATTTTTAGATGGTGATGTTCCTCGCTCTACATCCTATGGAGTCTATATCCCTCAACTCATTCGTTTCGCTAAAGCATCTAGCCATGTTGCTGACTTAAAAACTCGTAATAACTTGTTCACTCAGAAACTTCTTAGACAAGGCTATGGTAGTAGTAGTATTATACTAGTATAAAAATTAGTAGTAGTACTTGTGGAAGAGTGTGTCTCAGTGGAAGAGTACTTGACTCGAGATCGAGGGGCTGCAGGTTTGAGCCTCACCAGCGTCACTAAGTTGTGCCCTTCACCCTAGGAGGACCTATCCCAGCTTTACTGAAAAAAATGTTGTCCAGGACGTAAAGAATAAAAAAAGTAGTTGTTTTTGTAGTAAATGCAGAAAAGGTAGTACATGCGCGGATCCAGAGTAGTGGAAGAAATAATGGTAGTAATGGTAGTAATAACGGTAGTAATGGTAGTAATAATGGTATTTATAATGTTAGTAATGGTAGAATAATGGAATTTATATTTGTTTGATATGTGTTTCGTTAAGTGTTTGGTTATGCCAAGACGTGGTAAGAATAGCTCAAGTATGAGATTGATTACCACGAGGAAAGCATTGGTATGCGAGAGCCCGTGATATTGGTGAAATGCATGAAAATAAGTAAAACTTAACCTGTGCATATACTTTAGTCATTCGAGCCAAAGATAGCCATAGTGAAGGATCGACGTTATGAGCGACTGTGAAACCTCCAATGATGATTGTGTGCGTGGTAAGCCCCCCGGGGACAGTTTTGATCCTTCTGAACAGTTTAGTCTCTTCAGAAAATATTTTGATAGAAAACTAGATTCTCTTAAAAAAGAAATTATTTCTGAGACTTCTTCTGAACCTCCAGTAAAAAAGAGGAAAATTGGGGACATTGTATTCTCTTCCAAATCCAATAAGATTCAGTTTAATTTTAATTCAGAGATTCTAGAACTATTAGACAAGCTGGAAAATAGTGCTAGAATTAAGGAAAACAAACATCTGGATGAGCTAAGAGTGCTATTAAATAAGAGAAACAAGCTTATTAGAATTGCGGATAGGTCCCCCAGGGGGTGGAGTACAGTAGCAGAATATCAGGACGACGACATTGCGTCAGATTCTGATGACCAAAAGAAGATAAGGGCGGCAGAATCCAGAGCATTAAGGAAGCAGAAATCATCTAGTAGTTCAGCCAATAGGGGTTATGGGGCGTATAATGTGGCATATGATGCTGTACCTAGGGCCCCTTCTAGTCGCAATTTCAGCCAGAGCTTCCCACAACCAAGTGCAGCATCTACATCGGGGAGTAGACCCAAACAGTACGGGGACAGAAATCTTTTTCGTGACTTCCTTGGATAGAAAAGAACCCCACAGCCGACAGATAGATGTTTCGAATGCGGACAGATTGGGCATTGGCGAAAGTACCATTACCAACAAGCAAATAAAAAGCAAGACATCCAACAGAAATGATAAGTATTTTTACTCTGATTATTTAGAATATTTCGAGGGTCATTTAGAAAACTACGGCGAACTGATGAAGTCGAGATATTTTGAATTCATGGAAGAAGATTTGACATACAAAAGCTCTTCTCTGTTGGGTATCAAGGGTAGTCTAAAGAGACATATTACTTATTGGGAAAATATAGGTGCTTCAGCATTTATATTAGACATTATAAGTTCTGGATATAAGATTCCTTTCTACCTGACCACTGAATCATCTTTCTCTAACAACAATCGTTCTGCGATCGAACATTCTGATTTTGTAAGGGATTCCATAGAGGATTTAATAGCAAACGGATTTGCAATTAAAGTGCCATTTAAACCAGCTTGTGTCAACCCACTTACTGTTTCTATAAATAAGCAGGGGAAGAAAAGGCTGATTCTTGACTTAAGGATACCGAATAAACTCATTTGGAAGCAGAGAGTAAAATTTGAGGACTGGAAATACGCAATGAATTATTTTGAAAAGGGCTCTTTCATGTTTAAATTTGATTTAAAAAACGGGTATTTCCACATAGATATTTTTCATGCGCACCAAACTTATCTAGGCTTCTGTTTTGATGACAATTTCTACTGTTTCACAATTCTAGCTTTCGATTTATCATCGGCACCTTTCATTTTTACTAAGTGCCTTAGAACAATGGTTAAATTATGGAGAGAAAATTCCATTAAGATAGATATGTTCATAGATGACGGATTCGGTTTAAATAAATCTCTTCAAAAATGTCAAAAGCAATCCGAATTTGTTAGACAGTCTTTAGTTCAAGCAGGATTTAAGATTAACAATGAAAAGTCAATCTGGGAACCACAAAAATCGCTAGAATGGACTGGTCTATTTTGGGATGGAAATTGTTTTTCGCTAAGTATACCGGACAGAAGGATATCGGATTTCTTTTCAGAAGTGAATAATGTACTGAAAAAATTGCCAAAAACGTCTGCCAGACATTTAGCAAAATTAGTTGGAAAAATTATATCTATGATGCCAGTTATCGGTAACATTGCCAGATTAATGACAAGACATTTGTACAGTTTAATACATGGCAGAGACTCTTGGGATAAGGTGTTTTCTATACCCCATAATCATCCTGCCATTGAGGAAATTTTCTTCTGGAAAGAAACGTTACTTAATATTAACGTCCGATATCTATCAAACTCAGTTTTACCAGAAACTATTGTATACAGTGACGCAAGCGATTCAGCAGCTGGGGCCTATTCCGTATCATTCCATGATTCAGTTTTTCATGCTTTTTGGTCTAAAGAAGACGCGCAGAAAAGTTCCACGTTTGGAGAAATCAAGGCAGTTTCTCTCGCAATCAAGGCTTATGAAACAATACTTAAAAACAAGACTGTCTTGTGGTTTACAGATTCTCAGAACTGTGTTAAAGTGATAAATTCAGGTAGCTTTAAGAAAGAGTTGCAGGAGCAAGCGGTTGATATATTTAGATTCTGTGCTAAAAATAACATTAGTTTAGATATGCAGTGGATTCCCCGCGACCAGAACGAGACTGCTGACATCATAAGCAAATGTGTAGACTATGATGACTGGGGTGTGTCAGATGAGTTTTTTAAATTCATAAATCAAATGTGGGGCCCTTATGATATTGACAGATTCGCCAACCACGAAAATGCAAAATTGACAAGGTTTGATTCTTTAGTCTGGAATCCTGGGTGTGAAGCAGTAGACGCATTCAGTCAAAACTGGCATGGAGAAAATAACTGGCTTGTGCCTCCTATATATTTAATTTCAAATACAATGAAACATATGGTGCTCTGCAGAGCTATCGGGACTCTGATCGTTCCTAAATGGCCTTCAGCACTGTTCTGGCCTTTTTTATTTGATGAAGATAGTTTCTGTTCAGGCTTTATTTCTGACATTATTGAATTTGGTCCAGAGGAGAAAATATTCGTGCAAGGCAGAAATAAAAAATCACTGTTCGGATCTGATCAATTCAAAGGAAAAGTACTTGCAATAAGATTTGAACCCAAGTTTGACATAAAATGAATAACATGAGGTTCAAATGATTAATGCAGAGGTTTTTTATCCTGAAAAATTCTTAGATTAAATGTCTAGTCCATTTGTTAAGGGAGCGCAGTAGCTAAGTGGTAGACTGCTTGACTCGAGACTGAGGGGACGCGGGTTAGAGCCTCACCGGCGTCACCGCATTGTGGTTCTTTAGCAAGTCACATTTTCTTAGCTAAGTACTGGTTCAACCAAGGAAGAACCGTCCCTGTTTAACTAAAAGATTGTTGAAGGGGGGCGTAAAGAACCAAATCAAACAAACAAATAACCCATCTTGTTTTAAAAAATTGGGTTTTGGCTATAAAGTACAATATCAAGATAAATTACGGTACTCGATAATAACTTGATCTTTTGCAGTTCTAAAAATAGATGCGAGAGTACTGTACATAAGCTTTTAGTTGCATCATAGGATTTAGGAAAAACATAATTCCAAAAATGTTTAGGGGATTAATTATTATAATATTACTTACAGAATTCCAAGGTATTTTTCCTATATTATATGATGCCATAAAAGTTCACAAGGTTAAGTTGTACACATGTCAATATGAGCCGTAGCTGGTTGTGCTATAATTAGATACACAAATTTCCAAAAGAATGTTACACCGTCTATTTTTATCATAAATTACGATGTGTATGTTTACAAAATGAATGATCTGGATAAAAAATTATTTCTAAAGAGAGATTAGTATTATTTTAACCATTACGTAACGGAATCAATATTCTCGCTCACCTAGCTATGTTGGGAAGGGATTCTTTGGTGATTTGGGTCAGAAAAGGGGCTTTTTTCAGTTTTTTTATTTATCCATCTGTCTTCTCTTTCCGCTTTTGTATATTCTGTGTTAAGTTTAAATGGGTTTTCTTAAAAGCATGTATTTCCATATACATTTCATAGTCATATGAACCTGGGACCTCTAAATTAAAATAAGCTTTCCTCAATCCATTTAAAATTGTTCCCTATGACGTTTTCGGCAAAATTAGTACTAGATGGGATAGATCGCAGAAGCATTTATCTTTGTGACTTTAAACTAGGTTAAGGTCACAAACTACTAATTTAATCTGTCCATGGGTTAAGGAATAAGATTTTATTATATATATATATATCTTTATGAGCCTGCTCAGCCTGAGTATAAGGTAAAGGTCGATTAGTCTAATGAAGTGCTTGTTTAATGCGGTTTAATTCCGTCTAACGGTGCATGTCTGTGTGCGGTGAAAAAATGTTTTAATAAACAGTGCTGATGTTGATGCTACGCAAAATTTAAAGAAATTCAAGGATTTATTTTAGATACAATATGTTCGCATCTCTCGCATTATGCTCTCCATTAATAGATAATGCTGGGCTCTTCAAAAATGCACGAAAAGGGCACAGAATATTGATTCCAATGCGCTGAGTATATTTGCCTAAAAGTTGTTTCCTAGGTGGCAGTTTAAGATAATTTTATGAAAATATTGCTCGTCTCAAGTTGGGAAATATTGCTGGTCCCAAGTTGGTGAGCGTGCATTTCGTACTGCAAATAGTTCATGCTACTAGTTCACTATCTGAGTAAAGAGGGAGACGGGAATCCGGAGTTGATACAATCAATTATCATAGTGAGTACTCCAAGCTGTGGAAGATTTTAGTATTGTTCACAAAGATGGTTCCAAGTTGGCGAGCAGGCCAAGCTGTGGAAGGTTTTAGTACTGCACATATTGCAGGTTCCAAGTTGGCTAGCAGGCCAAGCTGTGGAAGGTATAAGTACTGCACATAATGCAGGTTCCAAGTTGGCGAGCAGGCCAAGCTGTGGAAGGTTTTAGTACTGCACATATTGCAGGTTCCAAGTTGGCAAGCAGGCCAAGCTGTGGAAGGTTTTAGTACTGCACATATTGCAGGTTCCAAGTTGGCGAGCAGGCCAAGCTGTGGAAGGTTTTAGTACTGCACATATTGCAGGTTCCAAGTTGGCGAGCAGGCCAAGCTGTGGAAGGTTTTAGTACTGCACATATTGCAGGTTCCAAGTTGGCGAGCAGGCCAAGCTGTGGAAGCTATTAGTACTGCACATATTGCAGGTTCCAAGTTGGCGAGCTGGCCAAGCTGTGGAAGGTATTAGTAATGCAAACATTGCTGGTTCAGAGTAAGGTTAGTAATCGATACAATCAAGTAACACAGAGAGTAGGCAAAGTTGTGAAGGTTTTTAGTACTGCACATATTGCTGGTTCGTAGTTGGAGTATCAGAGTAAGATCAGTAATCGTTACAATCAAGTACCACATTTGAATTGGTCATGTTGTGTAAGTTTTAGCATTGCACATATTGCTGGTTCCTAGATTGGGTAACATAGTATGATAAGTAATCGTTACAATCAAGTACCACAACGATTAGGCTACGTTATGAAGGTTTTAGTACTGCAATATTGCATGGTCCTAGTTTGAGTATCAGAGTTAGATCAGTAATCGCTACAATCAAGTACAACAGCGAGTAGGCTAAGCTGTGAAGGTTTATGTTCTGCACATATTGCTGGTTCCTGGTTGGAGATCAGAGTAAGATCAGAAATCGTTACAATCAAGTACCACAGCGAGCAGGAGTAGTACTGCACATTTTGCATGTTCCAAGTTGGTAATCATGCCAAACTGTGGAAGGTTTTAGTAATGTATTAATTGCGGGTTCCAAGTTAGTGAGTAGGAAGTTTTGGAAGGAGCCAGAACTCCACATATTGATGGTCCCATAGTTGGGTTACCAGGCATGTATATGGCTGAGCTTCGAACTGATTAGATTTGCACAGGGGTAAAAAAAAAATAAAAAAAAAAAAAAGATGGTCAAAACTGGGCTTTATATAACAAATACATTCTAATTGGCGGCTTTTCGTTTTATACATTTTGCAGATTACGCAAATATTGCCATGGAATTTATGGATATGGCGTCAGATTTGGACAACGCAGAATTGGTAAATCTAGCTTCAAAAATACCCCAGATTCTAAAATGTTCTATCTCCCAGAATACATTTAAAAGCTATTCGTCAGGATTTCGAAAATGGTCAGAATGGTGTAAGAAATATAATTTAACAGCATTTGCAGTCGAACAAAGAAATTTGTTGCTATTCATGTCGGATATAACAGAGAAACAGTCCTCAGTGCAAATACTAAATTCAGTACTTTATTCTATTAGTTGGATTCATGGTATAGCAGGGCTAGATGACCCATGCAAAGCGGATATAGTGGTCAAAATGAAAGAAGGTGCAAAGAGGATCTTGTCAAGGCCATGCACGCAGAAGGAACCTTTGACAATTGAAAACTTGGTAAAGATTGTTTCGGTGTATGGCCAGGACAAAGACAACCTACCTAACTTAAGACTTGTGACAATGTGTGTGGTTGGGTTTTATGGATTTTTCAGATTTGATGAACTGTCCAATTTAAAAAGGTCAAATATAAATTTTTCTGAAAATTATATAAAAGTAAATGTAGAGAGAAGTAAGACAGATACATTAAGGCATGGGTCCCCGGTTAGTATCGCGGCTACAGGGGAAATAACTTGTCCAAAGCTTTGTCTTCTTAATTATTTTGAGGCTGCTAAAATTCCGCCAGATTCTGAAAATTTCATTTTTAGGCCTATAATCAAAACTTCGTCTGGATATAAACTAGACAAGAAAAGGAAACTTTCCTATACTAGAACAAGAGAAATTTTTCTAGAAAGATTACAAGATCTTGGACTTGACAAAAGTAAATTTGGTCTGCATAGTCTTAGATCTGGTGGAGCTTCAGCAGCCTGTAAAGCGGGGGTGTCTGATAGGCTGATTATGAAACATGGTAGATGGAAAAGTGAAAAGTCAAAAGACAGATATATTCATGAAACAGTTCAACAAAAATTGTCAGTTACAAAGAATATATAAACATATTGTGCAGCCCGTTCTTTGTTGTCGATCGGCAGTCTGTTGGCAGTATCCTAAGTATGTTGTTGGTTGTTTATACGGAAATATGTATCACAAGTTTTTGCAGTATGATTCTTTGAATTATGCTGCAAAAAGTTTTGATGTAGATGAAGGTGAAAACATTGAAATGAAATATAAATGATTTATGTTCGTTTTAGACGAAGTCGAATTAGAACATAATTGAATTTATATTTGTTTGATATGTGTTTCGTTAAGTGTTTGGTTATGCCAAGACGTGGTAAGAATAGATCAAGTATGAGATTGATTACCACGAGGAAAGCATTGGTATGCGAGAGCCCGTGATATTGATGAAATGCATGAAAATAAGTAAAACTTAACCTGTGCATATACTTTAGTCATTCGAGCCAAAGATAGCCATAGTGAAGGATCGACCCACCCAACCACCCGTTATTGAAGCAATGGACCTTGTGGGGATGTTAGTATATATTTCAGTATCTGGTGCAGGCGATCTGAGGGGCGGAGCTGTTGGTGGAGTTATAACTGAAGTTAAGTATTTCTTTTTTATGTTTCAAGGGAAATAACCTTAATAGTAATTTGTAATAAGGACAAATGCAGTTACAGTCAGTACTACACACATATACACACTACTATGTAGAGCCGTAGTGGCGAATTTAATAAGCGTTTACGGTGTTGTTCGTACACAAAGGTTTCATGTGATTTGTTATACATTCTTACCAGACAGTAATATCAGCAAATACATGGGTGAAAGTTCTCAGGATTATTCCTGAATCCAGGATTCTGAGGTTGACTTTCCACGGAAAGTCAGCCTCAAATTACTGAATTAAGTAGCTTTTCTGATTTATTTTCAGTTTCTCTTAAGACAATTGACAGTTAAAACTTGAAAATCTTGATATTTTATAGCGGTAATTCTTGATTTAAGATTTGAATTTCAAAAAGTCAGGATTTTTGAAATTTTGAACTTTCAACCATGCAAATACCACATGATTCATTGCAGACCAACTCACTGCACCATGAGGAAGAGAAACAGAACATTTATAGAAACAAGACACATACACCACAATAAAGCAAAGCAACAAGCCTAAGTGATGAAAGTCTATGTTGTTTATACTTGCATTATAAAGCAAAGTGAGCCGGAGTGGTTATCTATTTAAGCAAGAAACGTGGATTAAGCAAGCATATCATGAGATCCAAGAATCGAGAAATGTGTTGAACGTACATGCAGTACGAAAGCATCTGTCTTAAGCAAGTACTTTTTGAGTATCACTTAGGTACTTGCTTAATACATGTTGGACTGTAATTGATCCTCTAAAGATGATAACACAAGGCCTTGTTTTGCTCAGAGACTTTTCAGTATTTTTCAGGTATTTGAATGCTATCAGAGTGTGGTTACCATAGGGTAGACTAAGGTCAGCGTCCAAGACTTCAAGGTCACAAATTCGTGTGGTCTATAGCCTAACTTCAAGAGTGTTCCAGAAGTCTATTTGAAATATCTCTGTGAAAAAGTCGCTCAAAATAAATCGATCGGCAGTCTGTTGGCAGTATCCTAAGTATGTTGTTGGTTGTTTATACGGAAATATGTATCACAAGTTTTTGCAGTATGATTCTTTGAATTATGCAGCAAAAAGTTTTGATGTAGATGAAGGTGAAAACATTGAAATAAAATATAAATGATTTATGTTCGTTTGAGACGAAGTCGAATTAGAACATAATGTAAGTAATAATGTTAGTAATGGTAGTAATAATGTTAGTAAAGGTAGTAATAATGGTAGTAATAGTAGTAATAATGGTAATTATAATGTAAGTAATGGTAGTTATGGTAGTTATAATGTGAATGATAATGGTAGTTATGGTAGTAATAATGGTAGTAATAATGGTAGTAATGGTGGTAGTAAAGGTAGTAATAATAGTAGTAATGGTAGTAAAATGGTATTTATAATGGTAGTAATAATGGTAGTCATAATGGTAGCATTGGTAGTAATTATGGTAGTAATGGTAGAAATAATGGTAGTTATAATGGTAGTATTATAAGCAATAATAGTAGTAATGCTAGAAATAATGGTATGTATGGTAGTAATAATGGTAATAATGGTAGTAAAATGGTAGTAATGGTAGTAATAATGGTAGTAGTAATGGTATTTAAACAAATAATGGTAGTATTAATGATAGTAATGGTAGTAATAATGGTAGTAATAATGGTAGTAATGATGGTAATAATAGTAGAAATAATGGTAGTAATGGTAGTAATAATGGTAGTAACGGCAGTAATAATGGTAGTTATAATGTTAGAAATGGTAGAAATGGTAGTAATAAGGGTAGTAATAATGGTAGTGATAATGGTAGTAATGGTAATAATAATGGTAGTAATGGTAGTAATGGTAGTAATAAAGTAAGTCATAATGTTAGTAATGGTAGTAATAATGGTAGTAATAATGGTAGTAATTGTAGTAATAATGGTATTAATGGTAGTAATAATGGTAGTAATGGTAGAAATGGTAGTCATAATGGTAGAAATAATGGTTGATGTAGTAGTAAAAGTAGCAATAATGGTAATAATAATGGTAGTTATAGCAGTAAAAGTAGTAATAATGGCAGTAATGGTAGTAATAATGGTAGTATTGGTAGTAATAATGGTAGTTATAATGGTAGTAATGGAAGTAATAATGGTAGTTATAATGTTAGTAATGGTAGTAATGGTAGAAATGGTAGTAATAATGGTAGTTATTATGGTAGTTATAGTAGTAAAAGTAGTAGTAATGGTAGTAATAGTAGTTTTAATGGTAGTAATGGTAGTAATAATGGTAGTTATAATGGTAGTAATAGTAGTAATAATGGTAGTTATAATGGTAGTAATAGTAGTAATAATGTAAGCAATAATGTTAGTAATGGTAGTAATAATGGTAGTAATGGTAAAAATAATGGTAGTTATAATGTTAGTAATGGTAGTAATGGTAGTAATAATGTAAGTAATCTAGGTAGTTATGGTAGTAGTAATGGTAGTAATAATGGTAGTAATGGTGATAGTAATGGTAGTAATAATAGTAGTAATGGTAGTAAAATGGTATTTATAATGGTAATAATAATGGTATTTATAATGGTAGTAATGGTAGTAATAATGGTAGTAATAGTAGTAATAATGGTAGTAATAGTAGTAATAATGGTAGTAATGGTAGGAATAGTAGTAATAATAATTGTAGTAATGGTAGTAATGGTAATAATAATGGTAGTGATAATGGTAGTAATAATTTATAATGGTAGTAATGGTAATAATAATTGTAGTTATGGTAATTATGGTAGTAACAATGGTAGTAATAATGGTAGTAATGGTATTAATAATGGTCGTAATAGAGTAATGATGGTAGTAATGTTAGTAATAATGGTAGTAATGGTAGCAATAAAGGTTGTAATGGCAATAATAATTGTAGTTATAATGGTAGTAATAATGTTAGTAATGGTAATAATAATGTTAGTTATGGTAGTAGTAATGGTAATAATGGTTGTAATAAAGGTAGTAATGACGGTAATAATGGTAGTAATAATGACATAAATGGTAGTAATTATGGTAGCAATAGTAGTAATAATGGTAGTAATGGTAGTAATAATGGTAGTAATGGTAGTAATAATGGTAGTAATGATGGTAGTAACGGTAGTAATAATGGTAGTAATGGTAGTAATAAAGGTAGTAACGCAATAATAATGGTAGTAATATTTGTAGTAATAATGGTAGTAATGTAGTAATAATGGTAATGATAATGGTAGTGTGATAGAAACCTGTTTGGTAGATACTTTAGAAAGCTAAAACCTGTTGAGGAGTAGTAATGCTCCCTTTAAAAAGCTCAAACTTGTTGAAAGAGTAGTTAATTTCCTTGGGTGACTTAATATTTTTGTACCAGATTTCATTGTTTGTAATACATTTGCTGTTTAATTAGCTTTCTTCATCAGATATATAGGTGTATATATTGCTTGACTAAGAAATACTTTGTTTTGGACAACAATATGATATTTGCACCCCAGTACCATTCCAGCATTTATACCAGCACATTATTGTGAGATATAATGCGATCTTAATCAATGGGAATCATTTGTGCTGGGGCCAACCATAGTGTTGAGCCCTGCAGTCTAGGTTATTGGCCTTATGGGACAACTTAAAACCAGACTGACACTCTAGTCCTTAGTGGGACTCCAATAGTGCCAATGCCCATTCTATTTACCAAGTAGAATTTCTAAATTATCATAATTCAGACCAAAGTCTCATATTATAGAATGTACTTGTCTTAATGAATTGCCATTTCTAAAAATACAACTAATAATCTTTTACCACCACTCCATCAGGCCTCAAATCCAGAGACTCGAACCTATATATATAGTGAACATCACCTTTGCTCTTGGGAAAACATCCATAATTTAGCACAAAAACACAATGCAAAGTATTTTTGTCATGTTTTTTCCAGGGGCTGTGGTAAACTATATATTAGCCTAGCTGTTGGATGGAGACTAGACGATCAATCCTAGCCCGATCCAGCCTGAGCTTACTACAGAAGTGGTGCCCTGACCAGGAATTGAGTAAAACCTGATGGAAGTAGATCATAATGACATAATTTTGACATTTTTCTTATATTTTAATACTTATATTCATTGCATTTGTCAATTCTGTACCTTTTTGTATATGCATTATGTAATATTGTAACTTGCTTATATCATGTCCTGTGGAAAGTTTGTTTGTCCACAAAAGTTTGATGGTACTTCAGATGATTTGGACAGCTTTTTCGTCCAATTCCATATTGCATGTCAACTGAATAAATGACCAGAAAATCAAAAAACATTCTGGTTAGGTCAATGTTTAGAAGAGCCAGCATTATTGTATACCAACGGTCTGCTTCAACATGAAACATTTTGTCAGTCAGCTACCTTTGAAATCTTACAACAATCTCTATATCAAAGATTTGAGCCTTCTATGCATATCTATATAGAAGCTTTCTATAACAGACAATTATGTGAGAGTGAAACTGTTACAGCTTATGGTTGTGATTTAAGACATTTACCTTTAAAAGCATACCCAGAGCAACTTATAAATGACTTACAGTCCATTATTACAAAATAGTTTATCCATGGCCTCGGCGGTAAGGGCTGGTCAAACCATGTTTTGTTTCACTGTCCTCAAAGAATACATGAAGCTATAGAGATTGCTATAGGAAGGAAAACTTTCAATGACTGTCATTACTGTTTGCAGCAAGAAAGTTCTACTATAGTACATGATAATTCATATAGCTATAAGCTGGCCAGACATGTCAATAAATCTCAAAGGTTTCAACCTTTTGACAGAAAAAGTACCAGGGTTAAATAAGTTTCAAGATCTGATATTTTTTCAGAACACAAACAGTTACAGACATCAGTGTCTTTAGAAGACCATTATACATGTGACCGTGTTGAAGTTGTTGAGATTCCATGTTCTAACATATCCCATGGCATCTCAGCTCACCTTCAATCGTCCAATGCGTCTGACGTACAATTTGACATCAATAACATGACACACTGTGGGTCTTAAAAAACAATGATGTTTTGCAACTTGATATCGAAAGTACAGAGGTTAAAGCTGCATAGTCTGTAACTACGAACATTTTTCGAAAAAAAAAATTCTTTTTAAATCATTTGTAAAAGTAGAATTAATTCATGTTGTCACAATAAATCTAATTTCTACAGCTGAAAACTGTATGGAAAAGTGAATTATCTTATAAAAACAGGTGTTTTTTCTCTTGTTTGTAATTATTTACGTCCCTCCAATAATTCTAGACAGTTAATTTTGAACATAAATGCTGTTGTTTTGGCACTAATAATTTGTTAATTATTGCGAAAAAGGTAAAATGTATGCATGAATTTTATTATTTTTACTGTGTTCTTGAATAATAGAAACATTATTTCTAAAATGAAAAGATCAAAAGTTACAGACTATGCAGCTTTAAAGGTTATCATGTCTCCTGTATTCAAAACACATTTTGTCATTATATGCCAGTTAAACAGGAGTTTTCATGTTATCCCAGCGTTCAGCCATCTGTCTTGTTTAAAACTGCTTACAAAGCTTTGGTTAATCTGAAACACAGAATTCATGATAACTCAATGGGAGATTATTACCCCAACATTGAACTTTTGCCATGTATGGTCATGTGGTCCTGTACCAAACAGACACGTGGCTATGTGATCAGATGCTGCAAAAGAGATTTTCCAGTATAGATGTACAATCTTTATTATTGAAGGCTACTTGTATATTTTTCATATTTAGCCTTGCTGATCTGTATGTAGGGATTAGTTTGATAAGAGATTAAATGTATAACTGATCATAGTTTGCTACTTCAGAAATGTTTATTTACTCAATATGTTTCTATCAGTAGTATAGACTTTATTAAATTTTACTTATGAAAAATTTAAAAACAACAAGGGAGAAATGTGATAGAAAAAATAGTAAGTGAGTATGATCAGGAAGTACCACAATCACAAACTGCAGACAACCCCGTGGCACCGCGAGGAAGAGCCGCTCAACCATCACGAGACACCAGGAAGACAAATTAAGCAAAGCAATCAGCTCTCTCTTCCCCATCAAGATAATTGCAATACTAGAATGGACATAAAGTAACGTACAACAAAACATAGAACAATTACAGACTCCCACAATGGGAGTAACAATAACAAAAAGTCAACAACAACAGAACCACCGCCTTAGAACTGACAGCAGCCTAAGCCACCGGGGGGCTTAAATGCATTTTACTGGTACCAAATCTTCGCCCGAGATTCTGCTGTTGTTGAAGTACAAGAAATGTTCAGCTCGCATGGAGGCCATCTAACTAATGCAATGTATCATCATGGAAAACACTCTTGTTTGGTAGGTACTTTAGAAAGCTAAAACTTGTTTAGGAGTAGGTATGCTCCCTTTAAAAACCTCAAACTTGTTGAAAGAGTAGTTACTTCCCTTGATTGACTTACTATTTGTTCCAGATTTTATACTTAATACATTTGCTGTTTAATAAGCATTCTTCATCAGATATATTTGTATATATCCTCTGACTAAAATTACTGTTTTGGACAACAATATGATATTAACACCCCAGTATCATTCCAGCATTGATACCACCACTTTATATTGAAATATAATGTGATCTTAATCAATGGGAATCATTTGTGCTAGGCCAACCATAGTGTTGAGCCCTGCAGTCTAGGCGTGGGCACTTTTGGGGCATAAGGTGTCACTAGGCTTATAAATATAAGCAAACACTCCTGATCTGATTTTGTCCTGTTGCCCAAATGGGAAACCCAAAATAAGGTCACAACAGGGGGTCAAAGGTCATCAAGTGCATTATATGGTGGTGAGTTTAATTTGCAAATTTTGTATTTATATTTATTTCGCAAAATAAAAAGCAAATTGGTTTATCGAACTCAGCCAACATTCCTTGAATAAATGCGCCCAATATACAAAACATACTGACCCTACACAAGTTCACAAAGGGGTCAAAAGGTCACTAAGTGTAATTAAAATTCGTGATTTTATGCATATAAAATAATGATTTGGACTGACATTGATGGAATTCTTTGTACCTTGTCTGATCGATATGAGTGACTTTATTTTAATTGGAATATCATTTGTTTCAATTCCTATGACCTCATAAAAGGTCATTATGAGGGTCAAGGGTCATCAAGTGCAATTTCAGAATCATCATCTAAGTGTTATTACGAATGTATGTTTACATTTTTATTAGATAAAACCTACCTGGGCTTTTTAACAGCAACTAGTTTTAAAATTACCTTTTCTTATTTTAGAGGCTGGTGCCTTCATTTGAAATGTACGTATTATTGGGGTCAAAGGTCACAAGGTGCATGTGTGACCAGGTGCCTATTTTCTAAAGCACCCTATGCAACTTTCGCATAAATCGTTTTAACCTGAAATTGACCGTAAAATATCTCGAATGTCATTTATAGATATACAATTAAAACTGATATCTTTCACCTCTTATAGTAGTAACTTATTAATAAGTGTCCTTCTTTCCAACTCATCCTTATTATCTGACTCTTCCACAATGTTCAATGGATTGCCACTTGTAATAGAACTACAGCCGCAAGACGGGAGATATTGATATTACTAGTAGGACTAGATCTACATTTACACCGTCTTGTTGCACACACTTTGCAGCTGCATTGCAACAACTGCGTACATACTTTAGGAATATGTTCTTACAGCAACAGCCTTGGTTTCAATTGGTTGCTGTAGGGGACTCGCAACCATGCACAAGCTTCCGGATCAATGTGCTCTGGGGATGGAATTGTAACGTTCAACCATATAGTTGTCTGATAATGGGCTCGTCTTATGTGGAGTTTAATGCACCTGATGTAGAAGGAAGCCTACATGGGTCTTTTCCCTTATTAAACAAAAACACTCGCATTTGGTCAACATTTGTGACCCGATTGATGGGTCAAGTATTTTGCAGACTACTATTTCATTTATTAGATGCCCACATCCTAAACCTGTCGGATACTGCTCCCTTGCGTAAATTCTTGGCTACATGATACATGTATATAACACATACTCAGTCTCTGAAATATGCAATTTAAGTTTTATTTAGAGCCTACTTAGATATTTGGCTTCCTGAAGGTTCATAAACACTTTTCTTTTGAAAGTAGACTATTTCTCTGGCTGATTTCAAGGGAAAAAATCAAAGCGGTTCACGGTGATTCAATTGTGGAACAAACTGTAATTCCCCTGGTATTTGAGGTTGGATTGTCTCGTAATGACCCAGATGCTTCCCCATAGCAAGGAGAAAATCAGTGTACCACTCCCATAATGCTTGCAATGTATAAATTTCTATATTTTCAGAGCCAAGCCTAAGTTCAAAAGCAATCTTCTGGAGACCTCATTTGAGGGATTAAACATCTTCTGATTCTCTCTGTTTTTCCAAAACGCCTATAGAAACGTTTTTACATGTAGGATAGCACAGGCAATCTTCTACTGCAAAATCATACATTGTAAGTAAGGGTGCAAAGATCAGGAATCGATACAATCAAGTACCACACCTGACCCAGGATACCAATGGGAAAGTGACAAACTCACAGTTATACACCACAAACGAGAGCCAAGAGGTCAGCCGTTTCCCAGCAGGTGACCATAAGGCGCAAATAAACAGACGCACACAAAGGCATAACAAACACAAGAAAGAAAAAACATAAACGATCCACAAAAGAAGTACTGCCTAAGAAAGTTCTGTAAAATATTTTACTGGAAGGCTTAACCAGCATCTGTAAATCAAATTATGACTATGGCATTATCTATTCTGACTTAGGTAATTTCAGTATTGGGTTTAAGTCCTCCCTTGAAGTGTGAAGGCAAAGATGCAAAGTGATTTATCTAGCGGTGGTAATAATCGCCTAGACGGTCTAGAATCGCAAGAAGTGGACGCCTCTTCTGAAGTATCCGTATGCCTCCTAGTACTTAGCTTTTACGACATGAAACTTGAAAAACAAGGGCTGTGATATTTAACCCTCTTTTTAAGGTGTTTGAGGTCTACCAATCTTAATATGTCAATTACATCTATGTTGCCTTAGTCACAGCACTCCCATCAGTCAAATGCTGCTTGTAGATGCTCGTAACACCAATCCTCGCCCAGAGCAGACACCGTCTTGCTTTTAACCAATGTTGGCAAATGATGCACATCTGTTTATCAAATTTACCCTAGCTTAGTACTGGTTCAACCCAGGGAGACCCGTCCCTGTTTAACTGAAAGATTGTCGATGGGACGTAAAGAATCAAATCAGACAAAATCTGTTTATCAAACGAGCTGCAGGCACCTGCCTGTTGCAGGTAGTTTCAATTAAGAAATAAATACTCTTGCTTTTGTGGGTCGGACCTCAGACTATGAAGGTTCCGACTTAAAGACTTATCTATAGATGAGATTGTTGGGGCCTGATGCTGCATCTGTTATCTGTTCCAGGAGGGTTTAATTGTTGGATTCATTTTGCTCCAGTATTCAGGAGATGATTCATGGATAAGTATGGGGCCTTTCATGCAAACAAAACATCTATGTGTCCTAATCCACTGCATAATTAATGACGAGGTTGGTACCGTAAAACTAGTTTAAGCCCTCAAGCAATTTTCTTACTGGCCGTTCCAAGGCGGTGTTTCTTTTGTGGATCTTTTTCGTTATTTGTTATTTTTGTTTGTCTTTGCCAATACTAGATGTCTGTTTGTTGCAACCTTGTGGTCACCTGTTGGGGAAGAGCTGACCTCTTGGCTCTCTTGAATGTGATGGTGTCTTGTGTTTTTGTCACTTTCCTATTTCGGTGCCCTGGGTCAGGTGTGGTACTTGATTGTATCGATTCCTGAGCTTTGCCTTCTTCTTTACTTTAAATAAAAGATGAGATTGACTGATTTTAATTGATCAAGCTGTATTTGTGATGTAACAAAAAGTGTAATTAGGTTCGTTTTCTGTGTGTAAAAAATGCCTTTGGTGCTCGGTGTTAATCACATCAGATGCGCAGCCGATGACAATAAATACAGCGCACCAAGTGCAGACTGATCAGTGCACAGTAATGCGTTTCCAAGACTGCTTTATATTTCATTCAAAATGTTAGATTGAATTACAAAGACTTTTATTATGTGCTTTTTGTGGAAAAGTGATAACTATCACAAATGTACATAACCAATCCAGGCACTATGTAGTAACTGTACATACATACATACAGACAAACAGACAGCTGTGTTTGTGATCGCAGATGATAAAATTTCAACGATTTATCAACTAGACATCAGTGTTTCAGTGATTTGAAATTATTTGCAGCAAAATGCCAGTGTCCTTGATGTTTAAGTACTGTGTTTAATGTGTTATACATCATTTTGCACCTATTGACCTTTGACCTCATATATTGACCTTAATTATGATCTTTGGTTTGGGCAACAGGCAAAAAATGAAAGAGGACATGTCCCATAGTAACTTAGGCACTGTTGCCCTTCATGCCTCAAAAGTGCCCACAAACGTGTTTTCTAGCACTCTTAACGATAGACTAGACACTCTAGTCCTTAGTGGAACTCCAACAGTGACAAAGCCCATTCTATTTACCAAGTAGAATTTCTAAATTATCATAATTCAGACCAAAGTCTCATATTATAGAATGTACTTGTCTTAATTAATTGCCATTTCTAAAAATACAACTTGTATTCTTTTACCACAACTCCATCAGGCCTCAAATCTAGAGATTCGAACCTATACATGTATATTTAGTGAAAATTATTTTGGCTCTTGGGGAAACATCCATATTTTAGCACAAAAACGCAACGCAAAGTATCCTTGTCAAGTTTTCCCAGGGGCTGTGGTAAACTAAATATTAGCCTAGCTGTCGGTCCGAGACTAGACGCTCAATCCTAGCCCAACCCAGCCTGAGCCTACTCTAGTAGTAATGATAGTAATAATGGTAGTTATAACAATAATAATAGAGTAATGGTAGTAATAATGGTAGCACATGCGCGGACTCCACTGGAAAGTCACAAGTCATAAGTTTCTATAGGGTATAAGACCCCCTCTTTGAAAACAAGTTGGACCCCCCACCCCTTGAAAAAATTTGCCCCCTCTGGAACCTTGGAAACTTATAGTTTCTATGAAATAAACCATTGGACTACTGTAAAATAAGTTGAGGACTAAAAAAAGCAAAAAAACGACAGGGCTCTTTTTATGACAGATGGGCCTGGACCCACATCCACACCCCTCCCCATCCTACCCACCCTCCGACGAAAGGTTCTGGGTCCGCGCATGGTAGAAGCATTTAAAGCAATAGTGGTAGCAGTAAAGGCAACACTAGTAGTAGATTTAGAAAGAAAGTAGCAGCAGCATCTGTAGCACTAGTAGTAGAAGCAGCAATAGAAATAGTAATATACTATACACAATAAGTTTAGCAATTGTTTTGTATGCGTGAGCCCATCCACATCAGATCTCAAGTTTCCATTTGCTGTCATGAAGATACAAGCGCCAATCATCTGACAAAGTTTTCCATTTAAAAAAAAAATAAGGAATAAACAAACGCAGCGGTCGTACAAAAGTGACGCTAAATTTTAAGGCTATCGGGTAACGTGGGTATTTCTGATCATTGGAGGAGGCCAAAAACATTTTAAAGCGATTGCTTGGCCACAGAAACCAAAAAACATAGCAAATGCTGCAATTTTTTTAACTGCCTAAGAGAAATAAAGGACCAAGTTTTCACAATTTGACGTTTTTATTAATGCTTTTACGTTATCGCCTTTAAACGGTGTTTCTAGTCTTTTTTTTTTCGAACCACATTGACAAGTGAAACTGACTTATGCTTTCCAACACATTCAGAAAAATAATATTGAATGAAACATCTTCATGGCTATAGAGCACGAGCCGAAAGATAAAATCTAACGTCACCATTATCTCGCAAATGCGTCGCACCATTTTCCGGCAACCGAAGGTTTAAATCAACCATAAGATGATTTACATTGTAAGCCTATGCCATTTTTTTCAAACTGAGTCTCTGTTGAATTGGCATGCCAATTAACATTAGAAGTGTAATCAAATGATGACTACGTTTTGACGTCATTGATGGCAGCTGATTTTCAGCATGAAATCTCTATCACATCTGTCTCACAACCAATAGTTTTATAGGCGCATGATGCATAAGGAAAATGTAAGACCACCAAAGGAAAAAATCACATGATAATCATTTAGCATTACTTACAACGGATGTCATTTTTGCTTATTGTCCCCTCCTGCAATTCTTGCTCTCTCCAAATGCCTATTTAAAGGATGGCGTCTGTAAATTCGTGGTTTCATTTGCCTAAGATCCTGTTCTTGTTATTGCATTTGAAATTGTTCGACATTGCACAAAGATGCACACATAAAGATGCGAAACATAAGAAATTGCTAAACTTATTGTGCATAGTATTTTAAGTACATTATAAATAAATAGATAAGTACATTGCAGTATTGTGTATAAAAAGAAAAGTTACCTCAAGTACGCTTGTCGTAACAATAGGTTTAATGAGTATTTGGATAACCTTGACATATTTATAGAGCTAAACTAGGCTAGCCTTTAGTTAAGTGTTAAGGGCGAGGGGCGGTTATTAAGTACTGAGCCCTTTTCAACAGTGTTGTCCATATTTAGCCGTTTTATCTTTGACTATAAACGGCTATGTAACCAACCTATCCGTGTCATTTTGTTTCAACAATTTGCATAAGAAATGTCAAGTCCCCAAGGCAATTCCTGCTGATATGGTTCCATACCTTGGGTAGCTCATTAAAATATGTAAGCTTATAGTGAATTATCAGTTTTAACACATGTCGTTTCATAAAATAAGCTATAAATAACAATTATACGAGGAACATTTGGAAAGTACGTAGCATGGTCTTTTATCTCAGTAACCGATCATGTTTTGTATCATTTTAAGTCACCGTTTATCCTTTATATTAGAATAAAATTCATTATTAGGATGTTATACTGCAGATACGAAATGTATTCTTGTGAATACATGATCTGTTTGTATACTGGAACAAGAAATTGTGTTTATGAAACACTGTACCCCCAACCATATGCTTATCCATAAGGATCATCTCACCTTGTAATCTACTCACCATCCTTTATCAGCTGACCGAATCTGAGGCTACTAGTTGTAATGGTTTTCGAGATTTATCTTTGTTTCAAGTTTTCTATGTGCAAATTTGCAAAAGGCAATAACCCGTAAAAATGCAAAGGGCAATAACTCGAAAAAATAGAATAACTTTTTCTTAAATTTTCACCAGGTAATCTACTCATTGTCCTCTATCAGCGGTCCGAGTTTGAAGCTCCTAGCTGTAATAGTTTTTGAGATATCAAGCTTTCTATGTCCAACTTTTCCAAGGGCAATTACTCCAAAACATCAAAGGGCATTAACTAAAAAGAGTTGTTTTGATTTTTACCAGGCAATCTACTCATTATCCTCAATCTGCTGACTAAGCTTGAAGCTCCTAGCTGTTTTTAGCTATCTTGATTATAAAATAAAATTTGCAAAGGGCATAACCTGTAAAATGCAAAAGGCAATAACTCGAAAAAATAAAATAACTTTTTCTTAAATTTTCAAAAGGTACTCTACTCGTTATCCTCTATCAGCTGTCCAAGTTTGAAGCTCCTAGCTGTAATAGCTTTTGAGATATCAAGCTTTCTATGTCCAAATTTTCAAAGGGCAATAACTCAAGAAAATATAATAACTTTTTTTCAAATATCACCAAGTAATTTACTCATTATCCTCTATCTGCTGACTAAGTTTGAAGCTCCTAGCTGTTATATTTTTTGAGATATATTGATTACAAAATGTCATTATGACCCTTTAAAAGGGACATAACTCCACAAAGGGAGATAACTTGGCCTAAAAAAATACGGGTCAGCTAATTTTTGATGACAAATCTATTTATGAAATTTCAAAACTGTGACTTCATTTTTGTAACGGACGCACAAACGGACGGACGGAAGGACCGATGGACGGACAAGCCCAAAGCAATATGCCCCTTCAACTGTTTCAAAGTTGGGGGCATAACAAATAAACATTCCATTTAATAGGTACATTTTTCCATTTGAGAAGTGTGCAGAACATTAACAATATTTGATGAAATTAGATAAGTTTGTACCATTTGGTAAGCTACCATCTGGTAACGTCATTAAAAAAGTAATGGCCAAGTTTGTTGCTTCTAATAATTAAATACCTGGACAACAATACAAAGTAAACGTTTGAAAAACAAAGCAATGCGTTTATTTTTACGACTAAAATCGCATGTCACAATTCACACACACACATATATATATATATATATATATATATATATATATATATATATATATATATATATATATATATATATATATATATATATATATATATATATATATATATATATATATATATATATATATATATATATATATATAGATATATGTATATATATATATATATATATATATACTAAAATCGCATGTCACAATTCACATATATATATATATATATATATATATATATATATATATATATATATATATATATATATATATATATATATATATATATATATATATATATATATATATATATATATATATATATATAACCGGCAGTATTTCAAACATGCTATATGTCTGTATTTTTGTCAAGCTTGCACACTTTGCGCTCTTTGCATTTAAACCAAAAGAAATTTTGTAAACCAGACAAAGGGAAGATAACTCTTAAAATCTTCAAATGGGATAGAATGAGTTTAGTTTGCTTGTTTGATTTGATTCGTTACGTCCCATTCAACAATTTTTCCGTTATGTCGGGGTGGGTCTTCCTTGGTTGAACCAGTACTAAGCAAGGATAAATACAGTTTTAAACAAGTCAACATTTTTGCGGAACGAAAAGATTTTAAGTGTTATTTGCTACAAATTAAGAAAACTTAAACACAATATGCATATTTCGTGCTCCTCTACAATTTGTAGTAAAAGTATAAAGAAAATTCGCAAAGTCCCATTTTCGAAAGCGTATCATGTCTCTATTAGTCAATATTTTTGGAATGTGAAGGCTTAAGTCGTGCAAGCGGTGAGTGCATAATTAAGGTGGCACCAAATATTTAATTTGTCAAATCATGATTATAAACAAGATTCCCAATTCCCTATCGATTTTCCCAAATTGTGCTTCAAATTTTCACCAGTGTATATACACTTACTCATTTTGAGCACGTGTACGCCATGTCTTTTTTCCACCATCAATCAAGTAGCTTCCAAAAATTTATTATTCGATAGCATTTTTTATCAACGCATTGTGGAGTTACGCTATGCAGCGAACTTTCCAAATGCCCCTCGTAGCGTTAGTTAAAATTGTATATTTTTCAAATGCTTCACACAAAACAGGACCAAACTATCCAACAAGACTCTTTCCATACTCGAGCGGCGCCTTCCCCCCTTTGGTTTGAGGCCCAAAGTCTTTCTGACATCCCGCTTGATAATTATGCATTGTCATCGAATGATTAGCCTACTTTTAACATTGGAGTTCAAAATTTTATGGTACAAAATGATGTTCATAATTATACTGCACAGCAAACTCTAATTAACAATTACGAATAAGAAGGACCACGAATAGAGCACAGTGAGTGTTTAATTTCTAAAGCAAATTATTTTGAGGCTACTGACAGATCTTGAACCCATGTTGTTAGATAGGGCAAGAGGAGGGAACCAGCCAGTCTAGTATAGTAACGGTGCTCTGACCAACCGTTGATCTCTAGTAGGACTATAGTAGCGACTATCGATGTTCGAATTAAACTTTAGTTGATAAAGAAGGAACTATTAGTCCTATATAGTTCGATTCGAAGTGCGCCGTTATCGTAATTTTGCAGCAATAATAGAAGGATTCTTGAATGTCTCGATTAAATGACGCTAGTGACGTCACATCCTGATGTTATGGCCATTTTCAAGGCAAGATGGCTAGTCCAGGCTATCAATTTAGAGATTCTTTGCAATTTTATGCTCAGAGAAATTCGAGAATAATGCTTTTTTATTAATACTGATACATTCGATGGCTGGCTGTGTGAATTTCTGTTTTGGCGGTTGTTTTCGTAAATGCTTGCGACACGGGTCATTAGAGATCATTCCGTTTTAAAACCCTCTCAGTAGCCACGGAAATGTAAAATACAAAAGGGGGGCATATACAAAAATAAAATACAATGCCGTTAAAGAGATATTGCCATTTTTGTAGGTAGTGCGTTTTCATTGGGCATGAGTTTAGATCAGTTTACTTGATTTCAAAGTTGCCTGTCCATTTAAAACGGACATAGTCGTACTATAATTATAAACTGTCTTCATGAACTACAATTCCTGGTCCGGTCACATACTACCTCTGACTAGAGCAGAGCAGAGCAGCTGACGCGGCTACGGACGAAATTACTTTGACATTTTAGACAGACTGATATAGTGCTCAATGTAGAAAAGGATATAAAATGTATTCTAAGACCACTCAATGTAAATATATCTACTCGTACATGAATGATAGTTTTAAGAATGAAATTCTGAACTCAGGATTTTGGGATTGACTTGACCATCTCCACACGAAATTGCTATTATTTTGTAAGCATACTGCATGGTTTAAGGTCGGAATTTCAGTATTATGGACATTTTTACTTTCACCCATGTATTTACAGTCAGTGACAAAAAGTAATCCCAATTGTAAGAAATCCCATAGATTTCAATGTATTCCTACGTTTGCAAGCTTTGTTTTTGTTTGTTTGATTTGATTCTTTACGTCCCATCAACAATCTTTCAGTTAAACAGGGACGGTTCTTCCTGGGTTGAACCAGTACTAAGCTAAGATAAATGTGTCTTGCTCAAGGACCACAACGCAGTGACGCAGGTGAGGCTCGAACCCGGGGCCTCTCGGTCTCGGTCTCGAGTCAAGCACTCTACCTATGAGCCACTGCGCTCCCTATCCACGTTTGCAAGCAAATTTACTACGCTACAGCTAGCTTTTGGCGTCATTTAGGTAATGTTATTCTTATTTTATTAAATTCCATTTTTAAGCTGCAGATATTTTAAAAATGTATGATTTGTTTTGACTTTTTTGGACAACGTTACCATTGGTATATATGTAAAGTGGCATTTTTAAGAGTGTAAACGTTTAAACTGTTGTATTGGCATAATGCATATTATTTCGTATTTACATTATACATCTTGATAAATCACAAGAAAGGTTTTTTTGTAACTATGAAAATGCACTAAAGTCTATGAGTAATTAATTTTGTGGAATTACTTTTTCTCCTTGACTGTACAACACACCCAGCAGACATACAACCTTAAACAACGTTGTATCAACGTCGATGCGACGTTACGACGTAACGTCGCATCGACGTTGATTCGACGTTGTTTGACGTCATGTGACTGCTGGGCAGGTATTTATGTGCTACGATTTGTCTGAGAAGTATTATATCAGATCACACACAGATCAATCATTATTAATGCTCTTCGGTTCTGGAAGATGTTTAAACTCCTTTTGCTTATTATTCTTATACTTCATAATTTCTGATTCTAAAACACCACCATTTAAGAGAGTAGCACACAAGCTCAGCACGGCTGCCATTGCAAAACTCCAAGTAAAACACTTAAGTCCATAGCAGTACTTTCTGCCCTCATAACCTATGCTAGCATCATAAATTTTACCATACACTGTCTGAATGGCAAGTCCACCAAAAGCATTTCCACAAATTACGGTTCCCCAGTTGCGTCCAAAATATTTTGTTCCGTAAAATTCACTCAACATGGTGGGCGTCAGGCACCAGAGTGCACCGTTAGGCATACCTATTCCGATTAGGGCTAACACCATAACCCATAACTGATCCGACCAAAATATACAAACGACCATCACTATCGTTTGAAAAATGTTAAAGGCGAACAAAACAACGATGCGTGGCACCTTATGAAGAATGGCATCGGATAGAAATCCCGCGATAAACTTAGAAATGACGCCGAAAATGGGGTTTAATGTCGTGAACAATGTCGTATAACCTTCCAAATCGTATGATTTTAAATACACGGCAATGTTATTTTGGAACATGAGTTGTAGTCCTGCACAAAATATATAGGCCCAAAATAGGAAATGAAAGTTAATCTTTGTCAGAAGCTTGAATCCAGTGATATTTTTCTCATCTTCGGAATTCCATTCCTCATTGCTTTCTGATGTGTCTGGTAATGTATAATCTGTTACAGTCCCAGAATCGACCGAATCAGCGTAGTTAGTTAGAAATATCATGCCTAGTAAAGCGATGGCCCCAAAAAGGCAAGCACTCATCAAATAGAACCCCTCCAAATTTTGATTTTGTTCATCATGCACGTGACCTTTAGCAAAGATGACTCCATATACTAGGGCGATGAGGGCGGGACCAGCGCTGAACGAAGCATCGAGGATACCCACTACTTTCCCACGATGTTTGGCACTGAAGTTGTCTATGTTTGTTGTTAAAGCTGCCATGTAAAGAAATATGGCTCCAAATCCTGGAATAAGAAACACAAACGCTCTTTAGTTTCTTATATCATGTTACCATAAGAAGCTCATATGTATTCTGATCCGATTTATGAACTTTTGGCACATATCGCATATGCATAAACCATACGCGTTTTAATATGTGTGGATCCAGAGGGGGGGATAGGGGGTCCGGACCTCCCCCCCCCCCCCCGGAAAATCACAAGTTAAACGAGTTTCTATAGAAATTAGCATTTGGACCCCCTCCGGGGAAATGTATGTTGGACCCCTTCTGGGCCCTTGAGAAAGTCTAGTTTTCTCTGTAATAAAACCATTGGACCCCCTCTGTAAACTGTAAAATAAGTTGATGACTAAAAAAATAATGGTTGTTCAGGCTGTTTTCTGGCCGGCGGGCCTGGACCCACCCCCCACCCCCCCCCCCCGACAAAAATTCCTTGATCTGCACATGTAAAATTTACTACTTCTTGAAAACTGAAGCAGTATCATTCACAGTTAAAAACATCCATGCTCTTCCGAACATCCATGCTCTTCCGAACATCCATGCTCCTTTGCAACTTATTTTGATAATATTATTGTAAACTTTGTTGATGATCAAAATCATCAGATGAGCTTGCTATGGTCCATGATGGCACACACACGCATCGAATATGTTCTTAAAAGGGTATCCTTTGGAAGCAAAGACTGCACCAAAGAACCAGACTAGCTAGTTTCTGCCATTTAGGCTTCATCAGTGACCCTCATATAGTTTCAAAGTTCCACAATGAAACCCATGATCCCAAAGAACAAGAAAATAAAATCTACACTATAGTGAAGGGCAGGGAGACGTTCTACCGCCGCCACACAGTCCCAGTCACCAGCTGTAGTGAAGTCAAATATGTTCTTAAAAGGGTATCCTTTGGAAGCAAAGACTGCACCAAAGAACTGAAACTAGAGTGTGCATATTTTCTGGGCCAGACTAGCTAGTTTCTGCCATTTAGGCTTCATCAGTGACCCTCTAATAGTTTCAAAGTTCCACAATGAAACCCATGATCCTAAAGGACAAGAAAATAAAAATCTACACTATAATGAAAGGCAGGGAGACGTTCTACCGCCGCTACACATTCCCAGTCACCAGCTGTAGTGAAGTCAAATATGTTCTTGAAAGGGTATCCTTTGGAAGCAAAGGCTGCACCAAAGAACTGAAACTAGAGTGTGCATATTTCCTGGGCCAGACTAGCTAGTTTCTGCTATTTAGGCTTCATCAGTGACCCTCTAATAGTTTCAAAGTTCCAGAATGAAACCCATGGTCCCAATGGACAAGAAAATAAAATCTACACTATAGTGAAGGGCAGGGAGACGTTCTACCGCCGCCACACAGTCCCAGTCACCAGCTGTAGTGAAGTCAAATATGTTCTTAAAAGGGTATCCTTTTGAAGCAAAGACTACACCAAAGAACTGAAACTAGAGCGTGCATATTTCCTGGGCCAAACTAGCTAGTTTCTGCCATTTAGGCTTCAGCAGTGACCTTCTAATAGTTTCAAAGTTCCACAATGAAACCCATGATCCCAAAGAACAAGAAAATAAAATCTACACTATAGTGAAGGGCAGGGAGACGTTCTACCGCCGCCACACAGTCCCAGTCACCAGCTGTAGTGAAGCCAAATATGTTCTTAAAAGGGTATCCTTTGGAAGCAAAGACTGCACCAAAGAACTGAAGCTAGAGTGTGCATATTTCCTGGGCCAGACTAACTAGTTTCTGCCATTTAGGCTTCATCAGTGACCCTCTAATAGTTTCAAAGTTCCACAATGAAACCCATGATCCCAAAGGACAAGAAAATAAAAATCTACACTATAGTGAAAGGCAGGGAGACGTTCTACCGCCACCACACATTCCCAGTCACCAGCTGTAGTGAATCAAATATGTTCTTGAAAGGGTATCCTTTGGAAGCAAAGACTGCACCAAAGAACTGAAACTAGAGTGTGCATATTTCCTGGGCCAGACTAGCTAGTTTCTGCCATTTAGGCTTCATCAGTGACCCTCTTATAGTTTCAAAGTTCCACAATGAAACCCATGATCCAAAAGGACAAGAAAATAAAATCTACACTATAGTGAAGGGCAGGGAGACGTTCTACCGCCGCCACACAGTCCCAGTCACCAGCTGTAGCGAAGTCAAATATGTTCTTAAAAGGGTATCCTTTGGAAGCAAAGACTGCACCAAAGAACTGAAACTAGAGTGTGCATATTTCCTGGGCCAGACTAGCTAGTTTCTGCCATTTAGGCTTCATCAGTGACCCTCTAATAGTTTCAAAGTTCCACAATGAAACCCATGATCCCAAAGGACAAGAAAATAAAATCTACACTATAGTGAAGGGCAGGGAAAACTACAAACGCTTCCACTATCGTTTTAGGCATAATTCGACTAAGGTCTTAAAACCAAACAACATTAACATCCTTCAAACATCAGCTTCAATCTCATGCGCGGATCCAGAATTTTTTTCAGAGGGGGTCCAACTTTTTTTTTTAGTTAATGAGTGGATCCAAATACCACTTAAATCGGGCCATCATCGGCCCGCCAGCGAAACGCCATTTAAATTCATCATAGCGAACTATGCAGACCCTGGTGTGTTTCCATTACACAAAAAATGTTAAAATTTCAATCTAGGAACTCGTATATATATAATAATATAAAAGGTTGAAATTTTGCAACTAGTAAGCTAAGCTAGAACTCCTAGCCTTCCAAAGAGCGAATAAAAACTGCGCTGTTTAGACTGCACAAGTACACAGTCTGTTCTGAGCATTTGTTGTTCGCGTGAAACAAGGTAGTTTTTCTTGCGATGTGGTCAATGTGATACTGCAACTACAGTAGAATGTTATAAAAACTTGTTTATGCTCAACTCAACTGAGCACGAAATAAATCACGCTCATAAATGTTAAAATGCCAACTGTTGTTGGCATTTTAACATTTATTAGCATGATGAATACAATATCTGTGAGTATGAAAGCTAGAGAAATCTTTATTCTTTTAGCATTTTAGGACTCATGAACAATTGAAATTTCCTACTCAGTAGAGTTGAGCATGAAAAAAAGTTTCATGCGCGGCTCCAGAAAGTTTTGCCAGAAGGGGTCCAACCTTGGCAACTTTTTTTTTTAGTTTGATAGGGGAGGAATTATCCAAATGCACCTATTAGCGGGCCACCTTCGGCCCGCCAGCGAAACGCCATTTAAATGGCGTTTTGCTTGGGTGCCTTTTATGGCCCAAAATTGAAAGCTGGCTTGGTAGCTTTAAGATTTTAAGGGGATCGGGACCTGCATTGCTAAAAAACCTATATTTTTGTGATATTAGAGGGGGTCCAGACCCCCTGTCCCCCCCTCTCTGGATCCGCACATGAGTTTTATAACATCGGGTCCTGGAATTAAACATTACCTGCAATGAAGAAGTACACGTACTGGAGAAAGGCATGTTCCTGGTAATACTCTTTCATTAGAGTGGTGCTCCAAAGAAGCAGGAAACCAGCTACGGAAACTACTAATCCAACAAGGGCGGTAACTCTAGCACCAAATCGCTCACACAAGAAACCTCCTGGAAATCCAATAGATATTCCAAAGTTCCCAAGAGAGGCAATAATTTCAACTGAAATGAGGAAAGAAATATACTGTAATAGTCTGCTATTTGCTGTAAAATATATTACTTTACATGACCAATCACAATTGTAAAAGTGTTTAGTATTCATACATTGACCTATATTAATATGCATCTTATATAGGTCACTGATTCGAGTCTTTATCACTTGCAGTGTGAATGATAAACTTTAGATAAACTTTATAAAAATCCTTGGAAACTTAATAATATTATTTGTTGCATGCATTCCTTGATAGATTCGTAAATGAGAAGCTATTTCAAATAAGTACGTGCTGGCTGACCACTGTCTCAGTTTTTAGCAAAGGGTGTTGTTCTACACTTTAAAACTATCTTAGCCCATTACCTGCTACGAAATAAATGCATCTGGAAAATTCTGCTGAAGTCGTCTGCTGTATGTAAATGCTGACGCTAAGGACTATAGTTTCAGCATACATCCAAGTCTACAGTGTGGACCAAGTTCAGACTGCTCCTAGAGAAGCCATCTGATCTGAGTCCATACTGTTTGCAACAGAGGCGTTTTAAAAGGACCAACAGACGATACACAGCAGTCGACATTTAGTCGTGATTAGCAGCAAATGGGGTTAGCTCTCAATAAGTAAGGGTACAAAGATCAGGAATCGATACAATCAAGTATCACACCTGACCCAGGACACCATATGGGACAGTGACAAACTCACAGTTAGACACCACAAACGAGAGCCAAGAGGTCAGCCCTTTCCCAGCAGGTGACCACAAGGCACATATTAACAGACGCGTACAAAGGCATAGCAAACACAAGACAGAAAAACACAAAAGATCCACAAAAGAAGTATCGCCTTGGAACGGTCAGTAAAATATTTTACTGGAGGGCTTAAACCGGTTTCACGGCGCCAACCTCACCCTGAATTCAGATGTGGATCAAGACCCCATCACCATTTTGTATGTACGACGAAAGGCGCTCCAGGTGTAAGTCGTGGGACACATGCCACGCCATACCAGTCTTGTTGATAAAAAAATGAGTTTCCAGTCATTCTTATATAGATAGGTCAGATTTAGCTTTAGGCTGTCCTGATCTGGGTCAAAACTGTTTGCAAAGATTTTGAGCAGACGATATAAATCGCTACTAGCTGCAAAAGAGCTGACATCGGGACACCATAGTAACAGTAGTTGCATTTCGCAACCATTATTTTACTCTTTGATAAGGCCAAATAAAAAAAATAACTGTGTTTAGAGTAACCCATCCCTACATACTCTCACTTACTTTTTCATGCATTATTGAATTTACTAAACGTGCACTTTTCTCAGTGAGTTTAATAAAGTATAATACATGGGCACAAAATGTTAGGTGACACTAAAATCGTCAAAAGCGTGCCACGGTATACAGTAATTTTAGACACATCCGGTTAAATCACTCCCACAGTGACATAAATCTGTTAACTTGTTGTTATGATGTTGTTGTTGTTTTTCGCATACGTTCCTTATCATGTTTTATACTTACTCTCTGACTGTGTGTATTTAAACGTCGCTTTCACGGCATTCGAATACGCTCCAAATGCATATATGGATCCCGCTATCCCCATACAAAGACATCCAACCACGAGCGCAAAAATCTTTCCCACAAAGGGGTTCACGATTCCAACTTTTTTAAAACATCCGCCCATGGCGGAAGTATCTCCGCCCATGTTCTCGTCTTCCGTGTACCACCCAGAAACGTCCGAGTCGAATTTTTCGCGTTTTCTAATCCCCATGTCGGGTCATCTCAGGTGTTGAACATTTTCACTTTTGAATAGTCATATGAGGGGTATTATGACCTATACCAGTAGTATCTCTCAGTATTTGGGACTCGACGCGAGATAACCTGTCTTTGGGGTTTCTGAACAGGGTATGCTCAAGCCAGTCTGCTCAGCTACAGAGACTAGTTAGAATAGTGATGTTTTGCATGGAGCAAGTTTGGCCAACATACTTTCCATCTAGCGAATAACAAAGGCGCTGGTCAGACTGTGCGGATGCGCAGACTGGTCTGCGCCTTAGTTGTTCGCATACAGCAAAGTGAGGTTTTCTCGCGTCGATGCCCAATTATGATAAGCTTGATATGTGTGATTTGTGTCAAGTTAGTAAATAGAGGATCTTACATGAGTGCTCATGTTTTATTGAATTTATTAAACGAGTTGGGGAAAAGAGATAAAATGCGAGGCTTGCCGAGCATTTCATCTCTTTTTCGCAACGAGTTTAATAAATTCAATAATACAAGAGCACTAATGTTAGATTCTATCTATCATATGACATTAAGATTACTCTCGCGTAAAAACGTTATAATTTTGTCATTGTGTACGCAACGTTGTTATGGACGTAATAACGTTTCCCGAAAATCGATAAACCACTAGTGGTTTACAGATTTTATTGCATGGCGTTATTTCACTCCCAGACGCGACGTCATATGATAATGTCAATAGACCCCTTTCCCATTATCGGATTTTACCTTTATCACGTGATATCGGCTGACGTCCAAAAATTGGACTACTTCCGGTATATGAAGCTGTAATAACTTACTACTAATTTTGCATGCATTTCACCTATATTCATAACGGTTTAAACACCAAACAAAAGAAAAATGGCAATTATATTTACCACAATTACATATGATGACAAAAAGAGTTAATTTTAAATTGATCTAATTTACGATGAACGGAGGCTTGCAGACTTTTGCGTACCAGCATATATTTCAACATTATTTCCGCTGCTGCTGACGAAGGCCCTGATGAGATGACGTGTTTCCCTGCGGGTCTACACTATTTATTAACATTCCCATCAAGAATGTCCAAAATATCACAGAAATCGATGTGTATTCATGCGAACTTTTCCGAGAAAGGATGTCTTGATCTATCCGGTGATATATCGGCATATATGCGAACTTTTCCAAAAGGGAGAATTTATGAATAGTGTAGACCCGCGGGGAAACACATTTCTCCAAGGCCTTCATCAGCAACGGAAATAATAGCTAGGGAACTGTCTGCCTCTTTCACTAACGTCTCATTTTAGCCAAAATCATCTGAGTAAAAGTAATAATTTGGACATGTTCGCGCTAGAAGCAAATGTATTATTTTTCGCGATGCAAGTTTGTTCGCTGTTCTTACTTTTTAGAAGCTGCAGCAATAGAGTAAAACCTCGACAGCTCGAACCCTGGTACATCGAAGCATCCGCATATGTCGAATAGAATATATGGAACACTGGATTCCGCATAGGGTATATTTCTTAACATGCTTAATATGCAATGTTTCGTGGGTACTCAAAAGAACCGTCTCAATGAAACGCTTGTTTTTGTGTATTCAAACGCATATTTTTTGTAAGACTCGGACCGAGTGTAAGATTAGAGGAGAATAATAACTTTTTGATTCAATATTGTTTGCAACCAAACTCCTTTTAGCTCAAACTACTGAAAGCTCGCTGGGAAATGTCTGAAACCCGCACTTCGAGTTGAAAAGAGTTGAATATTTAAATGTGTTCCTATTTACGTAAAGGCATAGATTTTGAAATTTGGGACCGCATATGTGCCCAAAACTGAATGTCGGGTAACTCATATCCCTCCTTGGTCAAATTGTTGTTGCATTTGTAAACGTATGAACGCCGAATGTAAATAGAAACTTTTAAAAAGTGTTTCTACAGTATCAGTTTACATAGCTTCGCGTTGTAAGTCATTTGGGAACATTTACAGATCTTAATTATTAATTTACTTGAAGAATTTTCGGGTAGAATTTCTATCGATGTCTATTTTCATCTAAATGTTTCAAAGAAACAGCAATATGTATTCATTTTACTATTTTTGGGCCACTGAATGTACGCACCAAACATTCCAATCCACTGTAAACTTAAGAACGGAATCGCTACTTTTCTTAATCTCGAAAAAAGATAAATTTATATTTTCATATACACTTTATAAGTATTCCGTATTTTTTTTTACTATACATGTAATAAGTGTAAAATATACTTTGATTCGAACTATTATAAAAATCGGCGCAGATTAAAGCAGACTCTAGAGAGCGCACAGACTCGCGAGTCTTCGTTGCTCGCACACACCAGGGTATTTCTAGTAGAACGAGACTGCACACACACACACACACACACACACACACACACACACTATGGATGTAGATGATTGTAGACTCAGCCTCAAGCCCCGCTGGATAAGCTTGTGTGGGCGTTTTAAAGGCTTTTGCTTATATGTGATAAGTAGACGTCTAGCTAGGCTTCTTATCAACGTCAAAGAAAGCGACTGGTCACACGTGTCGAAGCTCTAAGGACACGTGTGCAAGATTTTATTGTTTTCAAAAGGCCCCGGGCACACATTGAAGAACCGGATGCAATTTGGGCTAGCACCAGATAAAATGTATCTTATATCACTCAGTGGACAGTGTACAGATGTAACCATAAATGACCATAGTGACACGCAGTCTTGTCAGACTCTTCAATTAGAAATTGACGTTTTTTTATATCTTTAAAAGAAGTTCTATAAAGTGGTGAGATCAACACTTTAAATACCGGAAGTAGTCCAATTGCTGGACTGGCCAGCCGATGTCACGTGATATAGGTAAAATCCGATAATGGGAAACTCCTCTATTAACTTAACTATATACATAGTTGCAAGGCCGAGATAACAGTTATATGGACATCCTTGTAAGCCCGGCAGATTATTCGGTAATGATCGCAAATGAGAGCAACAACAGTCTAGCTATATATAGCATTCGTTTCCCCGCATGCACACTGTATGGGTATACATGCAAATGAAGGTCCATGCTCAGATTTAAGCATCTAGCCCAACAACATAGCCAATCAGGCATGAATACCGAAATCCCATGAACTTGCTCAAATGTTCTAATACTAACATTATCAATAACTGAATTTCTTGCACCCCAGATCGGGATATCCGCTGCATTTACCCATATGCGATATGCCTATCTCACATACCCCGTACCAACCCGTGGGAACTAAAAGATATGGTCGGTGAGATTTCACCCTTACTCACAATTATCTTTTAAAGATCTTTTGACTGTGGAAGGGAGGTCAGCTAATATCATCCCGGATTCGTTACCGTACCGTGTCACCCACCAGCCTTAGCTGTAAGATACAAGAGCATATTATTAACCAGCAACACCCTGAGACACTTAGATGATAACAGCATATTGAATGACTGTCAACGTGGTTTTCGAGCAAGTTGCCGCTGTGAGACACAACTCCTCACTCTCGCCCATGAACTGACAGAATCCATCGACAATAGAAGACAAATAGATATCGTCATCTTGGACTTCTCGAAGGCATTTGACCATGTTCCACGTCAACGTCTCTCATCCAAAATTGACCACTACGGTATAAGGGGACAGACATACAGATTGGTCCAGTCATTCCTGTCCGAGAGGAGCCAGAAGGCCATAGTTGATGGTTCTGTATCAGACAGAGCACCAGTAGTCAGTGGAGTAAACCAAGGGACAGTGCTGGTAATCACTCCTTTTCTTGCTGTTCATAAACGACCTACCAGATTGTTTCAAAGCCAAAACAAGATTGTTTGCTATACCAAAGACATACGATGTCCAAACGATTGCCTTCAGCTACAAGATGATCTTAACAGATTGGCCGATTGGGAAGAAAAGTGGGGAATGTGCTTCCATCCCCAAAAGGCAACGTGTTAAGAGTCACAAGATCAACCTCGCCAGAACTGCATGATTATTCACTGAATCTCATTGAAAGTACCTTGGAGTTGTCTGGACGTCTAGTCTTTCATGGAATACCCACATAGACAGGATTGTGAAGAAAGACAATAGCATGCTGGGCTTCTTGCAGCGGAATCTGCGAACTAACAACCAAAATACCAAAGCTTCAGAATACATTACACTTGTCCGTCTAAATCTGGAGTATTGCCCGACAGTGTGGAGTCCATATACTAGCCAGGCCAAACACAAGATAGAGATAGTGCAGAGGAAGGCAGCACGTTATGCAACTAACAGGTACCGCAATACGAGCAGTGTGACTGACATGTAGGAGAATATGGACTGGGAAACACTGGAGACAAGACGAACCAAATCACAACTGACTATGATGTACTAGATCATGCATGCTTTAGTGGATATCTCTGCTGAAGATTACCTTATTCCAGCATCAACTCGAACCAGAGCCTTACACACGAAGAAGCTGAGAGTATGCTTCCTCTACAGATGCTCTTAAGCACAACTTCTTTCCATGTACTATTACCACCTGGAATTCTTTGTCAGCTTCAATAGCTGATGCTCTCGACTGGGTATCCTTCAAGCGGGAGCTTTTCAAATATTCATTCTAATGCAGTTTACTGTTAGGGCCAACCTCTAAGTAGGACCTAATGACGGATAGAGCTATACCGGTCTGGCCGAGTGCCAGGTGGTGACTACCGTAGCCGATTTGGTCTAGACGGACGGGCCAAAAATGCAGTTTGAAATATTTCTAATTTTCTTTCATTCCTATCACTGATTTCTAACTTTCTTTCTTCCGCCAGCAGTATCGTAATAGTCAACGGTGACTGAAGATACTTACACATGTACGTCTAATGTAGATGTAGAAAGATAAAAATCGAACAGCCGCACGTTGAAAAAAAAGTGACGGCATTTGTTATGTTCAAGTTATGTATTCTCGTTATGTAACGCGTATAAATTTAGGAACTTCTGGAAACCTTTTTTTCAATTTGAAAAAAATGCAGTATTAAATGATGAGCAAGAAAAAGTATCCAGTATTCGCGATCACCGTTTGGTATCACTTGGCAAGCTCGTGATGCCAAACGGTGATCCGCGGAACGGATTTTCCAATCCCATCCTCACACTCATGATAGGTTCAGACAGTAAAATATCGACAACCAGCATCGAAACCCAGCAAAACGGTAGACCATTTACTGGGTTTACCATAAAGCCTTCGATACCAATATATCAAGAGTTGTTACTTTGTCGAGTCGTTAGAAACTATGAAATAAGTCGCCAGATTCACGCTAATAATTGTAGGTATTTTGTGACTATAAACTGTGGTACAAATGATAACAACATAACCAGAATAGTTTGTGATTT
The DNA here is from genome assembly GCA_964019695.1 of Loripinus fragilis. Classification (NCBI taxonomy): domain Eukaryota; kingdom Metazoa; phylum Mollusca; class Bivalvia; order Lucinida; family Lucinidae; genus Loripinus; species Loripinus fragilis. The sequence goes on along the minus strand of OZ026527.1, from coordinate 92,568,110 downwards.
ACTTCCAAAACTATGAATATAGTTTGGTAACCTTTTGTTACTAACACACCAGAAGCTATAGATCTGCTAAACTATGAAACAAATCACAAAATGTTTTGAAGCCATCACATCAAAAATTGTACATGATTTAATGCCAAAATCATGACTATAATTTGGTAAGTGCTTGATATCAACACACCAAAAGTTATACATATAAAAGTTACTGGCTATACTATAAAAATCACTAATTGCCATTTGCAGGTTCATCTTTGAACTAAACCGCTGAATGATTTTGAGCCGACACACCAAATATTATAGCCGATTTACTTGCAAAACTTAGAAATCTACGAATCTACATCTATGCTTTATGACACTCTGTCAGCCTTAACCATTATGTGTCGGGTGACAAGATTTAATTTATGCATAAAGAAGTAATGTACAGTATAATGAAGGAGTACAGAAAATAATAAATAAGCTTAAATTAGGACAAATGAATAAATAATAAAAATATGATAAAAAAGGAGAAGGAATAAAGTTGTTTCCAGTTGCATTTTTACCACTCTGAATTCACCACATTGCTTATAGCACTACGCCAAAAATTGAAGACATTTACTGACAAAACTATGAAACGAATCACTTGATTCCTTTCATACAACCACACCAATTAATGTAGGTATAATTTACTGGCAAAACCAGTTTTCAGTACTTAACAGGCACTCATAATTTAAGACGTTCAAACAGCAAGCCCTCAATATGGATAATGAGTAAAAGAAATGAAAAGTAGAATTTTTAGATTTATTGTGCTTTATTGTTTTAATTTCATATCTTAGCCTATGTCAACTGATAACTGACCACTTGCGCAACATTACAAAGATAACAAACACTGACTGTACACAGATTGTAGATATAGTTACTACTGTCCTGCAAGCCAAGAGTGACCATGACGTCATGTTTTGTTTATAACATTATCTGGGACTTATAGTCGATAGATGACTTGTGTATTAATCCTATCCTGTGGATAGGATTAATACACAAGTGATCTATCGATTCGCATAAGCTCAAGTGGGGTGTACAAGTTAATGTTTTACTTAAAGCTGCATACTCTGTAACTATGAACATTTTTCGAAAAAAAATATTTTCTTTTTAAATCATTTGCAAAAGTACAATAAAGTTATGTTGTCATAATAAATCTAATTTCTACAGCTGAAAACTGCAAGAAAAAGTGAATTATCTTATAAAAACAGGTGTATTTTCTCTTGTTTGTAATTATTTGCGTCCCTCCAATAATTCTAGACAGTTGATTTTTAACATAAATGCTGTTGTTTTGGCACTAATAATTTGTTAATTATTACGAAAATGGTAAAATGTATACCTGAATTTTAGTATTTATACTGTGTTCTTGAAAAATAGAAACATTATTTTTAAAATGAAAATATCAAAAGTTACAGATTATGCAGCTTTAACAATTGTAAACAAAATATTACGTCACTGTCACTCTCGGTTGGCACGACAGTAGAACAGTTGGACTCAGTACTTAAGGGTAAACAAATCGGTAAGCAATACCCGAGAGACCCTCCCTCCCGTACTTGCAATAAGCATAACACACATTCTACCTGCTACACCTTGTTCTATCATAAACCAAACATGTATATGCAAATGTTGGACAACATGCGCGGTTCCAGAGGGGGGACAGGGAAGTCTGGAGCCCCCCCCCCCCCCCGAAAATCACAAAAAATTAGGCTTTTCTAGCAATACGGGTCGGATCCCCTGAAAAAGCACAATGCTACCAAGCCAGCATTAAATGTTGGGTCATCATCGGCACGCCAGCGAAACGCCATTTAGATGGCGTTTCGCTGACGGGTCGATGAAGACCCCGCTTATCCCTTCATCAACTAAAATGAGTTGTCAAAGTTGGAACCCCTCTGACAAAACTTTCTGGATCCGCCCATGTACAAACCAAAAGGTAGGCTACACACCCAACAATGGCAAATACACAGTATTTTCACTATGGTCGGCAATTCTATACAAATTTAGTTGCGAGTTTCGACAATGCATGCAATACATCACTCAACTCATCTAAAATTCGCATCTCTTCCGCAAATAATTTTTCGCTCTGGAGATTTACAGAGAGTATGAAATAAATTTGTTTCAAACTGAGAAGTATCTGAGAGTTGTTCCAGATAATCCAGTTGACACCGTTGCAGGGTGTGTGACCAATACGAGAAAAAAGGTCGAAAGAAATACCATTCTGATTGTGTTCAGAGTAGATCTAGTTCACGACAAAGTGTACAGATATGCAGTGATAATATAGGTCACTGAGATATGTCACGCGATAATGACTCATTCCTGCACTGTGATATGACCAACCTATGAAATAATGGATTTTGTCGCACATGCTAGCACGCGAAAGCAAAATTTGCCAAAGCTCAATTAGCGAAGCTAAGACTAAATATGTTTTATAGACAGTTATAAAAAAAGTTCATAAGCAAGTCTTATTTTCTGAATCCATTGTGTACGAACTTGATTTAATTCGAATCAGCGTATTTCAAACAATCGGGGTTAGATTTTTTGATGTTTTACTGTATAATTATGCAATGAAGTCAATGCATGTACAATAACATACCATCAAAATGACACCTGATAACCAACTTTTGTAGTATCTCAAGATATACACTTGATATTAAAGCAGCATAGTAATGTATCTTACAACTACATCGGCAAAAGTCCTAAGAACCTACTGAAATTGTATACGCACACATATTCGTACGTAGACATGTTATATCAGGCGATGTGACGTTAATGGGCTACGTTAATGACTTGCTTTTGAGGGTTTTATGCGGTGAGCATTTTAAGATTTAGTCGAATAAAGTTTACATTGACGTTATCATAATTGGGCTATGGTCACTGGTGACAGTAACTGATTTCATTGCATGCGAACACCAAAGGCGCAGACCAGTTTGCATATCCACGCTTTTGTAAGTCACTCTATAGAAAGTATACTAGCTAAACTTGCTACAAAACATTTCAATGTTCTAACTAATCTTGGAAGCTGAGTAGGATCTGGGCCCGGAATTACAATGCCTCCTTAGAGTTAAGGAAGACTTAAGCTATGTATCGATATTTCAACATTCTATATTAGATTCTAAATAAATTGCCTTGGTCGATGCATAACTTGTGGTCAAAGATATCATTGTTATCTAAAGAAAAAATAAAACTTTTTTTATTGCAATCAGTTTGAAACGTTATTTTTCGCATCCTGAAAAATCAATACTTAACTTAAGTCTTCCTTAACTTTAAGGAGGCATTGGGGCCCTGGTCGCTAACCTCGAATACCGGGTTTCCCGCGACCCGAGACGAACCCATTTTTATGACAACGTTATATATGTAAAGATCTTTGATCCTCTGCAATCTGTGGTAGAGTATTACGTAAATGAGGTCGAGGGGTCGGGGTTCGATCCAGATCTTGGACATGTATTGTGACCTTGAGAAAGACATTTTATCCAACCTGTGTGGTACTGGTTTCCAATCAGGAAGAAGGAATACTCGAAAGAGACTATACGTAGCAGTAAATCCTGGCTAATCCTGGCTAATCCTGGCTGGTATATGATTGATGGCCAGGAACTGTGAATAGCCGTTTGCCGACCATTATATGATTTGGTTATTGAAGATCATTCGAAAAAAAGTTGATCGAAAACAACAACAGAAAAAAGCCCCTACTCTGAATACAACATCCTAGAACCAACCTTTCATGCGTCTATATCGTTTTGTGGGTTAGTGTTAATACAATATACTTGTAGAGCGCCAGTTGCATACTTGATCACAACGAAAGCCGTCTGCTTTTCTCGTCTGTTGAAATGTTTAAAAAGCCTCTATGACAAACATTGTGGACCCAGATCAGACTGCTCCTACGAGCAGTCTGATCTGACCCCACACTGTTTGTCTCATTACTTTAAACATTAATCAATTATGTGAGGCAATTATTTTGCAGCAGACGACTTCAGCAGACGACATTTTCAGATGGACTTTTTTCATGGTGCTTGAGGTTTACGCAACTGCTGGTCGAATATGTTAAAATTACTAAATGTTTAGGGAATATGGAATTCAGGATGTATTATAACCTTATGAAATTTCAAATAACTTGACCGTGTCACGACAGAAATATCCTTTGTCCGCGTTAGATCACTTGAGTTCCTGAACAGAATACAACTAACCAGCTCTTTAAAATAATCATCAATACATTATTTACATATCTTAAGAATCCTCCAGAAAGTTGCAAAAAACTTAATTAGCTATTTTTATCTTGAAATGAACCACGGTAGAACTATGACACCCCCTGTATTCAAACTGTGGCAGACAGACAGCTACGGTACCAAAAGGCGTGTATACCTTGGCACGTGCGATTTGGCGGAAGATAAAATTGCTTAATTTCATTTATTTCTCATTGTTGTCCTTCATCAAAACTTTGCAAAACGTATTCTCATGTTCTGCGTATGTAGATCATGCGCGGATCCAGAAAGTTTAAACTTGTCAGAGGGGGTCCAACTTTGACCACTTTTTTAGTTGATGAGGGGAGCGAGGATCCAAGTACCACTAAAAGCGGGCCACCATCGGCCCGCCAGCGAGACACCATTAAATGGCGGTTTGCTGGCGTGCCGATGATGGCCCAACATTGAATGCTGGCTTGGTAGTTGCGATTTTCCAGGGGATCCGGACCAGTATTGCAAGGGAACCCTTTATATTTTTGTGACTTTTCAGGGGGAGGGGTCCGGACCCCCTGCCCCCCCTCTAGATCCACACATGCTTCTTTGGCGTCAGACTGCAAGGTACCGCGGCAAAACCTTTACTCAGACAGGCTGTTATCTTAGCATACTCACATAATCATTTGTTCACTTATATCATTCTTAAACGAGCATGCTTGCCAAAGAATTGTATCTCTATAACAGGACCATTTTGAATCTTTTGTTTCCCACCAGGCTGAAGAGTGACTAAAATAAATTTCCACCCAGGTGAACAAATATGTGGGGTATCGTAGCGGACTGTGTGCTACATATACGGCCCGAATACACGGGGTGTATGATGTCCTGTATCGCTTACGCGACACATCTGTACCCCTACTTTGACCTCCTTAGCGTCTGCTGAAAATGTCGTCTGCTAATGCATGTCGTCTGGTCAGTGGTGTATAAATGCTAACACTATTGATCAGGGAAACAGTGTGGACCCAGATCAGACTGATTCTACAATCTGATCTGTTTCTTCACTGTCGAAAGGCCTCTAAAAGTCGAAAGGCTTCTAAAACGGTTCAACAGACGACTTCTGCTGAGATGGTGCTTTAAGGTTTAGTACAATGGCTCGAAGCTAGTCTCGCCTGCTGAATTACTTTGCATGTTGATCATGAAAAAATAAATCAGCAGACGACAAAGAAGCATGCAAAAATTCCCAGTAACCTCCTTAGAAACTTATTTCCACCATAATATGTTCATGTTGATATATGGAAGTTTGGTTTATTAAATCTTCAAAATGTATGATTTGTGTAATCATAAAAGTAGCCTCGTTTAAAAATATTACTAACATAAAGCAAGGGTCGCGCCACAAGTTTTTCCAAAATTTCTGATTCAGTTACGGCCTTAAATTCCCTACAACATACACACAAAGAATAGCCCTTTCGCCACCCAGGCAAAGAAAATATAGAGATGATCCAGAGGTGGGCAGCAAAATCACGTATGAAAAGTCAAAACTATCAATCATTTACCAAAATGGATAGATGGATGGATGGGTGGGTGGATGGATGGTAAGATAAGATAAGATAAGAATTTTTATTTTAAGACGGCATGTTCTGTTCTGTTATATAAATTCTGCCTTAATAGGCACACCTTGAATAAACCAGTAGAATCTTCGTGAGTAAAGTTCTTAAAACATACAAATATATCAAGTCTGTCAAAATACAATAACCCCACCACCTTGTACAAGAGTTTTCATAAAAAGTATCCTTTTGACTCTAGTTAAAACCACCACCGAATTGGATGCAATATCAGCTAAAGCATCAGGATGTTATAAAAGGTCTGGACGAACATAAAAAAACACTAATATCAGGAATATATACAGGTCCAAGCAGTAGCAACTTTTAAGCTTTGACAGTGTCCGACCTCTTGGCCACAATGGAACAAGCTAATCGATGAAAGTCCCAATCTTTCCTCTGGCACTGAATGCTGCAATAGCGGGTTATGTGACAGCGCGAACACCGTTTAAGTTCCTCTCCTTTTTTCATGCGGACGTTTACAGTTAGACAGAGACATTAAAACAGAGGAACATAAGCTCTAATGAGCTTTGACCGTGATGCTGATGCCCTGGAGAGTGTTAAAGTAGAAGTAGACTGGATGGATGGCTGGCTGGCTGGATGGATGGATGGATGGATGGATGTAATAATTGATGCCGGTCTGGCGCCAGAACGGCATCCATTACTTCGGGTGGATGGATAGGTGGGTGGGCAGGTAGGGCACACGGGCATCGAAACAATAGTTTAACACGACATGTATATAAATAGCAGCTAAATTTTGAAGACTTCCGGCTACAAAAAACCGAAAAAAGAAAATGTGTAAAATAGATTGTTCGGCTTCTTATCGTTCTTTTAATTGTAATTTTCATCTGTTTTTTTAACAATCCCGCTAAAATGACGCTGTGCGTGGAATATGCATTTCGCCGAAAAATATGATTCGTACCATGCACGATTCGCGTCTGCCCTGCACACGATTCCAGGACATCTCGGCCCCTAAAAAAACTTTGCCCCTTAAACTTTAGGCAGCCAACTCGGCCCCTACAAACTCCGCCTCCAACAGAAATATTCACCTTTTCTACATTAATTGCTCTCCCAGTCTACAGGTAACCTGACCCCCCCACCCCATTCCCAGGTGTGGGAGGGGGGTACTGTACTGGTTTGATCCATGACCAATTCTCATTCCATCATAGATACCCCATTATGCAAGGGTAAAAACCTATTCCACCACAGTAAATCTTTCCTAACTAATTCTGGAATAGCATGTTGAAAAACAGGAGAATGGTAAATAGATATCAGCCAATTAACTTTTAAGCATTCTAGAAATAAAATCTTTCCTAATTAATTCTGGAATAGCATGTTGAAAAACAGGAGAATGGTAAATAGATCTCAGCCAATTAACTTTTAAGCATTCTAGAAATAAAAATCCTACTAGGCTTTACACAAGCTCCAACAAAATTCAGTTTGCCCAACAAGGACTGTATTTGCTTAATTGTAGCCAAATCCTTATTTAACCATTCCTCTGTCAATTTCCTAATTTCTGCTAGCCTTTCTTTTGTGACTTCTACAGTCATTGTAATTGTATTGAATAATACACCTAAAAAAAATCATGAAATCTGTTGGACTACATGCTTTATCTGGAGCCTCCTCAATACCACACCTCTGTAACACTGTTCCGAGACATAAGTATGCAAAATTAGCATGTTCTTTCTTTTCAGCCCCTGCAAGATCATCTAAATAATTCAAAATTGCTATCCCAGGCCTATCTGAAACATTATAAATGAAATAGCATTAGTTACCCTTTGGTAAATGGCGCCAGAGCTTTTTAATCCCATGCTGAGAACAGTGTCACAGAAAATGTGTTTTCCCCAAATAAAGGCCACTAAACTATAGTCCCTTGGATCTATACTAATTTGTCTGTAAGCATGGCACAAATCCTTTTTGAAAAGTAAGCAACCTCTACCTTTTTGCTTTATAAGTTCTATAAAGTCATCCACTTTTGGAAAAATTATTTCTGTTTTTTTCACCTAAATATTCATCTTTTTCTATAAAATCATTGATAGAACTGTTACGTGGATAACTAAGATCCAAAATAACCCTCCTTTCATTATCTTTCTTCGGAACTGAATTCAAAGGAGATATGACCAAATTATTCGGAAAAGGATTGCTCTTGAAAGGACCTAACACTGCCTGATTTCTATTCTCTTTTTCTAAATATGCAATCATATGTTCTGCAAAATCCGTAGCCCCCTTATGATTTCTATATTTCCATATCTGATCATGAGAAGGCAAAAGATTTTCGTCCCCTTTAAAACCCAAGGGAAATCCAAACTCTAATAAATCACAAACTCTAATATCTTTATAATCTCTCAACATTTGCCTCATATAATCTGTATTAATTTTGTAATTAACCCGAATTTTGCAGCCTTCAAAATTATATTTACCAGAATCTCTAACTTTTTTATGCCATTCCACTTTCTCTGCAATTTCATCAACCTTAGCAGGCTTGACAGAGCTACAAATTTTACATGTATTACTATGATTACACAGATGCTGCGAAATAGAATTGGGAGAAACAGCCGTACTAACTTGACTAGGATTAACCATCTTTTCGAAATCTTTTTGACAATATTTCGGCAAAAATATATCCACCAGAGGATAACTATACCTGCTAGAACTGGCAGAACTATACATTCCATTAGATAGTCATAATTTAGCAAAAGGACAGGCTGATGAGCATTCAGGGTGTTCCAATTTCTTACCATCCTTCTGCCAACAAGAAGCACAGGCATGTTGAGCAAATTTTGCTTTACCTTTTACAACCTGAATATGACTAGCTTTGTGAGAACAAAACCAAAACTTTTCCTCAGTCTCTGCTTGCCCTTCCCTGTGCCTCCTGTTTTAAAGGACTTCTTTCCTGAATTAATTGAATTTGACCTGCTCGCCCCTTTTGGAGTATGCTTGGTCAAAATAGCAGATTCAATATATTGAAAGTCATCAGCCCAAGATTTTTTTCCCAATTCAATCTCTCTCAAGCAAGCGGCATATAAAGATTTAAGTACAATAAATTCATAAGACGTACTAAGATACATGATCTTCTTCAACAAATTCAATCGACCCATTCTTTCTACTTCTCTAGTTTTTTTATCTGAAATTATTTCCAGCTCTCCAGCCACAAACAAATTCAAATCAAGCTTATCAAATGAGAGGTTTGAGCTCACAAATTCATACCGTAAATGAGCTTGCGGATAACGCTGCTGCTTTCTAACCGAATCTGAAGCCTTAGCTTTTATACCCGATTTTTTGCCCTTGAACCTTCTTACTCTTTTTTGTACACTCTGAATTGGAGTCAGAGTCTACAAAAGATTCTGAGACTTCTGAACTTAAATCACTCTGAGATGAAACAGCCCTAGATTTTTTGGATTTCTTTAATTTGTTTCTACTGACTTTACTTTTAGCTTTCCAAGACAAATTCTCCGCAGACTCATCCGCCGATGACTCTGAATCTGAGGAAAACTTGTCATTGATATCCGTCAAGCCCAAATCTCCCATTTTCTTTAATACCTTCTTTCTTAATTTTTTTGCTTTCTCTGAGAGTCTTGATATTTATATCACCAGGCATGCTCATTTCACCAGTTCTACTTTCGTTTTCATTTTCGACACAGTCTGATTTACCTCTGAGCTTTGTATTCTGCTTCTCCTGTTCAGCCACTAGTCTGCGTAGCTCATCAGCTTCCTTTCTCTTCAAAAGCATCTGTTCATCTCTCTTCAAGCACAGAAGTTCATTTTTCATCCTCGCAATTTCATTGTCCTGCTGACTAAATGCTGCTTCATAATCGTCCAACGTCACCTCGACTTCCGGTAGGACCGCAGATCCTAAATAGGCTCCTGGCGGGATTGTTTCTGTCAAATGTTCCCCCGACTCCAGTTCACTCTTAAAGGCCTCGCCATAGCTTCCTTCATGCATTTTCTTGTAATCCACCGTCCTTCCTCTACTGGAAGATCTACTGGGAGTTGGTTCCTTCTTCCTAGCTCCCCCTCCAATACTGGCCATTATTGACAATTAGCACTGTCCCTTTTAAGAGCCTCACAAATGTAAAATATATTTCTATAGTGTAGTTCAATGGAAACAAAAATATCACATCGATTCCTGGAGAAACTCAGCTACAGTAAAAACTGCCCAGAAATTATAAGTCTACTATCTGTAGAATTCTTCAACACAAATTCTTCTTTATAAAATTTTTCTTTGAGTCACCTCTCAATCGTAATTCTCAAATTGTGAAGAGAGGCGTGAAATTTTCCTATTTATACCAGTTCTTTGTTCTGAATTTTAACCAATAGAATTGCATTAAAACCTTAAGAAAACAAGTATTAGCTTATATCAAAACACTAATGAAATCTAGCAACAGCATCATATTAAAGCGGACATTTCGTGTCACATAAATTCAGTCTCTTAATTAGTCATTTTAATATGTATGTTAAAAATTATCCGTTTGATCCATGACATTTGAAGGTTCGAAAACCATTTTGTCAAAAAGGCGATTGGTAAATGCAACATTTGGTCAATACATGACATTTGTTCTTCTAAGTACTATGACAATAGGTCGAAAATTTGTTGAATTTCAGCCACGAGAGTACTTAGTGTATGCATGTTGTGTTGAGTCTTGCGCACAAGAATATCATTTATTGTACATTTCACAGTTCTGATTCTCATCATAGCGCTGGCAGTTCTTCTTAATCTATGGTATATTTTTCAGGCCAGCCTATTGCTTGTAAAGAATGTTGGTACATCCATTTTGAATGAATATGCAACACAGAACCAGTCAGAGTACAGATTTAAAGAAGGTTTTTTTTAAGGTTTTGTTAATAGTTGAGTTGACAATATTTTACGGAATGTTGTACCTGACTATTATTTTCGACCGAATGTCATACCTGACTATTTTTTCGACCAAACATCATACTCGACAGAAATTCACATCAACCAAAAGTCGTATGCGACCAATTGTCATATCTACAAAATGGTTTCGACATTTTTTTCCATTACTGACCACCTGTGAAACGGGAACCAGCAATTAATGTAGATATGGTCAATTGTTTCGGGAGGCTGAATAGTTTCATTGTAGGACATGTGCTAAATTCCCAAACGAATCATCCGTAGTTAATATAGAGCTGATAGCTCTGGCGAAACTGCAGACGTATCTATTAACTAGCTGCTCAAATATGGCATATACATGCAGTCAAACAGTGCAGTCCAAGTTGAGAAGCCTGATAATATGGCGTTTCATCAGGGCCTACACTGTTTGAAATACCATTTTATGATGACCCAAACAAAAAAGCAGATCATGATGACAGTAGTCATGACTGGTGGGCTGATGTTTGAAATAATAAATTTGTGCAATCAGCAAATCGTTATATAGATGGGCAGTTGTGCCTGAGCCTTCGCTGGTTGTATTGTGCCACTGTCTCACCGTACTCTCACAGCTCACTTGAATAACGGGTATGGGAGGATAGGCCAAATGAATATTGATTAGCAGAACACAATAATGCCTTTAAACTTCACACTTGAAATTAATCCGTGGCAGAATCGTAAAACTTTGAACACTCCGTCAGCAACTGTGAGCCAGATATATCCTCGTTGGCCTAGTTCTTCCAAAGTTCTTGAAGATGCTCTTGCTGTTGGCTGTATTTGCAACTCTTATCACAGAGGATCTATTTTTCTTTGACAAGTTCTGCACTTCAGACTGTGTTTTTTATCCACGTTGATCTCATATACCAGCGACTACACAATAAAAGATTGCCATAGAATATGCTCAATAATGATATTTTGTGTCAGATGTCTACGAGATGTAATTGCTTGACTTTTATGCAGCGGTATTACAAGATCTGAAATATACTAACTCATAATATGACAATAGGGGCTGAGTCTGTGGGGCCAATTTTGCTAGGGGCCAAGTTTGTTAGGGGCCTAGATGTCCAGTTACCATGCAAGTCCCCCTCCCCCAAGTCATTTTACTCACCCTTGCGGGGTCACATGGTCCTGTTCCTTTTTTTTTGCATGGGAGACATTACATACATTGGCAGATAAGCCTGGCATAATATCCTGAGTGTTTGAATTTAGGCCTGATTGCTGTTTCATGTTCAGAGTTACCTGCCTTTGAGCATGTCTCCAAACATTATGCTGGCTCTTGGGTGAGCGATTGTTGTCCATTGGGCTACTTGTTTGTTTTGTGAACTTAACTGGTTTCATGATAGCTCAAATATTAAAAGACAAACCTTTAGTGGCTGGGGGCATAAATTCTCTGAATTTGATTGTTTACTTTAGTTTTAAGATTCTATACTCTCCGACTTTAAATAAAATTTGTCTTATGTCTTATTCAAATAGGCTGCAAAGAGGTAGAAATATTAATCTGAAGTGCTGTTGTTCTTTTTCTTACAGAAACTTACTGAGTACAACAGATGGACCTATTTGGAGACTTACCAGAGCCAAGTAAGTTAAAGCATCTGGGGAGTTTAAGTTTAATCATCAGGGGAGTTGAGATCAAGCTTTCCATCTAGAGGCCTGCATAAGACCCCTTTTTTCAACCAAGCAATTGACAATATTTTGGTTTATATCTGCCTCTCCTTGTCTGAGAAGCCTTCAACAAGTACGCACAACTGGTCACAAGATACATGTACGTTTTTTTACGATGGAATAAGAAAAAATGAGTGTCCTGTATAAATTTGGGATTTTAGAATCTGGTAAAATCAAGTATCAACTAAGTGGCTTAAGAATGAAATATTCAATCCATGGCCAAAGTAGTTAAGGCTATTTATTAACCTATTGTGGACTAGAAATCCCTAATAGGTACTTTGGCAAAATCGACCTTCAGAGAAAGAAGTACAGTATTTTTTGAAAAGTGTAACCTGTGACCCCTAAATAGACCGGTATACAATGGACTATCCTGACTTTATTGTATGTAGCTTTATGGAAAGGGTTCACTTAAAAATGGTGGTATTCACTTATTTCTCTATAAAAGAACATGTCCAGTTACTTTTCATTGAGAAGTTTCCACTAGGTAGCTAGTACGTGAGATTTTGAACTCGTCCCACAGACAACCAGTGAATGATCAGGCCCGAGGTTATAAAACTTTTTTCATGCTCAACTCAACTGAGCTGGAAATTTTAAGTGCTCATAAAAACTAAAATACCGACAAATGAAGAAGTTTCTTGCTTTAAGTCTCTCAGATGTTGTATTTACATGTACAGTAAAACCTTTGTAAAAGGAACACTCAAAAGTAGACAAAACAAAGATCTAAATGACAAATAGCAACTTCATGAAGGTCGAAAGCATTGCAGAATGCTCCTTGGAACATTCTGCTATACTTTTAACCTACATTAAGCGGTAGTTGGTCTTGAAAACCAATTTTGAGAGTGGCCATTTTACACAGGTTTTACTGTATCATGCCAACAATTGTTGGCATTTTAACATTTATGAGTAGGATAAATTTCGCGCTCAGCTGATTTGAGCATGGAAAAAGTTTTATAACCTCGAGGGCCAGATTAGCCTGTCACTCAGGAGCCTTCACTGTTCCCAAGGTGTGTAAATCCATAACTAAACTCCGTTCAGAAATTCTGTTGTAACGGTTTTTCTAAGTTCCTGCTTTTATTCCTAATTTTAGGTCCTACATCACTATGAGAAAGTTAATAGTGTAGACCTCCCCTAATTTCTCCAACTGGTTCTGTACCAGTGCGAGCTTCTCAAGTTCTGGCTAAGCGCTGATATCTTTGGGGAAAATTAAGAAATTCAGAAATGCGTCCAGACTAAGTCCAGTTGACTATGATTGGCACATAAAATACATCAATATTCAGTGACACGCTTCAAGACACTACGGTCTATTTAAAATACAACACACCCTTTACTTGAATATTAAATGATTTCGAGGATGGGTGCTTTCTGTTTAAGTCCTGAAAGCGTTGGCTCACCAAATCAACATCTATACCCTAAAATACTACCTATTACATGCAAGTGCAATGAGCGATGGGGTTGAGATCTACAATTGTGATAATAAGTTTTCAATTCTAGGCACGTCCTTCACAGGCATTGTCAAGAATGCTCGTGTTCTGAGCCACCGTTGTGGTATCACATATGCTGGAACTGCTTCAAATTGCCGCCTGAAATACAGGTTGACCATGTACAATTTATACATATACACATGTAAACATTCATGTATAATGCATCTGCTATTTGTCTTCCCTTGCACTTGGGACCTGTGAATAACAAAGATAGTGTTTCCCTCTGCAAAGCTCAGATATATACCATGCACTAAGGGGACATTTTAAACGTCGACCCCCTGGTAACGGTCTCGGCCCATCAACACGTGTCCCGTCATGGCTCAGGGGGGGGGGGGGGGGTTAAAAAGCTTGATACTATTCTTTTATATCCATTTATTCTCTCTCCATTTCCATCAGACCCTTGAACATGATTAAAATGTATTGTTCGCAGACCGTTTTGTATACAACTGACTTATGGGGCACTGAATTATTGCAAACTGGTAGAACATCGCGGTCACGTTTCTAGGTATACGGTTTGTAGTCACAGTTGATGATTTCCCACAAACTTCTCGACCACTGAAATGACCACTCCCAAATATTATAATGAAACTGTTGGTGTTTCCATATTTGTTCACGAAGGGCGTTTCACGGATGTCAAATTGGCTTAGTCTTAATTTCATGATTTTTCCCAAGATATCAGCGCTTTGCCAGGAGCTCGCACATGCACAGGACCTGCTGAAGACATTAGGGGAGGTCTACACCAGTAACTTTCTCATAGTGATGTAGGACCTAAAATTACGTATAAAGGCAGGAAATTCGAAAAACCATTACAACAGAATTTCTAAACGGAGTTTATTTGAGCTACATCAGGGACTTCCTACCATTCTGAAGTCAGGACCAGTGGCCTGTTGAATTTGGATAAAAAGAGGTTGAAATCGATCACAGTCTAAAAGAAAAAGTTACCAATTTAAAGCTGTAGCATATTTTTTGCTTTAATTGCACTTCATAAAACTCATGAAATTTTATATAAAACATTGAATGAAAACATGTTTTCATTCACATACATGTTTTCATTCACATTTTTATGCAAATTTTCATAGATCTGCAACTTTGCAATTTTTGTTCAGATTTTCATGAAATTTTCATCAAAATGTAGAACAAAGTAATTGCAAATAATATACACCATTTTGGGAAGTCTTTGCTCATTTTGTGAATTGGGAAGGGGTCGATATTTGGCCCCAAATCAGGCCTAGGAAAATCCCTGTACATGTAAACTCATGAATGTAGTTGTTAGCAGGGTGGTAGAGTGCTTGACTTGAGATTGACAGGTTGCGATTCGAGCCTCACCTGAGGCACTGTGTTGTGTCCTTGAGCAAGACACTTTATCCTCTGCTTAGAACTGGTTCAACCAAGGAAGACAGTAAGACCCGGCATAACTTAAAAATTGTTGACCAGGACGTAAAGAATCAAATCAAACTAACAATGAATGTAGTTGTAGATAGAGGTCTATTATTACAAAATGCACTTGGTCATTCATACACAAATCTTAATTGCTATGGTAACTGAATCTTTGTAAATACTGGGATGATGACCTAAATTTTTAACCCTTTAAAATATCCTGGCAATATTTTTGTCATCCTGAAAATGTTGTCTCTGTGTCTACATTTGAATGTTCATATAAAGATTAATAATTGTACCATGGGACAAACACTGTGACTCTTAAGGGAGCAGTCTGATTTGGCGCCATACTGTTTGCAATATAGGCTACCAAAGTTCATTTAAGAAATGAATTCGATTTTTGGAATGTCCATGGAATCATAAAAACTTCGGGAAGGGCTTAACGTTAACTTTGCTACACTTTGCTAACCAGCTAACTGTTTAATGCAACTACAGTTGCTTCTAAATAGTTTATTTTTCTTCTTAGGTAAAAAGCCAAACCAGTCTTCTTCAAGTGGGAGATTGTCTTTATACGATGATATTCCTGCAAAACCAACAAACCAGTCTACTAAGGCAGCAGCGTCTCTGTATGATGATATTCCTACAAAAGCAACAAACCAGTCTGCTAAAGCAGCAGTGTCTCTGTATGATGATATTCCGGCAAAACATCTAGCAAACCAGTCCGCCAAAGCAGCAGTGTCTCTGTATGATGATATTCCGGCAAACCCTATAACAAACCAGTCTGATAAAGCAGCACTATCACTGTATGACGATGTTCCAGCAAACCAGTCCGCTAAAGCAGCATTGTCTCAGTATGATCAGACCCCAACTGACAGGAAACCTGCAGATGAGCTACAAAGGGTTAAATATGATGCAACTTTATCAAAGGAAAGGCTAAACCAAGAGTCTAGAATGACTAGAGAGACAGAGAAGAGGAAGACTCCAAGTGATGACCTTAGTAACAGCTATTCAAAGAAACGGAAGACAGGTACGGCCAAGCAAACAAGAAGAAGGTCTTTGCCTTAATCTATGTCTCTATTTTGCGTGTGCAAGCAATGAAGGATCTGACAAAACAGTCTACTCATCTAAGCCTTCCCTGATTCATATGCGATAAGTACCAAAGTATCACAAGCTTGCTCATATGATGTTTCAGTCCCCTATAATATCGTGGTCAATAACTAACATGGCTTAGCAACAGTAACAACAATAGACGTAAAATGCCCAATATTCTGGACAGCTACAATCGCTTAAATGGGTCTAAATGAGTTTGGATCAAGACGACTACCCCTGCAGTCATGTTCAATCTTATTTTCAAAATTAACTATTTCAAAAAAGTTTCTCAGGGTCAAATGGTTTCCATCAAGATCAGGATTAATGGACATATAGATGGACATGAGAAAAAAATAATGCCAGACTTTAGTTAAGAGTGCCTAACAGAAAAACAACTTTCTTATTTCTAAACCAAAACATATGTTGTGGGTGCTCATAAGAACCGTCTCAATGAGACGGTTCTTTAGAGCACCCAAAACATATGCTAAAATTATGGGTAAGAAAATATTTACAATTTTAGGCTGAAAATTTTTGGTTTATCTAAACCTGTAAAGTAATGTATTGTTTTTCTCTCACCACAACTCATTTTTATACAGAGACATACAGTGTACGTAGTTACTTGAAGGAAAGGAAAGGTGAAAGAGATGAGATGCAAGATGCCCATTTGATTATTGAAGATTTTACCAAAGAATTCACAGATCTGCATCATTCAATGTAAGTTATAAAGGACCTCTGACAGTCTTAATGAAGGATTGCCCATAAAAATGACCAGAGAAAAGTTTCAAAGAAAATGATATTTTTTCTCTGAAAAAGATAGTAGGTTGAACCCTCGACTTATCCTAAAAAGCAGTTTTCTCATTGGACAAGTACCAATTGAAAAATATGGGTTGAAAACTCTGTTTTTGCTATTCAACATATAGAAAATAGAAAACGTTTTACTGAAGGTGCTTCCCCCCCCCCCCCCCTGTGACCAAACTAATCCTTTTGCATACAGTTGTAGTTTTACATTTCACACATCATATAAAAACGGCATGATTGGTCACGGGGGGTGGGGGGGGGGGGACATTGTCGAAATGCTCAAAAACACTTTATTAAAAACCTGTAGGTAAATATCAATTTGCAATGGCATGTATCAGGGCTTTAGTTATAAGTGCTAACAAAGTAATTAATTGTCTCATTTCTCAACCAAAACTCAATGAGACGGTTCTTTTAAGCACCAAACTATAGGTTAAATCTGATGTGTAAGAAAATATTAACGATTTTACGCTTAAAACTGTGTTTATCTAGACTATGATTTATACAGTATTCAGATATGATACACCTCAGTGCACAAGTCAAACTGGTTGACTTGGAACATTACAGGTTATAGTCAAAAGTCATTGACAGCACACTTCTTTAGATGAAACAATGAAATCTTCTCAACCCGAATTTTATGCAAACGTATCACTTTCGTCTAAAGTTTTATACCGCAAACATAATATTTACATGTATTTAGGTGAATTCTTGACAGAACTTTGACTTTCTGTGAAATAAAATTCGGTCACAAAAAATACCCCCACCCCCTAAACCCTAGAGTCCTGGCATAACTATGCAATATTTTCAAAATATTTCTATTTTGCTAGGTGCACTAAATGTAAGGGTTTGATTTAAGCACAAAACTATAGTTGTCAGCTATGCTTTATCCTAGCCACAGGCTGTCAAAATTTGGGCAGATTGAATAGGAAACTGTCCCAGGTCCTTTTCAGCAGCCTAGATTGGTTCCCCTCATTCAAAAAGCTCTATTTCTGTTACGCATATAACGATAGGTATCATGTATTTAATTTCAAGTAGAGAATCCTACTCATGCGACTGCACATGCTCAAGAAAGACTTTTCAAAACAAACTGCAGTATTTTTTCAGTTGTTATATTTTGATAATTTAGTAATAGAAAAAAAATATAAATGCTCAGAACAAAATTAACTTGTTAAACAACTTGTTTAAAAAATGCACTTTTTGTCACGGATATTTTCCTATACCACATCACTCATGACGTCAGTGTATATGCTATATGTAGACGCAATGGCTACTACTCTTTACCTGTCTTTATATGCTGACAAGCTATTAAAGAGAGACCAGTCTATCAACAGCTAGGAATACAGTTAAATTAGATTCATGTACTTGAAAGAAAGGTTAGCAGAAAAAAGATGTTCCTATTATTTTAGATTACAACCCTTTGTATACTAATGAATTCATCCTTCTGGTTTGATACAATAAACTTGGGATAGTCTTGGGATACATATCTTGGGGTGTCATGTTATAATTTTCAAAGAAATATTGTATTATTTAGTCTGAAGATCTTTTTTACTTTTTCAAACAGAGAAGACCCTGGTGAAATGCTGCATTTCATCTGGGTCTTCACTGTTTGCAAAAGTACCCCATTTAGGGGTTTCCTGAATACAAAGGGCTAACCAGACAAATCACAGATCTGAATTTATTAATTGATTGTACTTTACTGTAATTGATATTCAGCAGCAAGGCACATACAAAAAATGTATTGGCCAGCACACAATATTTTGGTTCTTATCTCTAATGCACACATGTCTCTTACAAACTACCATGTTGACCTAACCAGAAAAGCTGGAGGTCTAAATTTTTATCTGAGCTTCATCTACATCCATACTTAGTGTGTATGAGCAGCAAAGACTCATAGGAGTTTACACATATGCACAGACTCACCTGAGACTTAGCTTTTCCCTGATGTAATAAGTCCCAGAATTTTGTGCATAAGCCCGTATTTGAGGGGACTTCTAAAAGTTCCGGTCTCACCCAGAAAATATTGATTCTGCTAGCCATCTGTGCAATCAACAGTCATGGGGAGTGCAGTGGCTCAGTTGGTAGAATGTTTGTTTGTTTGATTTGATTTTTTACGTCCCATCGACAATCTTTCAGTTATATAGGGACGGGTCTTCCTGGGTTGAGCCAGTAATAAGCTAGGATTAATGTTCTTGCTCAAGGACAAAATGCAGTGACACCGGTGAGGCTCGAACCCATGGCCCCTCGGTCTCGAGTCAAGCACTCTACCACTGAGCCACTGCGCTCCCATTGGTAGAATGTTTGACTGGGGATTAAAGGGTTGCTGGTTCAAGCTTCTCTGTTGGCCAAATCACTGTATTGTGTCCTTTAACCGCTGCTTAATACTGGTTCAACCCATGAAGACTCGTCCTGACACATGACTGAAAAATTGTTGACTGAAGTATAAAAAATCAAACCAAACAAACAAACTGATCAACAATCCTAACACACTCATAAATATATAAAGCCGCTTAAGTGGCTTAAAAAACATCTTTAGGTCTTTAGTTAAGAGTGTGACCCAAAAAATAATTTTCTTATTCTCAACCAAAACATATGTTGTGAGTATTCAAAAGAACCGTCTCAATGAGACGGTTATTTTGAGCACCCAAAACATATGCTAAAACTGATGGGTAAGAAAATATTTACAATTTTATGCTCAAAAATTCTGTTTATCTAAACCAATGATCTTGAAAATGAAATCATAGAAAAGTGCCTGAGACCTCTCTAAGGTTACATAATTACTTGTGTTTTACTTATTTTTCTTAAGGACTGAGCTTTATTTAATAAGAGAAATATAACTCAGTACAGTTTATCATAAAAAAGATCCAAACCTGTATTGAGGCTTTATTTCTTTCAGATATCGTATGTCTCTCTATGGTGTGTTTGATGGGCATGGTGGAGTAAAAGCTTCGAGGTTTGCATCAGAGAATTTGCATAAAAACCTGAGAGATAAGATTTTGAAGGGTAATAACTCAATGTACAGCTTTCAGGTATCTTTAAGAAAGGGACATTAGGACAGTAGTGTCATTATTAAACTCTTAAGGGTGTGCTGGCTGGGTAAATTTTTCATCTGCTGATAACCTTTGCAAACAATTTGGATCAGGCTCGACAGAAACTGAAAGTAGGAATTTTTCGACTTTTGGGGCGCAACATGTTTGCAGATGGAAATAAAACAAGCATCCCTGTTCCAATATTCTTGCCTACGTGCATATAGACTATATATGGACATCGCTGTTTTGATTGATGGGTGATCAAATTGTACATGAAGACATCAATAACGTGTCCTGTTTTAAATACAAGTATAAGCTTTCATGAAAAATTTGGCTAAGCCAAAATTAATACATATGCGGATTGAAAATAGCTGGTACGAATCAAGTTCCATTTGGACCAGTACCAGTACTGATGGTAGTCAAAATTAGCTGGAGCACTGATGACGGCAAAATAAAACTAGCATGCATTTTAAGCAGTTTATTTTTTTTACCTGTTGTCAGCTCATTTTTTGAAGTATTGATAAGGAGTATCTCTTGTATAGAAAGGCAAATCTCCCCATATAAAGGGATACCATGGATTAGGCAAATACTTGACCATTATGCTTTTACTATAGAATAATTGCAATGTTGGCGGGAAGAACAGTTTGTGGTTTGAATCTTTTCAGCATTGTTTTCAGCTTTACAGCTGGGGAGTTGACTGATAAGGATCCACACTGTTTTTCATCCGCACGATGAATCCATATTTACCTTTAAAGCGCCAATCGCAACAGAAGTTGTCTGCCTTTCTCATCTGCTGAAATGTTTAAGAAGCCTCTATGACAAACAGTATGGACCCAGATCAGACTGCTCCTATAGGAGTAGTCTGTTGAGCAGTCTGTTCTGGGTCCACGCTGTTTGCTCCTATACTTAATTCGTCAGTAATACTAGGCAATTATTTGCAGCAGACGACTTCAGCAGACGACATTTTGAGATGCATTTTTCTTGACGCTTTAAGGGTTAATAAGTAAATTGCACCACTGGACTGACTGTTATTTAAGATCTTGTTTTGTTTGTTTGATTTGATTCTTTATGTCCCATCAACAATCTTTCAGTTAAACAGGGACGGGTCTTCCTGGGTTGAACCAGTACTAAGCTAGGATAAATGTGTCATGCTCAAGGACCACAACGCAGTGATGCCGGTGAGGCTCTAACCAGAAACCCTTCAGTCTCGAGTCAAGCACTCTACCACTGAGCCATTCCCTCCCTAAATTTAAGATCTGTAGCCTCACTTGGTGGCTTTAAGAAGAGACTGCATATACCATAAGAACCAAACCTCCACTGCTAGCCCAATAAATAGGCATCACCGAGATAATGTTACAGTGAATTAAATAGATGCTCTTACATCAGTACTCATGTTTTATTGAATTTATTAAACAAGTTTGGGGAAAAGAGATAAAAATGTGAGGCTTGCGGAGCATTATATGGCTTTTTTGCAGCGAATTTAAAAAATTGAATATTACAGGAGACGAATTTATTTCATGGCGTTATATCACTCCCAGGAGTGACGTCATGTGATAAAAAGAATTATTTGTGGTCGGGATGGTGACTGAATGGTGCTTGAAAAGTCTAGTTTCACTGTCTTGTTTGTATGAACCATGTAATCTAGATTTATGATGAATGATTGATTTGCTGTGAGTGCAAATGCTATTCACAGAAAAACTCAAAGCCTTGAAAAAAAAAACTTTCGAAAAGTGTCTTAGTTGTCAATGAAAACTGCTTAGAATTTATCTTTTCAGATGATGTGGAAAAGGTTATTCTGGAGTTAAAGAAGTCATTTATTGAAGCTTTCAAGAAAACTGATGAGGACTTTCTCAAAGAAGCAACAAAATAGTAAGTTACTAGAATTGAGCCAGAATTAAAGTTTTGTAATCAGGCCAGAATTTTTTATTAGTTGATTTGCGGGAAAAACATTTCAGATTTAGGGTCGGGATGAAAAAAAAAAGCTCTGAAAATGACCAGTTGACTGGTCATTTTCAGGACTTTTTTTTATTTTTTAATATCTCAAGAACAAACAGTATAACTAGTAAGGTAAACCAACAAGCTGTATTAAATCTTTAAATATTTCATCATTTTCCTAAAAATCTGGGCAGGACAATCACTTTTAACAGTCACTCTCAAAAATACACAGACAGAACCTCAAAAATATATTATTATTTTCAATGAAACAAGTAATATGTAAAGTCAGCAGATAAAATAGAAAAAATAATTTTAGAAATTAAATTTTATTTTTTTCTACTTTCTGGAAAATTACAGTAGGAGGGTTTGTAAATCAACTAATAAAAAAATTCTGGCCTAAGCGACTAAAATGGAGCCAGAATTAAATTTTTGTACTTATCCCATATCACCATAGGCCAAGATAAACAAAGATAAATTTTGAATAGTTTCTTACCCATCATTTCTAACATTTTTTTGGGGTGCTCAAAAGAACTGTCTCATTGAGACGGTTCTTTTAAGTACCCACAACATATGTTTTGGTTGAAAGATAAGGAAAATAATGTTTAATTAAACACCCTTATCAAAAGTTTGTATCAGTGCGGTCTTACCAGAGCCTTTGCTGCTAGCATACTGAATGTATGAAAACAGATATGAGCTCAGCTAAATATAGCCCTCCTGCTTTGCTAGATAACTGCGTCCACGCATTTAAAGAGTGGCTAAACATATACTTCAACGTAAAAGTTTTGCAACAGTTTTACATCTGTGCTTTCTTCAGAACGGTCCATGTTAGGATATCCATTCAATCATATATTATGCTCCTGCATAATGTGGAATGATTTATCGTAAATCGGTTTTGATCATGCTCTTCATTCTGACGTTATAATGATGTTAGTGTATTTCAACAATTTACGTCTAACATATGGATGTTTATCTCAATTTGAAAACAAATGGTGCTATGTGATAGCCAGATGTCCTAACTGACGGAAAACATTTAAAGATTTGACAACTAAAGTTCATCAATGCTCAAAGTCACTGCGTTTCTTTGTTAACGACAACCAATTAACCAAAATTGTGCATTTTATTCTGTTACATCACGCAACACGTTTGTCTTCTATGCAGTGTGTTGAGGGCTTTCTAGTGACATTAAAAAAGACTTGATTATTGATGTTCAGTTGTGTTTAAATGACAAATTACGTCAAAAATGAAAGGCTCTACCTTGACGTAAAATAGTTAACAACTGCATAAAATAAACCTGATTAGATTTATCTGCCATTCTGTTTTTGAAAACAACAATTTTTATGAATAAAATGTAAGGTGTTGTAACTCTGTGACTCAAATAAGATGTAAAGTATTGTTACTCTGTGACTTTTCAAATTTAGGTTACCTTACATTTCTTGTTGGAGATCTGCAACCGTAAGTCTCACTGGTCTGAATTTCATGTTGTATAGAAGGCAAATTATTGGACTTGTCAATCACATTATCACTGAGCGTAATATTTGGGTCAAAAAGAAGAACCACTATTTTAGTATGAGTTGCGAAACTTTTGCGTTTAAGTATATATACAACTATAGTGAAAAGTCTATAATTCAATCTCCAATACTGTGATTCATTTGCTATTGGGAACTGAATTTGTGATATATTTGTTTCATAGAATAGGGCATATCCATGAGCAATATTTTAGGTGTGTTTGTTGTATTACTGTAGTGTAGCCCTTCAAATGGAACACTGTTTTTTGACAATAACATTTTGTATAAGTCTCCTTTAAAGAACCTCCAAAAATGAAATTGTTTTTTTAATAAACAGCCTGCTCATCTGTTTCCAAAAGATGAAATAGTAAGACACATTCAGAATGACCGGGCCGCATTGGGCAGACGGTAACGTGTCTGGCAACAGATGCGAGTCTGACTGCAGATCCAGGGGTCGAGAGTTCCATCACGGCCTGGTCCCATTCTTTTGTGGTGATTGATCATGAAATAATTTCTACGGTCATTCTCCTCCCTTCCCCTGAATCATTCAAGAAGGGTTGTTGTCAGTTACAAATGAAAGTGTGTGCACGAAGTACTAGTTAACTGCTTGTTCAAGCTTGCCCAGGAAAAAGTGTGGTTAGGTGAACTGACCGTCCCGCCATGACCATAGCTGTTGACTTGGGATGTAAAGCAACGAAACAAACAAACAAAACATTCAGAATGAATATCGAAGCAATCACCTTCCTAATAGCTATTTGTGCTACTCTAAACAAAATTGCCATCTACAACTGTCAAAATTTTCAGTGTATACATGGGTGAAAGTTTTCAGGATTATTCCTTAATTCAGGATTTTGAGGCTGACTTTACACAGAAAGTCAGCCTCAAAATGCTGAATAAGGGAGATAATAATAGCTTCTCTGACTTATTTTCAGTCTCTCTAAGGACATTTGACTATTTAAGCTTGAAATTGTGAATATTTAGTGGGTATACTGCTAACTTTAAGATTGGAGTTTCGAAGTTCAGGATTTTGGAAATTTTGAACTTTGACCCAAGCATATGTATATTACAGTAAACCCCCCTGGAAGGATGGTACGACGGCCATACTGATTCTACTGCTGAATGAAACCATGTTTATAGCTAATATTGGAGATAGCCAGGTATACTTTCAGTCCTCTGCTTTCTTTGGTTACCAGCTTAAAGTTTGGCATATATAGTCTGTATTATCAGCTTCTCATGGCTAGCTTACCTGAGTGAATAAATACATTTGAAATTTATGTTAGTATTGTGATCATTCAATCACTAGCTTGCATTGTCAGCACTTTGCCAGAACTTTACTTAAGAGTGCTAAACAAAAATTTAATTTTCTTATTTCTCAACCGAATCATATGTTGTTGGTACTCAAAAGAACCGTCTCAATGAGATGGTTCTTTGAGCACCCAAAACATTATGTAAAATTGATAGGTAAGAAAAAATTTACTATTTTACGCTGAATATTTTTGTTTATCTAAACCTGTGTCCTGCAACGCTGCTTGGCCATCTAACCCAGATTCACAGGAGTGTTTTGTTGGCGACACTATATACAATATAATACCTTAAGCCAATATGACACAATTTAAATGTTGCTGCCAGGTTGCAGTGGCTATTAAAACTATAATAACAGTAACTTAAACAAAAGAGCCGTAACATGAGATTTCCAACAATGTGGTACAGTCAAAACTCTTTATAACGTCACTCGTTATATAAATATTCAATATCCGACATAAAATTGCTGGGAACGGATCTGTTCCCATTAAATTTCCCTTTTTATAACAGAATATTCACTTAACGACACCAACAGTAACTTCTAGGTACAGATATACAATTTCTGTTGAAAATAAATTCATTATAACAGGATTGTTGCCATGTGTCAGACAATTTTGTGATCAGAGCAAGGTCTTTTTGCATGAAAAGGTTTCTGTCTCACTTAATAAGTGGGAAGCTTTGTGCATTTTGATGCAATATGAAATTGAACTGATGTATAAATTTTGAATAATAGCATTTCAATTCATTTGTACAATATTTTCTTTTACCAAAAGATTATTATGTTGAAATCTGGTATTGGTCAGAATTTCTTTAACAGCAAATTCACTTTAACATCAAAGATAGCTTGGAACAAACAGTGTCGTTATAAAGAGGGTTGACTGTATTTGGGACCAGCAAAGGCTCAGACCAGCCTGCACATATGTGCAGTCTGATCAGAGCCTTTGCTAGTCGCTTGAATATTCTATGAATATGCTACTGACTGAACACCATTTTGAGTTTCTAACCTTCAAAGGAAGCTGAACAGGCTTGTCTGAGTCTACACCTGTCAAAATGCCACATTTTTGGAAATCACGTCAGGGTTCAAATATCCTCTGAGACTAGTGACAGAACTGAGAACGGAAACCCTCTGGCTTCAGCCTAGTGAGTGACCTGCAGAAAAAGCTAAACATATTATGATCTAAACAGATTGTTGTACTGGGATATTTGACCTAACAAAAAGTATTGACTTTCTAGGCCTCTTGAGCCTCAAATCAAGCGTACGTCTAGTTGAATAGGTGAAATTTTTCAGGATTTTTCCTGAATTCAGGATTTTGAGGCTGACTTTCCATGGAAAGTCAGCCTCAAAATGCTGAATTTGGCAAATTATAATAGCTTCTCTGATGTATTTTCAGCATGTCTTAATAAACTTGAAATTGTTATCATTTTGTATGCATACAGCAAGTTTTAAGTTTTGAATTTCGAAAGTTCAGGATTTTCAAAATTTTGAACTTTTACCCATGCTTGCACACCTGTCAGTCAGGTGAATAGCTTTACACGAGGACTGGATTAGCAGTGTCTTATTTACTATTGTGTCATGCCAGCATCACTTTTATGGCCTCATTCAATATTTGAAGCCCTTTTCAGGTCAGGTAACCTAATACATGTAGATAGTAGATTCATGTACCTTGTCCAGAAAGTTTATCCCTGCTTAGTACTAGTTCAACCCAGGAATACCCATGGGAGCACAGTGGCTCAGTTGTAGAGTGCTTGACTCGAGACCGAAGGGCCGCGGGTTTGAGCCTCACCGGTGTCACTGCGTTGTGTCCTTGAGCAAGAACATTAATCCTAGCTTAGTACTGGTTCAACCCAGGAAGACCCGTCCCTTTATAACTGAAAGATTGTTGATGGGACATAAAGAATCAAATCAAAACCAGGTATACCCATCCTGACATAACTGAAAGATTGTTGACTGGGATGTAAGGAATCAAATCAAACAAAAAACAAATTATCCAGAAAGTAGTAAGCTGGTACATATATTACGTTTTGTGTGATCTTTTACAGGCAGTCTTGTGTCGTTACAAAGAAGATCAAGAGTCACATATAGCAATACCATTGAGTACCCCACACAATCCATCACTTTACGAAGAGAGGATGAGAATTCAAAAAGCCAAGGGACATGTCAAGTATGGGAAACCCTTATCATGCCATTAATTTGTTGTCTTGTTTGTTTGATTTGATTCTTTGGGTCATCCTGGGTTGAACCAGTACTAAGCTTGGATAAATGTGTCTTGCTCAAGGACCACAACACAGTCAAGCACTCTACCACTGAGCCACTTCGCTTCTAATTTTTGTTTTGAAAATATTGTCTACTCACTACATCCGCTGTATATAGTTAGGGGATAACCATATTCAAAATGTCCAAGATTGTTCAAATCGTGTTGCTTCATTGAAAATATGGCTACCAGGGGGTGGGGGGACAGTTTTTCCTAATGTTTATTTTCTTGTCAAAACTATTTAGGTTCTACATCCTTTTATTTCCCTCAACTTAAGGTTACTTAAACTTTTTCATATAGTCATATTTACCTTGTAAACAGTTATTCTCAGATGAATGACCCAGGGTCTGAGGGCCCTCTTGTTAAAGTGTTAAGAATATTGTGATGGCCTCCATCCGTTAGTCTGTCTGTTTTGCTATCTTTTACGAAAATTCTAGACTGAATTCAAATTTTGTTGGGTGACTTGCATAAACTTTCTTGCAAGAACACATGTATTTTAATCCCCCTGCCCCCAGGAGTCGTGGGGAGAGGGCAGAGGTGAGAGGATTTGTGAGGGCATGCCTAATCTTTGTTTGATTTGATTCTTTACGTCCCATCAACAGTATTTCAGTTAAACAGGGACGGGTCTTCCTGGGTTGAACCAGTACTAAGCTAGGATAAATGTGTCTTGCTCAAGGACCAAAACACAGTGACGCAGGTGAGGCTCGAACCCGCGGCCCCTCGGTCTCGAGCCAAGCACTCTACTACTGAGCCACTGCGCTCCCATATGCCTAATCTAGTTTGCTATTCTATGAGAAGGGATATTGTCATATTGTTTTTTTTTTAGTAGACTGAATGTTTATTGTGAATATGTTGGGGCAGTGGTTCAGTTGGTAGAGTGTTAGGCTGTCGGGTACAAAAATAATTCAATATTGCACTTGTCCAGCAGAACGAGTGACTTACAATTTTCACTCGTCCTGCAAGCACATGCACTTGTCCTTTAAAAGTGTATGCAATAAAGAACATAAGGGAGTAATATGTATTGTGACTTATAAAGTTCCTTATAACACTGCTAAAATGATATTTTCCCATTCAGTTTCAGAGCTGCATCCCATATACTGACGATTTCACAGTCAATACACAGAAAATGCTAGCTTCACCCTCAGATTTTTCACCCTCACCTTTGAGTTATTCATCCCAAAGCCCTTGTCCTAAAGGACGAGTGCTTTGGGAAGAATTACTCGTCCTTACTAGATTTCACTCATAATTACGAGCAGAATTTTTGTCCCCTGGGCTGGGTATCAAAGGATTGCTAGTTCGAGAATCCGTGCTAGCCAAGTCATTGTGTTGTGTCCTTGAGCTGCTTAGTTCAGGTTCAACTCAGGAACTCATGTCCCAACCTGACTGAAAAATTGTTGACTGGTGGACATAAAGCATCAAAACAAATAAATAAAAATTATTTGAGCCATTACATGAGATTTCCAACAATGTGGTATGTGCAACCAGCAAAGGCTTAGACCAGCCTGGGCATACCGCAGCCTGATCAGAGCCCTAATATTCTATGAGTGTTAAGCTACTGACTGAACATCATTTGAAGTTTCTTATCATAAAAGGCGGCTGTACAGGCTCATCTGAGTCTACACTTGTCAAAATAACACATTGTTGGAAATCACATGTCGCGGCTCATATTATGATCGTGTCAATCCATCAGTCTGTTATGCTGTTTCTGTTTGAAAATGCTGAACTGAATCCAACCAAAGTTGTTAAGTGACAAGTAGGAAGTGCAAGAGCACATTTAGTTTTTGCCCTGTTTCCAGGAGCCCTGGAGGCTGGGCAAACACTATCCAAGTAAGAAAGACAGCAAGGATCAGGAAACGATAAAATCAAAAACCACACCTGTCCAAGGATACCAAATGGGAAAGTAGCAAAATCACAATAAACATTACAAACAAGAGCCAAGAGGTCAGCTCTTTCCCTTCAGGTGACCACAAGGCAGCAATGAACAGACGGGAAAGCATGACAAACACAAGACATAAATAACACAAATGATCCACAAAAGAAGTACCGCCTTGGAACGGTCAGTAAAAATGTTTTACTGGAGGGCTTAAACCGGTTTCACAGCTCACCAACCTCAGACTTAGTTCAGATGTGGATCAAGACACATAGATGTTTGGTTTGCATGAAAGACCACTCACTTAAACATGCAAGGCTTGTGGATTTTTGTTGACATGCCATTGACTGCCAGATCTCGTTTGCTATTTAATGAGAAGGGATATCATCTCATTGTAGGAGACCTGTTTCATGTTTATTCAAACAAATGTGAATTTCAATTTTCGAGGTTACATGTAAATAAAATAAATAACTTTTGCTTTCTCTTAAATAACGGATGTGTCTCTTGTATTACCAAATAAACAAAGATGCAATTTAAAGCATCACCATAACACAGCGTCCCAAAATATAGCCCACCCCCCTTTTACTGATTTAAGAGCTAAAACGGATGTATTTCTAATGAAAATGCATATAAAAGTGTTCAAATTTCTTTTAAGTTTAGAAGAGCATTCAGTCTATTATTCTAATGAAAAACAGCTTCTGTGCGCCTGCTATTGCTTGACAACTCGGCTTTATAAGTTCTACCATACAAGTGCTCAAATGGGCATTCTATGTATGAAATGGGTCGTGGAAGAATTGTGAAAAACTAATTCTCAAAACTCACAGCCAACACAAGTTTTTAAATAGTTTAAGAATATATCGCTGATAAAACTGAACACCAAATATGTTCTTAAAAGGGTATCCTTTGGAAGCAAAGACTGCACCAAAGAACTAAAACTAGAGAGTGCATATTTCCTGGGCCAGACTAGCTAGTTTCTGCCATTTAGGCTTCATCAGTGACCCTCTAATAGTTTCAAAGTTCCACAATGAAACCCATGATCCCAAAGGACAAGAAAATAAAATCTACACTATAGTGAAGGGCAGGGAGACGTTCTACCGCCGCCACACAGTCCCAGTCACCAGCTGTAGTGAAGTCAAATATGTTCTTAAAAGGGTATCCTTTGGAAGCAAAGACTGCACCAAAGAACTGAAACTAGAGAGTGCATATTTCCTGGGCCAGACTAGCTAGTTTCTGCCATTTAGGCTTCATCAGTGACCCTCTAATAGTTTCAAAGTTCCACAATGAAACCCATGATCCCAAAAGACAAGAAAATAAAATCTACACTATAGTGAAGGGCAGGGAGACGTTCTACCACCGCCACACAGTCCCAGTCACCAGCTGTAGTGAAGTCAAATATGTTCTTAAAAGGGTATCCTTTGGAAGCAAAGACTGCACCAAAGAACTGAAACTAGAGAGTGCATATTTCCTGGGCCAAATATTGCTTTTGTGTATTTTGCTTACAATTTAGTTTTGCTTTGGAAACTGTTAACCCCCAAATTTGATGTTTAAGTTGCTTCAAAATAGTAAATATCCAACGGAAATGCTTTATTTCTTAACAGAACACACTTTAATCATTTGTGTACAATTTATAATAGGTTCCAAGGGAAAAACTTCACCCCTTTAAGAGAAATGGTTTGAGAACAATTTTGAAATTTCGTTTTCAGACATCAATTTTAAACGCTTAAATTTTGACAACTCATCTTCAGAGACTGTTTTAATCCAGCAAATAAAGTTAAGAGATATTTTTACTTGGTGGCTGCGCATTCCTGGAGATCAGATTAACCAATGTAAATTTTTCATTGCAAAATAAAAGAAGAAATAAATGAGACACGGCCATTTCAAATTTGTTCAAATAAACATGAAACACCTCTTGTAAATCTTCAAGTTATCTGAATGTAAATTATGAATATGATGATTGGGGATTTATTCTACAGAGATGGTAGGGTAATGGGTGTATTGGAGGTGTCAAGATCTATTGGTGATGGTCAATTCAAGAAGCTTGGAGTTACATGTAACCCTGAAGTCAGGAAATGTCAGCTGCAGGACTCGGACAGGTAATGATTTATCAAATTCAAGTTAATCCTAGTAAGTGTACTGGAGGTGTCAAGATCTATTGGTGATGGTCAATTCAAGAAGCTTGGAGTTACATGTATCCCTGAAGTCAGGAAATGTCAGCTGCAGGACTCGGACAGGTACTGATTTATTAGTTACAAATTTACCCTAATAAGCACACTGGTCCTATATTTAAGAAATAGATCAGCTCCAGCAGTGAATTGTTGAGTAATAATTCACTGTTTGGAGGTCAGCTGTAAAGAAGATCAAATCATGAGTGGTAGCCCAAGTGATTTATCTTCGTACAACTGACCAACAAACAGTGAATTATTACTCAACAATTCACGCACTGGAGCTGATCTATTTTGATTCTAGCACACAATGAATAACGAAAACACATTTGAAGTCTTCAGCTTCTTCCAACTTTCCACCATTGCACTGAAGAACTCCCGCCAATACTTAGACTAAGTCGCATTTGTTTATGTGTATTGGTAACGTCTTTCAAGCGTAAAAACAATGTTACACCGTCTAACGGCATGAATGAGGTAATTTTACAGTAACAAATGATGTCAGCTAGCATGCAATTTCCTCATGCTTTCAAAACTGTGAATTATTGTTTGATATATCACACTTTTTTTAGCACTGACTCTATAGGCGAGGTGTGTCAGAATTTTTCACAACTTTTTTTTTCTTCAAAAAAGTGCAACACTGATCAAAAGAAGTCAGTGTGCCCTAATGAGAACATGTGCACATTACATTGAATAGTTATATGGCCCTTTAAAAAATTATATAGACAATCTTACAAGAGCTCTCGGAATGTGTTAAGAGGCTATGAGTTAAACAAAATACATGTGTACAATACTTTTTATCCAAAGTTTTAAACTTCCTCCAGCAAGTAGTTGTTTTTATATGTGTTATTAACTGATATATTTCAAATTAACTTTCAGGTTTGTTATTGTTGCCTGTGATGGGCTGTGGAAGTGTTTTGATCCTCAAGAAAGTATCAAGTTTGTTAATGACATTTTAGCAGTAAGTTAACCGCTTAACAGGTACTTTTGGAAACAGTGAAGACCCAGATGAAATTCCCCATTTCATCAGGACACTTTTTTCTATTAAGATAAAATAATCTTCAGGACAGAAGCACTTCATTTTATAGAAATTGTGACCAGCAACCCCTTAAAGTTCAAAATGAACAATTCCATACGTAGTGTATCAATTTTATTATGTATGGGATAACCCATCAGAATGAAAAGGGTTAATTAAAACAATTCTACTCAAGACTAAAGAGTAGCTGGACATCCTTTATCATTATCACTGATTTTCTAGTTTTAATACAGTTATAGTTTTACATTTCACACACCATATAAAAATGGCATGATTGGTCACGATGGTAGGGGGGGGGGGGACGCTGTCAAAATGCTCAAAAACAAATTATTATAACAATTTATTAGGGACTAATTTTGTACAATCCTGAAGGTAAATATCAATTTACAATGGTATGTATCAGGGCTTTAGCTATGATTGCCTACCATGTATAGAGTATGCAGTTATGATACACCTCAGTGAACAGGTCATTGAAACATAACAGGGAATAGTCAAAAGTCATACGTATTTAGAAGAAACGATAAAATCTTCTCAACCCCAATTTCATGCAAACGCATCACTTTCCTCTCAAGTTTTATGCTGCAAAAATGATATTTTCATGTATTTAGGTGAAAACTCTGAAACTTTTGACTTTCTGTGAAGTAAAATTTGGTCACAAAAATACTCCCACCCCCCTAAACGCTGAAGTCCTGGCATTAATATGCAATATTTTCAGCAACAAAAAATTTGCTAGGTGCACTAAAAGTAAGGGTTTGATTGAACCCAAAATTATAGTTGTCAATTATGCATTATCCTAGCCACAGGCTGTCATAATTTGGGCAGATTGAATAGGAAACTTTCAAGCAACAAGTATTTTTTAGCTCATCTGTCACATAGTGACAAGGTGAGCTTTTGTGATCGGTCCGTCATGGTCTGTCAAGCATTGACTTAAATGACATCTCCCCCTAAACTACTTGTTGTATTTTGACCAAACCTTGCAGAAATGATCCTTATATGATCCTCTTTAATAATTGATCAAATGGTTCAAGTCCGTTGCATATCTAGGTCACACAGGCTAAAAATAGATACTTTTGGAAACAGTGAAGACCCAGACGAAATTCCCCATTTCATCAGGACACTTTTTTCTATTAAAGATAAAATAATCTTCAGGACAGAAGCACTTCATTTTATAGAAATTGTGACCAGCAACCCCTTAAAGTTCAAAATGAACAATTCCATACGTAGTGTATCAATTTTATTATGTATGGGATAACCCATCAGAATGAAAAGGGTTAATTAAAACAATTCTACTCAAGACTAAAGAGTAGCTGGACATCCTTTATCATTATCACTGATTTTCTAGTTTTAATACAGTTATAGTTTTACATTTCACACACCATATAAAAATGGCATGATTGGTCACGATGGTAGGGGGGGGGGACGCTGTCAAAATGCTCAAAAACAAATTATTATAACAATTTATTAGGGACTAATTTTGTACAATCCTGAAGGTAAATATCAATTTACAATGGTATGTATCAGGGCTTTAGCTATGATTGCCTACCACGTATAGAGTATGCAGTTATGATACACCTCAGTGAACAGGTCATTGAAACATAACAGGGAATAGTCAAAAGTCATACGTATTTAGAAGAAACGATAAAATCTTCTCAACCCCAATTTCATGCAAACGCATCACTTTCCTCTCAAGTTTTATGCTGCAAAAATGATATTTTCATGTATTTAGGTGAAAACTCAGAAACTTTTGACTTTCTGTGAAGTAAAATTTGGTCACAAAAATACTCCCACCCCCCTAAACGCTGAAGTCCTGGCATTAATATGCAATATTTTCAGCAACAAAAAATTTGCTAGGTGCACTAAAAGTAAGGGTTTGATTGAACCCAAAATTATAGTTGTCAATTATGCATTATCCTAGCCACAGGCTGTCATAATTTGGGCAGATTGAATAGGAAACTTTCAAGCAACAAGTATTTTTTAGCTCATCTGTCACATAGTGACAAGGTGAGCTTTTGTGATCGGTCCGTCATGGTCTGTCAAGCATTGACTTAAATGACATCTCCCCCTAAACTACTTGTTGTATTTTGACCAAACCTTGCAGAAATGATCCTTATATGATCCTCTTTAATAATTGATCAAATGGTTTAAGTCCGTTGCATATCTAGGTCACACAGGCTAAAAATAGATACTTTTGGAAACAGTGAAGACCCAGACGAAATTCCCCATTTCATCAGGACACTTTTTTCTATTAAAGATAAAATAATCTTCAGGACAGAAGCACTTCATTTTATAGAAATTGTGACCAGCAACCCCTTAAAGTTCAAAATGAACAATTCCATACGTAGTGTATCAATTTTATTATGTATGGGATAACCCATCAGAATGAAAAGGGTTAATTAAAACAATTCTACTCAAGACTAAAGAGTAGCTGGACATCCTTTATCATTATCACTGATTTTCTAGTTTTAATACAGTTATAGTTTTACATTTCACACACCATATAAAAATGGCATGATTGGTCACGATGGTAGGGGGGGGGGGACGCTGTCAAAATGCTCAAAAACAAATTATTATAACAATTTATTAGGGACTAATTTTGTACAATCCTGAAGGTAAATATCAATTTACAATGGTATGTATCAGGGCTTTAGTTATGATTGCCTACCACGTATAGAGTATGCAGTTATGATACACCTCAGTGAACAGGTCATTGAAACATAACAGGGAATAGTCAAAAGTCATACGTATTTAGAAGAAACGATAAAATCTTCTCAACCCCAATTTCATGCAAACGCATCACTTTCCTCTCAAGTTTTATGCTGCAAAAATGATATTTTCATGTATTTAGGTGAAAACTCTGAAACTTTTGACTTTCTGTGAAGTAAAATTTGGTCACAAAAATACTCCCACCCCCCTAAACGCTGAAGTCCTGGCATTAATATGCAATATTTTCAGCAACAAAAAATTTGCTAGGTGCACTAAAAGTAAGGGTTTGATTGAACCCAAAATTATAGTTGTCAATTATGCATTATCCTAGCCACAGGCTGTCATAATTTGGGCAGATTGAATAGGAAACTTTCAAGCAACAAGTATTTTTAGCTCAACTGTCACATAGTGACAAGGTGAGCTTTTGTGATCGGTCCGTCAAGGTCTGTCAAGCATTGACTTAAATGACATCTCCCCCTAAACTACTTGTTGTATTTTGACCAAACCTTGCAGAAATGATCCTTATATGATCCTCTTTAATAATTGATCAAATGGTTCAGGTCCGTTGCATATCTAGGTCACACAGGCTAAAAATAGATACTTTTGGAAACAGTGAAGACCCAGATGAAATTCCCCATTTCATCAGGACACTTTTTTCTATTAAAGATAAAATAATCTTCAGGACAGAAGCACTTCATTTTATAGAAATTGTGACCAGCAACCCCTTAAAGTTCAAAGTGAACAATTCCATATGTAGTGTATCAATTTTATTATGTATGGGATAACCCATCAGAATGAAAAGGGTTAATTAAAACAATTCTACTCAAGACTAAAGAGTAGCTGGACATCCTTTATCATTTACACTGATTTTCTAGTTTTAATACAGTTATAGTTTTACATTTCACACACCATATAAAAATGGCATGATTGGTCACGATGGTAGGGGGGGGGGGGGGGACGCTGTCAAAATGCTCAAAAACAATTTATTATAACAATTTATTAGGGACTAATTTTGTACAATCCTGAAGGTAAATATCAATTTACAATGGTATGTATCAGGGCTTTAGCTATGATTGCCTACCATGTATAGAGTATGCAGTTATGATACACCTCAGTGAACAGGTCATTGAAACATAACAGGGAATAGTCAAAAGTCATACTTATTTAGAAGAAACGATAAAATCTTCTCAACACCAATTCATGCAAACGCATCACTTTCCTCTCAAGTTTTATGCTGCAAAAATGATATTTTCATGTATTTAGGTGAAAACTCAGAAACTTTTGACTTTCTGTGAAGTAAAATTTGGTCACAAAAATACTCCCACCCCCCTAAACGCTGAAGTCCTGGCATTAATATGCAATATTTTCAGCAACAAAAAACTTGCTAGGTGCACTAAAAGTAAGGGTTTGATTGAACCCAAAATTATAGTTGTCAATTATGCATTATCCTAGCCACAGGCTGTCATAATTTGGGCAGATTGAATAGGAAACTTTCAAGCAACAAGTATTTTTTAGCTCATCTGTCACATGTGGTGACAAGGTGAGCTTTTGTGATCGGTCCGTCATGGTCTGTCAAGCATTGACTTAAATGACATCTCCCCCTAAACTACTTGTTGTATTTTGACCAAACCTTGCAGAAATGATCCTTATATGATCCTCTTTAATAATTGATCAAATGGTTCAGGTCCGTTGCATATCTAGGTCACACAGGCTAAAAATAGATACTTTTGGAAACAGTGAAGACCCAGATGAAATTCCCCATTTCATCAGGACACTTTTTTCTATTAAAGATAAAATAATCTTCAGGACAGAAGCACTTCATTTTATAGAAATTGTGACCAGCAACCCCTTAAAGTTCAAAATGAACAATTCCATACGTAGTGTATCAATTTTATTATGTATGGGATAACCCATCAGAATGAAAAGGGTTAATTAAAACAATTCTACTCAAGACTAAAGAGTAGCTGGACATCCTTTATCATTATCACTGATTTTCTAGTTTTAATACAGTTTTAGTTTTACATTTCACACACCATATAAAAATGGCATGATTGGTCACGATGGTAGGGGGGGGGACGCTGTCAAAATGCTCAAAAACAAATTATAATAACAATTTATTAGCGACTAATTTTGTACAATCCTGAAGGTAAATATCAATTTACAATGGTATGTATCAGGGCTTTAGCTATGATTGCCTACCATGTATAGAGTATGCAGTTATGATACACCTCAGTGAACAGGTCATTGAAACATAACAGGGAATAGTCAAAAGTCATACTTATTTAGAAGAAACGATAAAATCTTCTCAACCCCAATTTCATGCAAACGCATCACTTTCCTCTCAAGTTTTATGCTGCAAAAATGATATTTTCATGTATTTAGGTGAAAACTCTGAAACTTTTGACTTTCTGTGAAGTAAAATTTGGTCACAAAAATACTCCCACCCCCCTAAACGCTGAAGTCCTGGCATTAATATGCAATATTTTCAGCAACAAAAAACTTGCTAGGTGCACTAAAAGTAAGGGTTTGATTGAACCCAAAATTATAGTTGTCAATTATGCATTATCCTAGCCACAGGCTGTCATAATTTGGGCAGATTGAATAGGAAACTTTCAAGCAACAAGTATTTTTTAGCTCATCTGTCACATGTGGTGACAAGGTGAGCTTTTGTGATCGGTCCGTCATGGTCTGTCAAGCATTGACTTAAATGACATCTCTCCCTAAACTACTTGTTGTATTTTGACCAAACCTTGCAGAAATGATCCTTATATGATCCTCTTTAATAATTGATCAAATGGTTCAGGTCCGTTGCATATCTAGGTCACACAGGCTAAAAATAGATACTTTTGGAAACAGTGAAGACCCAGATGAAATTCCCCATTTCATCAGGACACTTTTTTCTATTAAAGATAAAATAATCTTCAGGACAGAAGCACTTCATTTTATAGAAATTGTGACCAGCAACCCCTTAAAGTTCAAAATGAACAATTCCATACGTAGTGTATCAATTTTATTATGTATGGGATAACCCATCAGAATGAAAAGGGTTAATTAAAACAATTCTACTCAAGACTAAAGAGTAGCTGGACATCCTTTATCATTATCACTGATTTTCTAGTTTTAATACAGTTTTAGTTTTACATTTCACACACCATATAAAAATGGCATGATTGGTCACGATGGTAGGGGGGGGGGACGCTGTCAAAATGCTCAAAAACAATTTATTATAACAATTTATTAGGGACTAATTTTGTACAATCCTGAAGGTAAATATCAATTTACAATGGTATGTATCAGGGCTTTAGCTATGATTGCCTACCATGTATAGAGTATGCAGTTATGATACACCTCAGTGAACAGGTCATTGAAACATAACAGGGAATAGTCAAAAGTCATACTTATTTAGAAGAAACGATAAAATCTTCTCAACCCCAATTTCATGCAAACGCATCACTTTCCTCTCAAGTTTTATGCTGCAAAAATGATATTTTCATGTATTTAGGTGAAAACTCTGAAACTTTTGACTTTCTGTGAAGTAAAATTTGGTCACAAAAATACTCCCACCCCCCTAAACGCTGAAGTCCTGGCATTAATATGCAATATTTTCAGCAACAAAAAATTTGCTAGGTGCACTAAAAGTAAGGGTTTGATTGAACCCAAAATTATAGTTGTCAATTATGCATTATCCTAGCCACAGGCTGTCATAATTTGGGCAGATTGAATAGGAAACTTTCAAGCAACAAGTATTTTTTAGCTCATCTGTCACATAGTGACAAGGTGAGCTTTTGTGATCGGTCCGTCATGGTCTGTCAAGCATTGACTTAAATGACATCTCCCCCTAAACTACTTGTTGTATTTTGACCAAACCTTGCAGAAATGATCTTTATATGATCCTCTTTAATAATTGATCAAATGGTTCAGGTCCGTTGCATATCTAGGTCACACAGGCTAAAAATAGATTTTCGAGATGAAAGCTATAAAAATCTTCTTGTCTGAAACCACAAGGCCTAAAGCCTTGATATTTGGTATGTAGCATCACCTAGTGGACCTCTACCAAAATTGTACAACTTATGTCCCTGGGGCCAAAAATGGGCCGCCCCCCGGGTCAGCTGTTTTACATAGGCTTCTATAGTGAAAACATGACAAAATCTTCTTGTCTTCAGGCCGCCAAGCGCAGTGGGTAATGTGTCTGGCAACAATGCGAGTCTGACTGCAGATCCAGGGGTCGCAAGTTCGATCTCGGCACGGTCCCATACTTTCGTGGAGATTGATCATGAAATAATTTCTACGGTCATTCTCCCTTCCGCTGAATCATTCATGAAGGGTTCTTGTTAGTTACAAGCCAAAGTATGTGCATGAAGTACTGGTAAACTGCTTCAAGCTTGCCCAGGAAAAAGTGTGGTTAGGTGAATTGACTGTCCTTCCATGACCATAGCTGTTGACTTGGGACGTAAAGCAACAAACAAAATCTTGTCTGAAACCACAAGGAGTAAAGCCTTGATATTTGGTATGTAGCATCACCTAGTTGACCACTTCCAAGTTTGTTCAAATTAACCCCCTGGGGCCAAAAATTGACCTGCCTAGGCTTAAAATTAACTTTTTCAAAATATGGTCATGTTGCATATCAAATTAAAAAGAATGAAGCATACATACATGTTAGCAAATGTTTTGCCCTTACATACATCATTGACCCCTGGGGGATCAATTGGTCATTTTTTTTCCTTTTCTGTAAGTAGTCATGTTGCATGTCGAATTAGGGAGCGCAGTGGCTCAGTGGTAGAGTGCTTGACTCGAGACCGAAGGGCCGCGGGTTCGAGCCTCACCGGCGTCACTGCATTGTGTCCTTGAGCAAGAACATTAATCCTAGCTTAGTACTGGTCCAACCAGGGAAGACCCATCCCTATATAACTGAAAGATTGTTGATGGGACTTAAAGATTCAAATCAAACAAAACAAAAGCATGTCGAATTAAACAGGAATGGAGCAGAAAACACAATGCAAATAAATATTCTGCCCTTTTATACACCCACGGCCCCCTGATTGGGTCAAAACAATTTTTTTCTGAAGTAGGTCATGTTGCATATTATATCAAATTAAAGGGAAATACTTTTAGAACATCATGCAAGTTTGACCTTATGCCAACCCCTGATAGGTCAGACATTGAAATGTCGCAAATAAGTATTTTTTGATTGAACTTAGTGAATTGGTAGTCTTTGATTATAGTTAGAGTGATACCCCAGATGGACTAAGGTGTTTGAGCCCCATTTATATTTTATGGTAAACATCCTCTCCTTGTGGCAAGAACTCAGGTGAGTGATTCAGGTCCATGGACCCTCTTGTTTTGTTTTCCCGTTATGTGCATATGTAAATCATATCACTAGGCAGGGTGGTGCTATTTATGAGGTAAAGTATACACAGTTTTGATAGTCGACCACTAGATGCTACACACATATTATTGAAGTACTGGGCCTAATGGTTTCAGTATATATTTTCGTTTTCCTTAAATAAGCATGTTAATCATGTGACACCACAGGGTGGTGCCATCAGGAACATGTGTTTTGACGCTACATACATTTTATTGAAGAACTGGGCCAAATGAATCGGAATATATTTTTTGTTTTCCTCATATAAGGCTGTTAATCATGTGACATCACAGGGTGGGGCCATCACTAACATGTGTTATGACAGATCAGGATAATTGGAATGATCTTAGTATAGCTACTCGCAGCCATGTTTTTGGATGGATTGTAGTATTTTGAACAATCCTGGTAGAGGTTCACACAAGCACCATTTGTGTCCAATTACTTTCAAATCAAGCCACTTGTTTTTGACATTAACTCTTTCCTTGCTTCGGCGACTTTTGTTGTCTGCTGCTAACCTTTGCAAATAGATTGGACCCAGATCAGGACCGATAAGAATGTCGGTCCAGATCTGGATCCAAATGGTTTGACAACCTGAAATTGTTCCTGAAAGAGTTTTTTTAAAAGTTAATTTTGAAAAAAAAGTCAGCAGATGACAGCAAAAGCATGAAAAATTACCCAGCATGCAATGAGTTAAGATCGGGATACAGTAAAACCTGTGTAAAACGACCCAAAATTGGTTTTCAAGACCAATTATCACTTAATGAAGGTCGAAAGTATTGCAGAATGCTCCAAGGGGAGCATTCTGCAATACTTTGGACCTTCATTAAGCTACCATTTGTCATTAAGGTCTTTGTCTATTTGTGAGTGGCTGTTTTACACCGGTTTTACTATATTTCTTATATATATTGCAGGATGAAACTATAGAAGGAACAGAGACTAAGACAGCTGAAGAAGTGAGATATGACACGGCATGTGCTCGACTCGCTAATGAGGCAGTATTGAGACTAAGTGCTGACAATGTTACTGTACTTTTACTTGCCCTTTCAAAGAATACAGATAGATGAAACCAAACCTTGAGCATATGGCCAGTTTAAGCAAAAAAATCAGCGTAAAATTGCGATTATTTTCTTATCCATCAGTTTAAACATGTGTTTTGGGTGCTCAAAAGAACCGTCTCATCAAGACGGGACTTTTGAGTGCCCACAACATATGTTTTGGTTGAAAAATAATTTTCAGTTACGCACCCTTATCTGGGGGCCCGCCTTGAGACTGAGTGCAGATGTTAAATACTTGGGACTACTTGTCCTGTCAAAGAAAATAGATTACATCAAAATTTGAGACTTTGTGTAGATGTTACCGTACCGAAGCCAAACCTTGAGACTGAGGGCAGATCTTAAATACTTCTTCTTATCCTGTCAAAGAAAATACAGTAAACCTGTCTTAAGCGACCACTCAGTGATTTTGCTACCTGCCCATCCTGCATCTTTTGCACATAATTTGTCTCTGGGATGCAAAGTTTTTATTTCAGCGAGGCTCAGGATGCAATAGTATTGCAGACTTGCCATTAAAAATAGTGTTCTGGACTCTGTTCTGCAGTTGGACTCATTGATATGGGAAACAGCGAGTCCCAGGACCCATAAGCCCAAAATTTTAAATGAATCACTGCTCAAAAAGAACACACCAAAAATTGGTTTTCAATACCGATTATCACTTAATGCAGGTCAAAAGTATTGCAGAACCACGGGGAGCATTCTGCAATGCTATCGACCTCCATTAAGCTACCATTTTCCATTGAGGCCTTGGTTTTGTATATTTTTAAGTGGCCGCTTAAGACAGGTTTTACTGTAGATTACATCAAACTTTGAGACTTAGTGGAGATGTTACCATACTCTTTCAAAAAATATAGACAGATGAAACAAAACTGACACTGAGTGCAGATGCACATTGAACTAGCCCTATCAAAGAATAAAGAAAAAATAACCCTTTTGCATGCTGGCTAGTTTCTCTTGATTTTGTTGTCTTCTGCTGACTTATTACACAAAAAAAATTCATAACAAATAAATTTGTTAAGAAGAAACCATTAAACAATCTAATAGTTTGTATCACCATGGAGACCTATCCTCTTCAGAAGAGTTGAAAATAATGTTAAGAGATTCAAACCGCACACAATTTTTCCAGCCCCCTAAAAAGAGATTTTCCAACAACATAGATACAATGTTTAAATATTCCCTATTAAAACCCTAGTTAAACTTAACATGCATGGATTCGCCTTCATACAAATTGTTAAGTGGGGCTCTAAAAGCACTTTAACACTACATGTACTTCCAAGAATGATCTTTCTTTTTGATTAAATTCTTTAAGTCCCAGTCAACAATTTTTCAGTTATGTCGAGACGGGTCTACCTGGGTTGAACTAGTACTAAGCTGGGATTAATGTCTTGCTCAACAACAGAACGCAGTGCTGCCCGTGAGGCTCGAACACTGCTCCCCCAAGAATGAACTGACAACACTTTTAACCTTATATATCCTACCATTATTTTCCTCCTGAAAATGTCATTTGCTTTTTATAACCCACACAAAATTAAGTTTTAGTGGGGTATACTGTTTTCAGCCTGTCTGTCCTTCCATCAACCTTTCAAGGATTTAATGAATAACATAATAGCTTTTGCATGATTGTGATCAAATTTGATAGGGAAAAAGGGGCTGAAGGGTCATTATTGCAAGAGTTATGCCACTTTGTAGTTCTAACTATATGGTGTTGCAATATGGCTAATAGTGCATACTTTGTGAAATCAACTCCTCCTAGAGCATTCTGTGTAAAATTTTAATACT
This sequence comes from Loripinus fragilis, assembly GCA_964019695.1. Taxonomy (NCBI): domain Eukaryota; kingdom Metazoa; phylum Mollusca; class Bivalvia; order Lucinida; family Lucinidae; genus Loripinus; species Loripinus fragilis. The sequence goes on along the minus strand of OZ026527.1, from coordinate 92,525,067 downwards.
TTGCATGTAGTCTACTCTCAATACCTCGAATTTCAAGGGACTGAGCAAAATATGTCGAGTAAACAGTAGTTAGAGGTAGCCAAATCATGACGTATAACCATTTTGATGCAAAATAATTCATGTTCAACTCGCCCATTAATAGATTGTTATGAGGAGCTATTATATTAATAAACTGCGGGATGAATTGACCCAAGTTTGGAATTCAACCAATAAAAAAAGAAAGAATAAAAAGGGGATAAATAGAATCGTTTCTCAGATACCACTGCAGTCCCAACATTATGACTATTTTTTCAATTTATAAGACAAAATAAAATAAACATAGCATTTTCAGTTCTAACTGGTCCCGCGGTCGCAGGTTTTACCCTTTCGTACGTCGTTATATTTTTAAGCCCCAACAGTGTATTGTACTTGCATGTTTTAATTTTCGTCGGCTTGATGTGCATATGTCTTCCCAATCTATTTTTGTCATGACATGACCAATGTCTGAAAGTAGCCTAACACGCGCTACTGTCCAGTGCCTGAAATAAAATGCTGCATCTGTTTTCAAAATAAAAAATTGGCCTGAGAAACAATAAAATTATATGTTGGCCTTATTTAAAACGAGCAGTCATCGGACATGCTTAGCTCAAATATGACACATTAGCTCAAACTGTCACTTACTGATCAGTACATGTACCCGCTTTGAAGTTGTACACAATAGATCAATAGAATTCGCTGACCATGGTCAATTATGTAATTATACAACACATTTATTTACAAATGCATGTGTCACACACACGGACCAAGTGATCAAACAATTTGTGGTTTTAATGGGGATAATTAACGTTGAAAGTGGTGGATTATTTGGAGACAGGTAATTTCTTATGAAATGGAATCGAGTTAGGCATTGTAAAATAAACTAATATCGATCAGCGGGACCGGTTTTTCGTAACAAGTTATCAGTTTTATTGACTTAGCCGTTGTCAAGATAAACATTGTGGAATTGCAATAATATATAGGGGAAAATACCGGGACCGGGCCGTTGGGTCGAGATAAGTGATAGTATTGAGTTATGCATAGTTGAGTTAACCAGAGTCGACTGTATGTAACAGACATATTGAAGATGTGCATGATGAAGTTTAATAATAAAAAAACATGATAAAACCGCATTTTTAACTTGGCCAATTTTTAAACAATCAACATATTGAATAATGGCTTATATTGCATGCTGTGTGAAATCAACTCCTGTAGCCTTCAGTGTATCCCTTTAATACCTTGGAGGTATGTTACAGACATATTGAAGATGTGAATAAATAAATTTAATGATGAAAAAATAATTTTTGATAAATTTACAGCATTATTAACAGCCATTTTTTTTTTACCAATGCACATATTGAATAATGGCTTGTAGTGCTTCCTTTGTGAAATCAACTCCTCCAACCACATTCAGGTCATCCTTTTGATACTTTACAGACCTATTGAAGATGTGAGTGAAGAAATTTAATGATGAAATTATTTTTTGATAAATTTACAGCATTTTAACTTAACCAAATTTCTGTAAAATGCACAGAGAGCTGTCTGATCTGAGTCCCATACAGTGAGCCACTTTAGTTACGCACCACCTTTTCAGGGCCCACATTTTTTGACAAAACTGCTGGAATCAAATATTTTCTATGATAATTTACTTATGGACAGTTTGTTTGTTTTGTTGCTTTACTGCCCAAGTCAACAGCTATGGTCATTGCGGGCCGGTCAGTTAATCTAACCACACTTTTTCCTGGGCAAGCTTGAACAAGCAGTTAACCAGTACTTCGTGCACATACTTTCGCTTGTAACTGACAACAACCCTTCTTGAATGATTCAGCGGAAGGGAGGAGAATGACCGTAGAAATTATTTCATGATCAATCTCCACGAAAGTATGGGACCGGGCCGGGATCGAACTCGCGACCCCTGGATCTGCAGCCAGACTCGCGTCTGTTGCCAGACACGTTACGGACTGCGCTACGCGGCCCGGTACTTATTGACAGTTTATCTGTTTGATGACATCAAAAAAATATCGAAATCACTCATGCGAATCATTCTGCTACGTCAAAGGCAATTTTGACAAAAATGCTCGTGCAACCTGAATGTCTATATATTCTATTTGCGTTTTGCGCTAGGCATTATCCATGGTGATCGTTGTGACAGAAAAACACCACAAACAATTGTTTTATTAAAGAAAACCCCTTTTTTTCGGTCATTGAAGTTAGTAACACTGTTACTTTTTGAAGAAATGATCGTTTTGACGTCATATTAACGTCACTTACAATAATCAAACAGGTTTTCCTTTGCAAATTGTTTTGTTATGAGTCACTTGTTGACATAGAAGTATCAAAACTCTAAAACATCTTATCATTGACACGTCTAATAGCCTTGGTAGTAGTGACGTCATCATTAACATCAACACTGTGGGGCCAATAAATCCATTAAATTTTTAGGAAAATAAACAGGGGATATATGGTTGTTTAAAATGAAATAATAAAAGAAGTGTTTTGATAACTAGTTTACTCAGAATCCTATGAAATTTTAACTAACCTTAAAAAAGTAATAAAACCAACTTTTTTCAAACCTTGGCCAGCTGGGGACAAAAATAGTAAAACGCTAAAAAAATGATGAAGTTAACAAAGACATTCCAGTCTAAAATATTAACAAGAACAAATCGGCTCTTATCTCTGGCATAGCAGAAATTTAACCCTGAAAAAAGTGCAATGTGATCTGAGTTTCATTCAAAACAATGCAATGTGAAATGGTGTTTTGTGGGAAGTGCCCTTCTAGATCCATTTTCTCATTCGTTTTTGATCTGATCTCAATGAAATTTCAATGGCTAATGCAAATATAGATGCCCTTTACCCTGGTAGTCTCAGAATAACAATATCATATTTCTTTTCCGAGAAATTTTACATTTTATAAGTGGTGCGTAACTAAAGTGGCTCACTGTATAAGAACATAAACAGATGAGAGAGCAGATGACAAAAGTCGCGACTGGGGGGAAAAGGGTTAAAGGATAAAAAGACCAAAATACTCCATCACCAAATTCTCACGGCATCCTTATTCTCACTGTAAACACTTATTCCAGTATAAATAAATCACCACGCCATCTATCAACAATTTACATATGCAATTAAGTGAACTGAAGGCTACAATCCACTCACAGAATAGAAATGGAAAAAATGTCAAGTTATGAATGAAAAATATTTTCTATCACTTAACAATGCAAATGTCATCTGCCCTCCCACCCATGTCATATAAATTTCATATTTCTCCAAATATTTTTAGTTAATCCCCACAGTTTTGACAGCTCAAAGCTAGTTACATATTGATATTCATGAATTTGAAGAAAACATTACATCAGCTGGTCAGGAACTTCCTGCAAGCCAAAAACAAACTAGTTACTGTGAGAATATGAAGCCACCATTCAATATGGCTGCTGTGTTGAGGTAATATTTACATTGGAAGCCAGATAAAAATTCTAGGCGATAACTGTCAAAAGATGATATGTATTGAAGGACTGGATAATGAGCTAACAATGTTTTATGATTGATTTGATTGTATTTTCAGTAACTGAACTGTTAGTACCGTGAGAATATGGTACGCCAGGCTAGCACTTTTTTACTGTTACAATCACAGGAAAGGTACAAAACATGGAACCTGTGCAAAATTGCACAGTTTCATATTTTGTGCATTTCCTTAGATTGCAGAATTGCACAGTTTCATATTTTGTACATTTCCTTAGATTGCAAAATTGCACAGGTTCCATATTTTGTTCATTTCCTATGATTGCAAAATTGCACAGGTTCCATATTTTGTTCATTTCCTGTGATTGCAAAATTGCACAGGTTCCATATTTTGTTCATTTCCTATGATTGCAAAATTGCACAGGTACCATATTTTGTTCATTTCCTGTGATTGCAAAATTGCACAGGTTCCATATTTTGTTCATTTCCTATGATTGCAAAATTGCACAGGTTCCATATTTTGTACATTTCATGTGATGTATGCCATTAGTGGGGATATATTAAGACACAAACAAGCAAAAATCTTCAAATGTATTTTAATAAATTACTGCAAACAAAATATCACAACCACACCACCCATTCAAAAAGACAAATACCCCAAGTTTACTCCTTGTCCTGCTTAACTGATGAACAGTACACATTCACTTCTTTTTTTTCAGCCAGTTCAGTCCTGGGATATTATTTACTGAAATGTTACCAAATTTACTGTGGTTAACATTTTTAACTGCAATCGACGTCCCCAAATTAAGATTTTGTTTGTTTTGATTCTTAACATCCCAGTAGAGCAAACCAGGGTATTATTGACCTTTTAAAACTGTTTCGACGTTCTGAAACTTTATTTAATCTGACATACAATGTTGTCACAAATGACCTGCCCATAAAAAATGATCTTTATCAAACATGTGAACTAATATGAAAACAACTTTATTGCGGAAGGTTTGTTTGATTTGATTCTTTACATCCCATCAACAATCTTTCAGTTAAACAGGGACGGGTCTTCCTGGGTTGAACCAGTACTAAGCTAGGATAAATGTGTCTTGCTCAAGGACCACAATGCAGTGATGCTTGATCCTGCGGTCTCGAGTCAAGCACTCTACCACTGAGCTCCCAATTGCAGAAGGACCGCCTTTAGATTAACCACAGTAATGTACGATGAAAAGTGTAAATGGCCTGCCCATAAAAAATGATCTTTATCAAATATGTGAACATAAGTCCAGACAAGCATTTTTATATAACATAAATGTATTCTCTTTTATTTTCTTTTCCACTCCTGCAATTTGGGTGCTGAAAATACCCACAGCATAAGTTTATGTTTTGAAAAAAGAAATCATAATTAGGCACTTTTATCTAGAGACCTGTGCGAAGATAGGGATCAAACATAATATTTTCTATGCACTAACATCTGCTGGGCCTGAGGGGGGTTTTGAAATGTGAGCCTGAAAGGTGAAGATTTTAACAACCCCAAGGGGCCCAGCAGATGATAATGCATCAGAAAAACATGTTTGATTGGTATTATTGCATAGTCATTTTGCTGTTAGAGAAATTTCGAAAAACTCTTTGAAAAGTACATTTTTTGCATTTGGCAGGCAAAGTCATGAAAGATGCATAGGTTTTAAAAACACCAGTTCCAGAGCAAAGACTTATGCCATCCTGACGTCACTAACTTATTTTCGATTCTTGGCACGCTACTGTTCATGGCGTCATTTTTGGTGATGGGCTCTAGAACCTGTACAGTAAAACCTGTCTTACGAGGCCACTCAAAAATAGACAAAACAAAGGTCTTTAAAACAAATGGAAGCTTAATGAAGGTCGAAAGTATTGCAGAATTCTGTCTTGGAGCATTCTGCAATACTTTTGACCTGCATTAAGCCATAATCGGTCTTGAAAAACAATTTTGATCTTTTTGAGTGGCCGCTTTAGACCATGTTTTACTGAATGTGTAAAGTAAAAAATCTGGGCATCAACAGCATGCATGTGCATAAGCAGCATGTAAATTGCCTTACATCGGTTTATGCCATATAAAAATTGATGTTGTGCAACACTGCTTTTTATGCAATAATATACATTATACTACAGCTGTCCAGCTAGATGTTCAGTTTTTGATCTAAACCTTCCACACTATATGGGCTGTGGCGCAAAAAACCCTATCTTCGGGGTTTCCCACAAAGTATGATTCAAACCAGCCTGCTCAGCTATAGAGACTAGAGGTTTCTCTCGTAGAAGTCTAGATTTGATACTTTCCAAGACACAAATAACAAAGGCGCTGATTAGACTGTGCGGATGCATAGGCTGGTCCGCGCCTTTGTTGTTCACAAACCCCCTTAGACAGGTTTTCTCGAGTTGAGGCCCATGTATTAATGGATAGTGAATATTTCTCTTATCTATCGAGGTAACTGAAAAAAAAAACCTTGGGCAAAATCTTGCAGATCTGACTGACAGAACAATAACCCAATATTCAAGGCTCATACAGGCAAGTTTGTGTAAAATTCAAGGACTTTTCAAGGCCTTCTAAAAGACTCTCCTACTGTTTTTAAAAACTGAAAACTTAGGAAAAATACTGATTTACACGTTAAAATTCTGTTTTTGAAATGCTAGACTGCATTACTAAGATATACTTTAGAAAATGAGTATAGAATTGTGGTACCTTTATTAGGTGCAGCATATGCAAAAAGGCACCACAATTTTATACTGATTTAGGTCTCCAAAGGCAGTGTTGAATCCTCCTATAAATGGTAAAAATCAAGGACTTTTCAAGGCTTTTGAGTGTTTTTCAAGTACTTTTCAAGGCAAATTTAATTTTTAAGGACTTTTCAAGACAAACCTGTATATTCAAGTACTTTGCAAGCCTGTGCGAACCCTGAATCCAATACCTATACACATTGATGAAATCTAAAAATTTCCCAAATCCTGAACTCTAGAAATTCAAATTATATTACTTGCTATGTAAACACTGTAGATAACCTTTTAACAAAGCGGGTAAGCTATTACAAAATCTTGCTTTAATCTTTACCTACTTATGTCGTCTGCTGAAAACCTTTGTAAACAGTTTGGACCCAGATCAAGCCCGACAAAATGTCGAGCCTGGTCTGGATCCAAACTGTCTGACACTCTGAAGGTATCCCTGAAAGAATTTTTCTAAAGAGTTGATTTTGAAAAAAATCAGCAGATGACAAAAAAATTCCCAGTAGGCCAAGAGTTAATTCAGTATTTTGTGTAGTCTATTATTAAAACCCTGAAAACTTAAACCCATTCAATTTACCCATATATACATAACAAATCTCCCGTATCACACAAGTGGAATAGTAATAATAAAAATCAACATCACAGTTATCTTTGAAGAAAAAAAAACACATATAGGCCACATATAAGTTATATAACAATAACCATTATTATCACATGATGTCGCATCTGGAAGTAATATAACGCCATGCAATAAAATCGATAAACCAGATTTTTTTGAAACGTTATGACGTCCATAACAACGTTGCGTACATAATGACAAAATAATCATGTTTTTAAGTAAGAAATGAGATTTCAAAGTAATTTTTGTCATGATAAATAGAATCTAACATTCGTGTTCCTGTTTTATTGAATTCATCTAACTTGTTGCGAAAAAACGATAAAATGCGAGGCTTGCTGATGATAAATTCAATAAAACATGAGCACTCATGTAAGATCCTCTATTTATAAATTTTGAGCAGGTATCCAGCATAAGGTACAAGTTGGCATGTGCATACAGTCTGATCAGTCTTTGTTACCCACCATAAAGTCTGGGATCATTGGCTGATCAGATAGCCCAAACACTGATCAGACTACATGGATGTCTTTCGGTTTGATTTGATTCTTTACATCCCAGTCAACATTTTTTCAGTCATGTTGGGCCAGGTCTTCATGGGTAGAGCCAGTACTAAGCAGCAGTGTCTTGTTCAAGGACACAAGACCGTGAACCTGCCGGTGGTGAGCCTCAAACCAGTAACCTTTCAATCCCCAGTCTAGTGCTCTGTTAACTGAGCCTCTGGGTTCTACACTGCATGGATGTGACGTCTGGTCTGAGTCTTCCATGGGGGCACATGTCAGCGCGGGGTTTGCACAGGCTTGAAAAGTACTTGAATTTAGAGGACTTTCTTGAAAAGTCCTTGAAAATTGAATATGCCTTGAAAAGTACTGGAAAATCACTCAAAAGTCTTGAAAAGTCCTTGAACTCTACTATTTTCTATAGGACTTAGCACAGTTGATATAGAGCTAAATCATTATAAAATTGTTGTGCCTTTATTTGGTGCAAAAAACCCTATCTTCGGGGTTAATACTAATTTTCTAATACTAATTTCTCCATTATCTCAGTCTAGCATTTCTGAAGTAGAATTTTAACACTTGAATCTGTATTTTCATCAACTTTTAGTCCTTGAAAACTGTAGGAAAGTCTTTTAGAAGTCCTTTAAAAGTCCTTGAATTTTACTCAAACGTGCCTGTATGAACCCTGCAACTACTTGCACCTTTCACTAGACACCAGCTCAAATTATGAAAGAAAAGGAATACATAGAGGATCTTACATGGGTGCTCATATTTTATTGAATTTATTGAAATAGTTGAGGAAGAGATAAAATGCGAGGCGTGCCGAGCATTTTATCTCTTTCGCACCAAGTTTAATAAATTCAATAATACAAGAGCAGGAATGTTAGATTCTATTTATCATATGACATTATAATTACTTTGAAATCTCATTTCTGCCGTAAAAACGTAATTTGGCATTGTGTACGCAACGTTGTTATGGACGTCATAACATTTCCCAAAAATCTGTAAACCACTAGTGGTTTATGGATTTTATTGCATGGCATTATTTCAGTCCCAGAGGCGATGTCATATTATAATATAAATTAAAGAAGTACACAGTCGCACCTTCTTGAAAAAGAAATAGAAATGAAGCCCACTGCATGGCCCGTATATAAGTTATACAACAAAAACATTTGCTAAAGTATGGAAGTACACAAGTCACACCTTGAAAAAGAAATGAAGGCAACATACAAGTCAGATAGCAAAAACAACAGTTACTGCTATAAATTATGGAAGGACACAGTCACACCTTCTTGAAAAGGAAATAGAAATGAAGGCCACAGGCCCAAATATAAGTTAATATAACAAAACCAAACTGCTATAAATTATGGAAGTGAACATTAAGGAAGAACAAAGACTTGACTACTTACATACCTCCAGTATTAGGCACCCATTTAAGGTACCATATTTTAGCTAATAAGCACACTATGAGTACAACTTTTTCCGCATTCTACATCGCTTTTTGAAATAGTGTAAATCTTGATCAGCTGGCTTCATCAGAGCCAGCTGATCAGGATCCACACTTTTTCATGTACATTATGAATTTGCATAGATGAAAATTTTCAGAATTATTCCTGAATTCAGGATTTAGAGGCTGACTTTCCATTAAGACTTTCCATAGAAAGTCAGCCTCAAAATGCTGAATTCTGCAGATGATAATAGCTTTTCTGATTTAGTTTCAGTTTATTTAAAGGTATTTGACCATTTAACTTGGAATTTTTAATATTTTGGAGGCATACAGCAAGTTTTAAATTCTGATTTTCTGAAGTTCAGGATTTTAGAAATTTTGAACTTTTACCCATGAATAATAAAATCATAACTTCATATAGACTAGTGTATTTAGTAATAAGTGTGGGCCTGTTAGAGTATGTGCACTTCTTACTTCAAATATGGTAAGCCCTGGAGATCATTTTGAGCCAGCTCATATATGATGGTGCTAATTGCATATATGTGTAGGACAAAGGAAAAAGTGTATTGCCAGTTCGAATTGACATGGAGATATAGTATTTACTTTAAGATGTCCGCTCAAAAACAAACAACTTTCAAAACATTTCCTATATTTTAGGCCAAAATTGACCGCAAAAACAGGGAGAGGCATGGGCACAGTGCTGGACCCAACTTTAGAACACATAGAAAACGTACAAAAATTGGACTGTAGTGAGTGGACAATTCTCAAGTAATTTATTAAGATTGCTGCATGTCCGTAACGAACACGAAAGTCAATCATGTGTGTCTGAACCACAAGTATGCATGCTCATCTATACGTCAGAACTAGGTTTGCGCATGGATTTTAATTTTCTTCCAATATTTGTGTTTGAAAGGCAAGGGCTCTCAAAAGTTTGCACAGATGTGATTTGCTGTTTGCATGTGTTATCTCTTCCCTACTAGTGGTATGATTATTGCTGCCTACAAACAGTTTAGACCCAGATAAAGAGAGGCTCAGTGGTAGCATGCTTGACTTGAGATCCTGGAATTACTGGTTTAAGCCTCACCAGGGGTACTGTGTTGTTTCCTTGAGCAAAACAATTTGTCCTCTACTTAGCAAGTTAGCACTGGATTGATCCAGGAAATGTCCCAACAGGACTGAAAAGTAGTTGAGCAGGACAATTGACGAAATAATATGTTATCTGAGCATGCATAGAGTAAAATATCCTTTTATCCTTATTGTGTCAAAACAACTGTGACATGAAAATGTTGTCTGCTTAGTATGCCTGTTGCATATATTCAAATGCAATCCAGAAAACTTTTAATGTAGAAGCAAATTTGTCTGGCCCTGTAATATATGCTATCTAAGCAATTCACAGTAAATTCTGTGTAAAACGGCCACTCTCAAAAAGACCGAAAATTGGTTTTCAAGACCAATTATCACTTTATGCAGGTCAATAGTATTGCAGAATGCTCCAAGGGGGGGCATTCTGCAATACTTTCGACCGTCATTCAGCTACTATTTGTCATTCAGATCTATGTTTTGTCTATCAGAGTTGATTCTAGGATTTGTCGAGAAGGGGCCAACTCCCCCGTGTTCCCAAAAATGGGCCAACCTGCAAATCGAATGGGTAATGGTGTTTTTCTAAAAAAAATGCTAACCAGCCCTTCACCCCTTAAAAAAAATGCTTACCAGCCCTTCACCCCTTAAAAAAAACTAAGTCCACACCTAAAAAAGAATCGAGCAGGGGGTGCCTTACGCGCTGGCCTGTTCTGTTCACCCCCCAACCACAATAACCATGGCCTTCAAAAGTGTTGGACAATGACAGAGGGAGAAGAGTGGGAGGGGTGTCCGATTTGAATATAAACAAATGTAATCAGAGCACCCTCTTCTCCAGAATGATAGATTTTTGGAAAATATATTACTAAATGGCACATACCTGATGCTACCATGGTCGGTAGAAAACAATTTAATATTCCTCAGAAATGGTACAGATTTCTCTGCCAGGCCATTCACCGTCTCTGCACTCAAACTTTTTTCTTTATTTTCTATGGGCCAACGAGGTACAACGGTTTATTAGTCTGCAGTTTGAGGTTCCTGTATGCCTGTTTGCACACTTTGATTATCCTTTTTCTGCATTTCATTTAGAATATAAGATAGCCATTTTTGTAAAAACGAAAGTAGAAATGATCAATTCAGCATCGACCAATAGAAATAAAGTCTCGTCAGAAGACGACATCGGCGGAAATTGACGAAATTAAACGAATGGAATAGAATAAAGGGACCGGTATACAAAAAAGGACCAAAAATACGCACAGGATTACTGGAATTGCGCCAAATCTTGGCATTTTGCGGAAGTAGCCACGCAGGAAACTTGAAATTTGGGGCCAATACTGCCAAAAAAGCGTAATTATCACACTCCCGCAGCCTAGAATCAACTTGTGTCTATGTTTGAGTGAGAGAACAGACGTCACTTGTGAATGGTGGGAAAAGGGGTCATTATAAGTTTGCTGATATATCCACCATTAGTTCCTGCAGTTTACAAGTCAATTCAATCAGAATGTTGATGATGAACCTTTTGCATGCTGTGTTATTTTTCATGCTTTTGTCGTCGTCTGACATTTCAAAAATAACTTTTTCAAAAAAATCTTTCAGAAATACTATCAGAGTGTCAAAATGTTTGGATCATGATCAGATCAGGACTGACATTTTGTTCGTCCTGATCTGGTCCAAACTGTTTGCAAAGGTTATTAACAGACAACAAAGTGAAAGATTTAAACTGACAGAATCTGGCATGCTTACTGACTAGTGCTTAAACTCATGCTAAAACAAGTGCTTCAACAGAACATGGGAGCTCCCCTTTCTCACATTATCACCAACATATTAGTCAATCACAAGAAAATAAATACATATACCTATTTTTCATTCATTTAGACGAGCTATGAGTCTTGAATTTTGAGCAAATAACTAGGTTGAAGAACCAATAAATAGCTAATAGGTCTAACCTTTGTTTAATTTACAATGTTCCTAATTCTATTGCATTTGACTATTCAGAGATACCCTAAATATTTTGACAGTCATACCCTATATAATAGTTTATGAACCTCACCATGCAATCTTGTCGCATCTCAACGTATTCAGGATTTTTCTGGAAGTCTTTTTTGACATGTTTTTCCAATATGATATGAGGTATTTAGTGGTGAGCAAAAAAGAACCCATTATTCATGTGAGGATGGGATAGAAATATCCACCCCTCGTGATCACCGTTTGTCATCACTCAACAAGCCTGCTGATGCCAATTGGCAATCCTCGGGACAGATTTTTCTATCCCAACCTAACACTTGCAATAGATTCTTATAGTCTGGATCAAGTGTATCCCAAATGAGTTAAGCTGTCTACATGTAAGAGTACTCTATGAGCCAATCAAAGAGCAGGGATTGACTTGAGTGTTCCACCATACAAGGTACGGACAATTCCTTGAGTCTGCGTGTAGATTCTCTTCAGGGCCAACAGCCAATCTGTGCTATTCATGTTCTGTATATTTCTGAAATGGGGGAAAAATAAGCAACTCAATATTTGAGCCTTGACATGATTTCCAGCAATATTGCATTTTGACAATTGTAGACTCGGACGAGCCTATGCAGCCTCCTTTTAAGCTTAGAAACTCTAAATTCTGTTCGGTCAGTAGCTTAAGAATCGTAGAATATGCAAGCTTCTAGCAAAGGTTCTGATCAGACTGCGCGTATGCGCAGGCTGATCTGAGGCTTTGCTGGTCGCACATACCACATTGTTGGAAATCCCATGCCACGGCTCATTTTGTGGAATAGATAAGCTACATATGAGAATTACACTCATTATCCTACCAATATTTTTTTCTGTTCTGAAAATGTCTGTTTATTGCTTCTGCTGAATATATTCGGAAGCAAACACTATGAAAAAGTGAATTTGAACCCTGATCAGACTGCTTTCATTGCAGCAGTTTGATCTGGGTACACATTGTTTGCAATATAAGCAACCGAAGTAAATTGGCAGATGACTATAGCAGGATGAGTATTCACATGGTTTTTGCTTGGATACACTGTATGGATGTATGAATACACTGTACGGATGTTTGAATACACTGTACAGACATTCTGGTCGAATGTAAGTAGATTTCTCTGTTTTCTCATCTTTACCCAGAAAGTTATACACCATTTTCCTGCCCACATTTTTCCCGAATAAAATCTACCACGATATCCTCTTAAAGCTTCTTTGAGTACAAACTCTGTCACAAATAAAATAATTGTTGTCCGTACAGCTTATTTCTATAATTCAGGCCCGATCTTTGCTGCTAAAAAACTTGTGACAGATTGGGAAAAATGTGGGCTGAAAATGGGTGTATAACTTTCTGGGTAAAGATGTAAAACACGGAGAAATCTCTACTTACTTTTGCTTAAAACATTGTTGTGGAAAGAAATCGGACATTTTTCTGTACAGTGTATCCTAACAGAAACCATGTGACTACCCATCCTGTATAGGCTAAGCAGTGGATATCCGAAAAAAGAGAAGTATAATAAACAAACAGCAAATCACGTCCCATAAAGCCTGTCAACAAATAAAATTTACAACCGATGGCCATTGCCATAGTGACACTGATATGACTAGATTTCACAAAATATTGCTCAACTTACATTTTATGAACATAACACCTTATTTTCTCTAAATAAAGTAAATTTCTTTTTACAAAATTTATACTATTTGAATGTTAATTTAACCATCATATGTGAGTTCAATATTTACTGTAATGATGTCACTTGTCTTCCAAAGTATGGCTGATTGTTTTTCGTCCTCCCCATGAGTTTGTACAGTGTATATGAGATAGAATTCTCTCAACTGAGTAAAAACAGCAGAGACCCCGATCTGGTGTGCAAGAAAATGCTAAGTGGCCTGGAATGGGAAATTTTACCCTGTGTGATGTTATGGTAAATGTTACATACAGTAAAACCTGTTTTAAGCGGCCACTCAGAAAGAAGACCAAAAATTGTTTTTGAGACCGATCGTCGCTTAATGCAGATCAAAAGTATTGCAGAATGCTCCAAGGGGAGCATTCTGCAATACTTTCGACCTTCATTAAGCTACCGTTTGTCATTAAGACCATTGTTTTGTCTATTTTTGAGTGGCCATTTGAAGCAGGTTAAACTGTATATATCTTACCTGTACATAAATTTGAGGACGAGATCAACTTGCTCTAGATTTTTATCCAGGATCAACTTCTCCAGGTAGTCAATCAGTACCTCCTCATCTTCATCTTGTGGCTCTGTGTACATAAATAGAGAATACTAGGTGAGTGTCTTTTGATATCAAGTTTACCAGGCAAGGCTTTGAGAACGCATGTTGAGATCGCAAGGCTTGCTGAGCGATTCAACATGCGTTCTCAAAGCCGAGCCTGGTAAACTTGATATCAAAAGACGCGAACCTGGTATTCTATTTAGCAGTTTACCCATTGTTGAACACTCTTCAAAGTAGCGATTATGACGTAATTTTTGATTTTTGTGTTGATTCAGCGTCATTAGCAACGTCATTCAAAAAGTGCTATGTCATCATGACCTGATAAAGGTAGCATGCAGTGAGATAGGAATGGTTTATTAGGTTATGTTGAAACAATTCAGTTAATAGTAGGGGTGACTGATAAAGGATCTTACATGAGTGCTCCGCTTGTTGCAGATATAGAGGATCTTACATGAGTGCTCATGTTTTATTGAATTTATTAAATGAGTTTGGGAAAAGTGATAAAATGCGAGGCTTGCTGAGCATTTTATCTCTTTTTTGATACTCGTTTAATAAATTCAATAATACAGAAGAACGAATGCTAGATTCTATTTATCATATGACATTATAATAACTTTGGAATCTCATTTCTGCCATAAAACATTATAATTTTGTCATTATTTACGCAACGTTGTTATGGACGTCATAACGTTTCTCGAAAATCTGTAAACCACAATTGGTTTATCGATTTTATTGCATAAAGTTTATTAATTGTTCTATTTATAATATGGGATTTATAAACCGATTAAGAAACGAGTGCGCAAGCACATGTTTTTTTATATGATTTTTCACCTCCCGAGGTTTATAAATCCCTTGTTTTAAATAGAATGATTCAATAAACTGTATATTACATGTATTCTGCTGGAACTGCTTGCTTAAATCAAGAAAATACTACGGCATGCGATGTGGCAAAACTAGTGGGAACATGACATGTCTTATTCTAACACGAGTAGTAATACATCAGCTGTTCCCTGTTGAAAAAATGGAAGTCAGCCAATTTGGAAACCTTCATCGAGTCCACCTCAGAATTTCAAACGTCTGTAACTTTTTTATTAGTGAACGAAAACATTAAGTGTGGGTAGTCATCTTCTTAGTTAGATCGTAACGAACAATTTGGTACTAAATTATTGTGATTTTCTAGAATTCTTCGTTATTGTTCCTCAATCCTTCAGTTTCAGAGTTGGAAGACAGAAACGTTATGCAATGTCATTGCCTGTGTACATAAATGACGTCATTTGTTAATTTTTGTGACGTCAAAAGTGCAGAGAAGCGCTATGCTTGTTTAAAATTTGTAAAATAATAAAACGAAAATGAATATGACATGCGTTTCCTCTCATCGATGCCTTAGGCCACTTGTGGTAAAAAAAGGAGTTCTTGCGAAAGGGATTTATTTCCCTAGAGAAAATAAATCCTTCTAGGCAAAATCAAAATTACCGATTTTATTTGTTTGATAAATCCTGTTTTTTCCGCCAAACATGTAATATATGGCTTTATTTCACTCCCAGACCCAATGTCATGTGATAAATAGAACATACTATAACATTAACCCTTTGTATTCCTTTTGTTTGATTTGATTCTTTACGTCCCAGTTAACATTTTTTTTCAGTTATGTTGGGACAGATCCTCCTGGGTTGAACCAGTACTAAGCAAGGGTAAAATTGTCTTGCTCAAGAACACAACACAGTGACACCGATGAGGCTCGAATCTGTGGCCCCTCGGTCTCGAGTCGAGCACTCTACGACTGAGCCACTGTGCTCCCTCCTTTTGTATTCTAATGGAATTTCCCATGCATATTGATACAATACATTGTGAACTTTAAGGGGTCACAGGTAGTTATGATGTATATCTGTACCTGAAGGTTGTTTTAAAGTTAGTTAACAGTGCAGACCCTGATGAAATGCAGCATTAAGCTGCATTTCATCTGGGACTTCACTGTTTGCCAAAGTACCCATTTCGGGGTTTCCAGTATACAAACGATTAAAACTGACAAAGATAGGAACATCCAGCTCAGACTGTCAAGCATTCATAATACATCTACTTAGACCATCCTTAAAACAAGCCCAAATTCTGCTCTAGGCATGCGTCTCCAAAATACTAGTTGTATAGTGAAATAAATCCGGGGAGACTATGTAAATTAATTATGTGTAGCAAAAATTATTGTGACTAGTTTCATGATTTTGCTTTAAGTGAATGTCAACAACTAAAACTTTAATGAAATATTATCAAATGTGCACAAAATAGAAAATGCACATCTTCAATGTGTGAATAATCATTATGCAAAGTTTGAACATAAATGAAAATTGTTAGATTTACAGATTACACAAACAAGACACCCTCATAAGCATTTCAGAGGGAAAAAATGTCTACACCCTCAGAAAATGAGAAAGTATTTATCAAATGTGCAAAAAAAATAGAATGTGCAAATTTTCAATCTGTGAACAATCATTATGCAAAGTTTAAACATAAAGAAACGAATAATGCTGAAGTTGAATACACAAACCAGACACCATCTAAGTATTTTGTATGGAAAAAATGTGTCTTTATATCTCCACGTTCAACTCCCCTAAAAATGAAAAAAAATATTCATGAAATGTGCAAAAAATAAAAGGTGCACATCTTAAATGTGTGAACAGTCATTATACAAATATAGAATATAAAGAGTTGAAAACTTTTGGAGTTACAGATTACACAAACTAGGCTCCCCAAAAAAGTGTTGCGGACGGACAGACAGAAGGACGGAGTGGACCCACTATTAGACCTGCCTTTCGCAAAGGCAATGCAGGTAATTATGGAAATTGTCCTTCAACCCACTCACTGAAATCTCCCTAACCCATTTTTTTTACTCATTTCTAATTTTGCATTTAAAGTATGACTACTCCTATTCAACAGTACCATTATATTGTGGATAGGACCATATGGTTGTGTAAGGGTACTGTAAATCCGGAAATTTTCCGCTATCCAGAATAGCGTAAAAAGACATACTTGCGACCGGAAAATTTTGTTACTAGGGTATGATTTACCTATATCAGTAGTCAACAGAGTGATTTCGCCATTGCGCGAGGATTTTATTTTCATGAAACTAAGCATATGCGAAGTTTTGCTAAAATAAAACCCTCGCGAAAAATTCCGAATTTACAGTAAACAATGAGCTCATGGGATTTTGGTTCTTATCCTATATGCATGTCGTTTTTCTAGTGGGGCTATATGCTTAAAGTTTTGTCAGCTTTTATCAACATCACTTCTAAGTATGTGCAAGTAGCAAGGACTCTGATGAGACTGCAAGGATATGCAGGCATGTCTGAGACTTCACTGCTCACATATGCAGCACAGTAAAACCTGTCTTAAGGGGCCACTCAAAAATAAGACTAAAATTGGTTTTCAAGACCAATTATCGCTTAATGCAAGTCAATACTTTCAACTTTCATTAAGCTACTATTTGCCATTAAGACCTTTGTTTTGTCTATTTTTGAGTGGCCGCTTAAGACAGGTTTTACTGTTGTATCAAAATCTACAGGCTCAAATCCTTACCTGGGGTTGAGCAGATCCATTCTCTGATAAGATTTTTAACGTCAATGATTTCTACTGCACCACACAAGTTCACGCCAACATCCTCCGATGAAGTTTCTGAACCAGTATCAGATTGTTTTGAATCTGCCAAGTTGCTGTCACCTGTGTCACTTTCAGTGAAGATGTGATCCACAGCAGTACTGTGTGTATAGTCATTGGCATGCTGAAATACAAGTGTTAGAGGACATAATAGATGTAGCCCCTATAAAGACTGTGTAGTTTAAAATTAACTTTCTTATTTCTCGACCAAAACATACTAACTCTGGGTACCCACTACAAGTTTGTCTTGGTCAGTGGCCAAGTTTCAATGGCATGTTTGCTGTTTGCTGCTGATATACACAAAGTATAGATGTGGTTGAAGACACTGGCCAAAATCAAGCTTTATCAGTTACCTCTCTTAGAAACTGCATTGTTGTACGCTGACCTGATAAACGTTGCCTGTCTCACAGTATGTGTCTTTATCAGGTCATGATAATGTTACACTTTTTGAATGACGTCGTCAATGATGCGGAATCTATAATCATGTCATAATTGCTAGTTTGAAGAGTGAACCAATGGGTAAACTGATAAATAGAATACCAGGTTCATGTCTTTTGATATCAAGTTTACGCGGCTGGGCTTCAAAAATGCATTTCGAATCGTTCGGCAAGTCTCTGGATTACACAAGCGTTCTCAAAGCCTTGTCTGGTAAACTTGATATCAAAAGACACTCACCTAGTATTCCATATGTCTATCAAGGCTGGTTTCACAAGTATAGGGGTTTATAAGAGGCAAATGCACATATGCTAAAAGTATCAAAATCTTGTGCTGGCCAAAATATTTAAGAAATAGATCAGCTCTAGCAGTGAATTGTTGAGTTATAATTCACAGTTTGGAGGTCAGTTGTAAAGATCAAATCACAAGCACGCAGCACAAGTGATTTATCTTCTGTACAACTGACCTACAAACAGTGAATTATTACTTTCCTCACGCTTTCAAAACTGTGACTTTGTTGTTTCATATAACACGATTTTTTTAGCATTGGCTATATAGGCAAGGTGTTTGTTTTTGGGTTTTTTTTTGTTGCTTTACCTCCCAAGTCAACAGCTATGGTCATGGTGGGACGGTCAGTTCAGCCTAACCACACTTTTTTCTGGGCAAGCTTGAACAAGCAGTTAACCGGTACTTCGTGCACACACTTTCACTGATAACTGACAACAACCCTTCTTGAATGATTCAGCGGAAGGGAGGAGAATGACCGTAGAAACTATTTCATGATCAATCTCCACGAAAGTATGGGACCGGGCCGAGATCGAACTCGCGACCCCTGGATCTGCAGTCAGCCAGACACGTTATTGACTGCGCTACGCGGCCCAGTTTAGGCAAGGTGTGTTAGATTTTTTTTTTATATCACCGGACAGTGGCCAGTGCAGCAGAATAAACTTACATGATTAGAGCTTGTGGTGTTTGCTTTTGTCTGATCCTTAAACAACAGCTTCTTAGTCTTGGATTTCTTTCTAACAGGACCCGCTCCTCTGTCTTTAGGAACTTTAAATTGAGGACTCTTCTTTGGAGATCTAGCAAAATATAAACTAAAGCTGTTGGAGTCTGCTGCATAGAGCTCAAAGTTGAAAAAGGCAATATACAGTAGAACTTCAATGGCTCAAACTTTGATGGCCCTTTCACCTTGGTAGGGAACACAAGCCTGTTTGAGCCATTGAAGTTCTATTGTAGTTGGCTGAATTGATCATGACAGTAATTCATGCGGGCAAATAAATAAAAATCTGTTAAGAAATAAGTAAATGTTGAAAGTATGCCAGAGCAGCAGCCATTTTGGTGGCTGTCTAGGAAATATGTGAAGCTAGGTCTAAATTTTCATTAGAGCATATATTGAGGTTATTATGTTGTCAATGCAAGCAGTGGAGTCAGTGTATTTCTGTAGGTTGTTTGATTCTATTGACACA
The DNA here is from genome assembly GCA_964019695.1 of Loripinus fragilis. Lineage (NCBI taxonomy): Eukaryota > Metazoa > Mollusca > Bivalvia > Lucinida > Lucinidae > Loripinus > Loripinus fragilis. Next base: position 92,505,459 of record OZ026527.1, on the reverse strand, counting down.
TGTCACAATTTTACATTTATAACTGTTGAGATTATATCACCCATGATTTGGTGTACAGTGAAGGCCCCTAACATGGTGCAGCGGCACTTAAGCCTTTTAGCATTCATTGTATATAATAAGAAACAAACAAACTTGAAAAATTGTGCAAAGCCAAACAAAGAATTCATTATACTTTATTTACACGGAGTTCAAAATGAAAAAAATATTTTTGCGATCTCTAGCAACTTTGAACTGAAGTGCACAGCCCCCATGTTTTATGATAACAAAAATAGTCCCCTAACATTGCGCACTTTCTGCAAAATTTCCAATAACTTCTCTTTAATGAATTACTTTTCCAAAATATACCAGGGAAAGTAACACCAGATTGTTCTCCACAATTAACTACATCAACGACTTGATTCAAAGTAAATTCAAAGTAAATAATTTGAAGCCTGTGTCATTTGAAATTAAGGTCAGAAAGTTGTTAACAAATCCACACACCACATCTGCTTAGTACTGAAAGCATAAAGTGAAAACCTTTTGCTGCTTATTTTCATTCCAAAAGGAACCTGATATTAAACATCAAAAAATATTTTAACTGATAAATGTGGCATTATTATAGTCACTTGGGCTAGTGCACAATGTTAGGGGCCTGGCAATGTTAGGGGATGACTGTAAATATCGCTATTTTTTCCAAAATTTGTTCAACCTTGACTTTTGAGCATTAACACAAAATATCAGGCCTATGAAAACACTTTTATGCAAGACCCTTGCATCTTATCTAAAACAATGAGAAATTATATACTGTAAATTCAGGAATTTTTGCCAGAATTTTTATTTTCACGAAAAGCGTTAAAAGACATATTTGCAACGTTAAAAATTTGCGACTAGAGCATAATATACCTATATCAGTAAAGGACAGAGTGATCTCACAATTTCCAAGGGTTTGATTTATATAGTATATGCAAAGTTTTGTGAAATAAAACCCTCACTAAAATTTCCGAATTTACAGCATATGTGTGTACCTTTTATTCGGAGACTTAGTAGGAGATTGTGCTTGCTGTAGATTTAACATATTATGTCTCTTTCCACGATTTTGTTTCTGGTAAGCCTGCTTTATCTCCCTTTGCATAGAAACTGGTAATGCATTCAAACAGCTCATGTCAATCTGAAAATCAACATTATCTGGTCAATTAACCTTTTTTACATTGGAAGCAAATACTTTTCAGATGAAAGGCAATTCATCAGAGTCTACTCTATTTTCAATGATAAAAGCAATCTTTAGAAACAGGATTACGTAATAATTTGCTGGTGACAGCAAAATGTACAACTTGGTATATGTGCACAAGGAAGACTCCGATCAGCCTGCACATCTGCCAAGTCTTCCCTAGACAATCTATGGGTAGCAAAGATCTCAATGATTCTTCATACAGACAACAAAGACACTGATCAGACTGAATGGATGCACAGGCGGATCGGAGTCTTAGCCCAGAGGTGATGCCAAATTGTACCTTTTGCTGTGCCCCAGCTCATTTGGAAATTCTGAAATTGTCTCCTCAAAATGTATAATGAGCCTTGTATTAATCTGTACTGTATGATCAAATTAGCATATTATAGTATAGTTGTAAGAAAACCTGTCTTCGGGGTTTCCGACCAGGTCATGCACGAACAAGCCTGTTGAGCTACAGAGACAAGCTAGAGAATTTGAATTTCGCTTGTAACAAGTTTAGATATGAAATTTTCCAACGACCGAATAACAAAGGCACTGATCAGACAGCACGGATGCGCAGGCTGGTCTGCGCCTTTGTTGTTCACAAACCCCAAAGACAGGTTTCCTCGTATTGAGGCCCATATAAATAGATGATCTTCTCTTAGTGCTCCTGAATATTGAATTTATTATAATAAGTGCAGGAAAAGGGATACTATGGGAGGATATCGCTTATTTTGCAACAATCTTTTTTGTCGTAAAAATGGTGTCTGCTTATTATGTCTGCTCCATATATTCAATGCACTTCACACAAATATTACCATGGAAGCAAATACAGACTGATCAGACTGCTCCAAAGGGCAAGACAGAGGGTCACCCATTTGTACCAAATTATGTTTGAATGGATCAGTAGTTTTTGACAAGAAGATTTTAGAGATTTTCCTTTCTGTTGCCATGGCAAACAGAATGGTGTATAGAATGATAATCTTTGAACAACTTTGAAATGGAGCTACCTGTGAAGTTTGGTTAAATTCTATAAAGTGGTTAAGGAGGAGATGTTGTTGGGAGCAAATTGTTGATTGACAACCAACGACAGACACCAGAGAATTGCAATTGGTGAGGGACACCCAACGACCACAAAAGCTCTCATTGAACATGCTGTGCTCAGGTGAGCTAAATGGGGCAAAAAAATGTTGAAAAAGCTGTACCCACAATGTACTTATTAGATTGTAAACCTTATTATTCATATCAATTTTCCTCCCAACACTTTTAACCCTTTATATTCTGGTGGATTCCCCCCTAATTATTGATACAATAAATATGGGATTGTCCATTTTGTTCTTTAAGCGGTCACAGGCAAAATATTTGATATTATGATTTGTTATTTAGAAGAAATGAAATACAGGAAAATACTGATTAAATATCATATAATTCCAACTCAATGCTTTTATCGTTTTTTCGGAGATTTTGATTGGTCTGTTAGCAAAATTAAATTGTTTTTACACTTCGATAAAAGCCCATGCGTAGGAATATTTGATAACTGCCTTGATATCACAGTGGTAGATTGTGTTGGTAATAACGAACTGTACATCAAACTATATAACTTACACCAGATTAAATATAGTTAAGCGTGTTCTAAAGCTTATTTAAAAGCCCTTACGCTGAACATGGTTGTGCACCTTTAAAGCAACGGGGGAACTCTAAGAAATGAACAGGATGGGGAGTTATGTGACGTCACTTAACAAACGGTCACGTCATTGAAGAGAATCGTCATCAAAACAATGTCAAGGCTCACATCAACAACGAAATGTTTCAACGCAGTTTGAACTTGTCAAATCGCACTTTTAAAATTGACGCTAAGATCTTAGATCTACTTCGGAGATTTAAGGCAGGACTTGTGAAGGTAAGTGCTTCGATCCGAGGCCCAATCCGTGCCGTGGTAGGGCCTTTCAATGAGCCCATATTTGACATAGGAAAACATTTCCAAACTAAATGGAGTTGTTTTGAGTCCAATCAGCTCATACTCACATATTCGCCCCAAATAGGGTGCAATTTTAATCATTATTTAGCAAAACAAAGTTTGAACTGACAGAATTTTCAAGATGGATGCCCGATCGTTCATGAACTATTTTTCTTCAGTGGGCTTTTGAATTTGAAATTTTGTCAACAACCTTTTACAAATGTGCTGTTTTGTTCCAAAGTTGGAATTATAAGGAATGAAATTTTATCTTTTGGTTTTCATCGATGTGTAAACTCCGGCGAATCACTCACAAATTTAACATAAAGCCCTCTGGGCTTTATTCAATTTGTGAGTGATTCGCCGGAGTTTACACATCGATAAAAACCAAAAAATAAAATTTCATTCCTATAGTAAATTTGAAAAAGTTATATTTCAGGGCTAAGAAAAATATAAAAAGTTGTATTTCACGGCCTTGAAAATAAAAGTTGTATTTCACAGGTGAAATTGGATGTCATCTGTTTTCTCCATTGATTTTCTTTAGCTCACCGCCTATAACTTTCTTAATAGTGGACACATAAAGTGTGGATTTCATTTTCTTAAGTAGATTGCAAGGAAAATTTTGGTAATAAAATCGTCGTGTTTTGCTGAAATTTTCACTTTCTATACTCCTGCTCCTGTGGTTTCAGTTTTGGTAGACATGGCACATTATGCAACGTCATCATTAATATGACATAATGTGTGATTTTGTATGATGTCATATAGTGCAAAAAATCTGTCACGCTTTCAATTGTATATATTAATAAAAAGAAAATTCAAATTTGTGGAATGAATCTGCTGTTTATTTCATTGAGTGAAGCGAAAATGCATATTTCATGAGTGGCAAAGGCCAAAGCCACTAATGAAATATGCATTTTCCCCTTCACTCCATGAATTAAATGGAATATTCACACTCATGAAATATGCATTTTTCGCTTCACTCGATGAAATAAATGGCATATTCATTCCAAATATTTGAATATCGTCTATGTGTTTCTGCCAATGTATGTTGTTTAATCTTAGCAAACAGTGTAGACTCTGATGAAATGCAGCATTATGCTGTATTTCATCTGGGCTGTCACTGTTTGCCAAAGTACCCATTTAAGGGTTTCCAGTATACAATTGGTTAACTTAAAGGGATATGGCGAATACCTAAGATATCTGTCCACAAAAATTATTAAAACACACCTGAGATGGCGAAGGCAGTGGTTCTATTGTGTCACCCCTCTTATCCCAGTGGGAACAGCCTTGTTCCGATGGTGGTGCCTTATGCTCATATGGTTGGGCCTTTGTTTCAGCGGTACTTGTGGACGGTTTCTTTCTAAGTTGTCGTGTCGACATTTCCTTCTCAATCTGTTCTCTTATCTCCCTTGGTAACTCCTTCAACACTTCAGGATCAACCTAATATTACAAAACAGATTTTATAACATGGAAATATAAAACAGTAGGGCCAGAATTTTTTATTAGTTGATTTACAAACTCTCTTATTGTAATTTTCCGGAAAGTAGAAAAAAAATTCTATTTTTTTTTTTATCCGCCCACTCTATGTTAAAGTCTGTCTGTGTAATTTTGATAGTGACACTGTTAAAAGTGTTTGTCCTAGTATCCAAATTTTTGGGAAAATGATGAAATATTTAAAGATTTACTACAGACTGTTGGTTACCTGACTTGTTTTACTGTTTACTGTTTGGTCTGTAAGTATTAAAAAAGAAGTTTTTTTCTTGTCTTTTTTTCCATCCCCCCGACCCTAAATCTGAAGAAAATTTCCCATTTATCAACTTATAAAAAAGTCTGGCCTTACATATTTCTCAATTATAAATCTGAACACTCTGGTGTGGGAAAAGCAAAATTTTATACTTGCAAGTTCCAGTCAACAATTTTTCAGTGGGGAAATGAGATAAAAGCCCACAATTAAAAATATTTTTTTTTTCTAAGTTCTTAACCATAACACTTGTGGGTACCCAAAAGAACCGTCTCAAATTTTAAAATTGATGGATTACCAAAAAAAAAATTTTCTTATTTCTCAACCAAAACCCATGTTGTGGATACTCAATGAGACGGTTCTTTTGAGTACCCAAAAAGTATGTTAATACTGATGGGTAAGAAAATATTTACAATTTAACGTTCAAACATATTGTTTATCTAAACCTATGGATAAGAAAACATTCACACCGGGCCGCGTAGCGCAGTCGGTAACGTGTCTGACTACAGATGCGTGTCTGACTGCAGATCCAGGGGTCGTGAGTTCGATCCCGGCCGGGTACCATACTTTCGTGGAGATTGATCATGAAATAATTTCTACGGTCATTCTCCTCCCTTCCGCTGATTTATTCAAGAAGGATTGTTGTCAGTTACAAGCGAAAGTATGTGCACAAATTACTGGTTAACCGCTTGCTCAAGCCTGCCCAGGAAAAAGTGTGGTTAAGTGAACTGACCGTCCCGCAATGACCATAGCTGTTGACATGGGACGTAAAGCAACAAAAACAAACAAAGAAAACATTCACAATTTTACGCTTAAAAATGTATATCTGGACCTATGGCAGAGGTGGTCAGGCCTCAAGATAAGAGTGCGTATTTGAAAATCATTTTTCTTATTTCTCAACCAAAACATATGTTGTGGGTACTCAAAAGAACCGTCTCAATGAGACGCTCCTTTTGAGTACCCAAACCATATGTTAAAAACTGATTGGTAAGAAAATATTTACAAATTTATGCTCAAACATTTTGTTTATCAAAACCCGATATGGATAAGAAAACACTCAAAATGTTACGCTTAAAAAAAGTATATCTGGACCTATGGCAGAGGTTGACAGGCCTCCAGATAAGAGTGCGTATTTGAAAATCATTTTTCTTATTTCTCAACCAAAACATATGTTGTGGGTACTCAAAAGAACCGTCTCAATGAGACGGTTCTTTTGAGCACCCAAAACACATGTTTAAATTTATCGGTAAGGAAATAAATACAATTTTAGATGCACAAACGATCCTTATCAGGACCAATGGGTTGTACCTGTGAAGGTGAGGGGAAATAATCATCCTCTTTTTTCCCTCCCCTGTCGAGAGCTGCCACAGAATCTTTATATAACCTCTTTTTACCACTCTCAGGAGTCTGTATGTCTGGCAGGCTAGGCAAGGGAGGTAACTGGCTGCTAGCTGTCTGTCTCCTGAAACAAAGTCATAGACATAGAAAATTGACTTAAATGTTGACAATTGACATGAGGATAACATGGTCAGCCTAGTGCAAGGGCTACCTAGGTGATCACCAGACACAGCTGAAAATGCCTACAAATGATACTGAGCCCTGGAATCATTGCCAAGAAAATATCTGCCAGTGCATCTTTTGGGACCTCAAAATATATCAATACAAAAAATCTCATTAAATACAGTGAAATCTAGGTTATTCGAAAGTCAATTTTTCGAAACTACTGGATTTTCTGAAAACAACTGACAGTCCAGAATTTTTTCATTATTTATTGCAAATACACTACCGATTTTTCAAATTCAGATATATCGAAAAATTCAAGATTTCAAAGAGATTCAGTGTCCCCATAACAGAAATTGCTATTAAAATCCACTGCAAAATTTGAAGTGCAACTGCAAGCAGATCATTTTCTTTAATGCTAAGACAGATGTTCCCAGTACTTCACTGAAATGTGAGTTAAAGTTGCAAAATCTGGTCAAACAATGATGTGAAATGAAAGCATCCGAACATATCCAAAAACTATAGATTTTTGATCATACGAACTACCGCTACCGATAATACAAAAGAATTCCTTCTGTCCTTTTTTGAATAATTGAGGTTTGACTGTATACAGATTTCATGTGATGAGAGAATGATTGTATCACAATAGTACCATAAATTATGCCGCATTAATGAAAGTATCCTTTAAGCTGCTTTATGTTTAGAAATACAAACAGGTACAGCCAAAATCGTCATTGACTGTCAGGCAAAATAACAAGACAATTCTATTGACCAACTACCATTACAGAGAGTAAAAGAAAGTGAGAAAAGTCATTGCTGAATGACAAAAAAATGAGCCGCAACATGAGATGTCCAACAATGTGGTGTGACAAGCAATGGCTCAGACCAGCCTGCGCATATGCGCAGTCTGATCAGAGCCTTTGCTTGTTGCTTGAATATTCTATGACTCTTGGGCTACTGACCAAAGATCATTGGAGTTTCTAAGCTTAACCCATATAAGCCAAGCGTCCTTTTTGTGGGACATAGGCAAACAGAGCAGAACAAGATCAGACGCCGCGAAAACACAGCTTCTGATCAGGATCTTCACTGTTTGCCTACAGAATCTTCAACTGAAATTTGGAAAAAGATAAAAAACACCACCCAACACCCCTAAAATTGGAAATAGACTGGTCCAATCGATAACCGGTGGAAATTTCATTCAGCTTAAATTGGTTAAAAGGAGGCTGCACAGGCTTGTCTGGGTCTATACTTGTCAAAATTCCACATTGTTGGAAATCACATGTCACGGTTCAAATCATTCTGATCAAATGTACAAAATTTACCTGCCAAGTTCCTCCACCAAGTCAACTGCTGTATCACTGCTTCTGGATCCTCCTGACTTTTCTTGATCCTCCACCACATCACCTGCTGTATCATTACTTCTGGATTCTCCTGAATTTTCTTGTCCCTCCAACACAACATCACCTGCTTCCCATGACTGTGATTGGTCAACATTTACATGTAAGCTCTCTGATTGGTCAACATTTACATGTAAGCTCTCTGATTGGTCATTTGTTACAATCCCAGCTTTGAATTGATTGGGTGATACAGACATCATACTCGTCACTGATTGGTCGGATTTAAATTTACTCTCAGCAGAATCTGAGCTCTTAACTGATTTATTTGAAGCACGAGATAGTAAAGGAGGAGTCTCTTTTTTCTGAGTTTCGTCAGTTTGTTTTTTACTCACAGTAAAACTAAGAATACTCTGATGTTTACCGGCGGCTGATGACGATCCAAGATCGGCTGGTTCCAGTTTCTGCATCTGGATCCCAATCTGAAATGTACAGTATAGGGATAGTAACAAGAAAACTGGGATTTTGATACATGTGGTATTGCATGCAAAAACAAAGGCACTGATCAGCCTGCACATAAGCGCAGTCTGATCAGTGCCTTTGTTATTCGCTGCCTAGAAAGTGTTATCAGGATTCCCACAGAAATTCAAGAACACAATTCCATGATTATTCCATTATTTTTCCATCATTTTCCTTGATCAAAAATGTTATTTCCATGACTATTTTATAAATGGCCTCCAACCTCCCCTTTTAGCTGCATCTTCACCACACTGAGCATTAATATGGAAGTCAGCAACAGTAATGTATTTAAATAAGCATGCATGTAGACCATGCATGCATTTTGAAATAATTAAGACTTGAAACCCCCAGTAGCCAGACAACTAGCTGTCAGACACACAAATTGACAGCTAGTTGTCTGGCTACTAGTGGTTTCGTCAAATTCTATCACAAAATTCCACGATTTTTTAATGATTATTCAGGTTTTTTCAAATTCCATGGTTCAGGTTTTTTCAAAATCCATGATTTTCCATGCATAGAACTTTTTTTTCGTGATTTTCCAGGTATTCCATGATTTCCAGAGCTTGTGGGAATCCTGTATTATAGATAAACTTGGTGTGTGCAAACTTTGAAGATTCTAGATGGTCTCTGAAGCAGAGAATATATGCAGATAATTTTTTTTATCTAATCGCAAACCCCCAAGACACGTTATCTCTTCTCCATGTACTCAATGAATTACCTATATTCAGCTTGTACAATTTTACAATGTATTTTACACCTTATTGGGTATATTAGTTTACTTATTTCTTAACTCTCAGTAATTTAGCCTACTTTTTTGTCATCTGATTTTTTTTTAGAAATGCCATCTAAGTGTGGAACAGTTTGGATTCAGGTCAGGTCTGATGATTTTTATCATTTTCATTCAATGAAATAAAAATCATATTGATGTCATATTAGTGACAACTTTTTTTAAAATTATAACTATACAAAAAGAAAACATGCCTCTGGGGTTTGCAATCATGTTAGATTCTAGCCAGCCTTCTCAGCTATAGAGACAAGGTAAAATATTAGAACTTTGCAAGAAGTAATTTTAAATATTATACTTTGAAGGGAGTGAATATCAAAGGCACTGATCAGCCCAATTAAAAAAGACCTAATCTTGAGGTAAAAAGTACATCCATAAATGTTATATTTCACTTATGAAAACATACATTTTATTTTTCTTGTGAAAATTAAATGTTCAAAGGACCTCGGACAGTTTCCTGCTTTTGATCAGCCTCTGGCTAGGTTAATGCATAATTGACAACTATAGTTTTGAGCTTAAATCAAACCTTTACATTTAGTGCACCTAGCACAATAAAAATATTTTGAAAATATTGCATAATTATGCCAGGACTCTAGGGTTTAGGGGGTGGGGGTATTTTCTGTGACCAAATTTTATTTCACAGAGTCAAAGTTTCGTCGAGTATTCACCTAAATACATGTAAATATTATGTTCGCGGCATAAAACCTGAGACGAAAGTGATGCGTCAGCATAAAATTCGGGTTGAGAAGATTCTATTATTTCATCTAAAGAAGTGTGCTGTCAATTACTTTTGACTATTACCTGTAATGTTTCAAGGTCAACCAGTTTGACTTGTGCACTCAGGTGTATTATAACTGCATACTGTACATATCACAGTCTAGATAAACACAATTTTTGGGCATAAAATAGTTAATATTTTCTTACACATCAGATAATCTGATTTAACCTATAATTTGGTGCTTAAAAGAACAGTCTCATTGAGACAGTTCTTTTGAGTACCCACAACATATGTTTTGGTTGAGAAATGAGACAATTAATTACTTTGTAAGCACTCATAACTAAAGCCCTGATACATGCCATTGCATATTGATTTACCTACAAGCTTTTACAAAATAAGTTTCTAATACGTTTTTATACTAAAGTGTTTTTGAGCATTTTGACAGCGTTGTGAAAAGAAAACTTTTTGAAACCAACTAGTTTTCTTTTATTTCCTTGTTTTGATTAAAAAAAGGGGCCAGGCCATGAGATTTTGCTACATATCCCATGTGCTGAAAACTCCAAAAATACCCATGTGTGTCTAGCATGACTAGAGGCCTAAATTTTAGTCCGAGCCTTCATCTACATCTATATATTTTGTTTGCAAGCAGTGAAGGCTCTGAGGAGTCTGCAAACTTGAACACATTCTCCTGGGCATTTGTTGCTTAAGACTAATAAGAACTAAAATCTCATGCTAGCCCTTATATACTTTACCCCTCTAAGATCCTCAGGAACAGCCCTCAATTGATGGAGAATAGTGATACACTCCTTTCCCACAAGTCGTGCATCATCAGTCGCCAACGGCAAGCTCACCGACTTTGACAGATTCTTACAAATCCCATGACCTATGAATAAATATAGACATTTCATCATCACCAGAAATAAAGAATACAAGGTGAGTGTCTTTGGATATCAAGTTTACCAGGCAAGGCTTCGAGGATGCATGTTGACATTGCGATGTCAACAAGCGTCCTCCAAGCCTTGCCTGGTAAACTTGATATCAAATGACGCAAACCTGGTATTCTATTTATCAGTTTACAAGTTGATTCACTCTTCAAACTAGCGATCATGACATCATTATCGAGTTTCGTGTTGATTCAATTTCATTAAGGACTTCATTCAAAGAGATGAAACGCCATGATGACCTGATAAAGGTACATGCCGCGAGATAGGCAACGTTTATCAGGTCAACATGCAACAATGAAGTTAGTATGAGAGGTGACTGATAAACTATTATTCAAGTGCAGTTCTCAATTATTAGTCAAATTAATATATGGATCAAACATGATTTTCCATGCATAAAAATCTCTTAGGTCCCGAGGGTGGTGCTGTGGGTCAAGTATACTATACGGTCATCCTTTTTTCCTTGTGCATTCTTACTACGTTATTCGGTTTCCGACAAAATTTGATGAATATCGTACATCAATTACGAGCAGTATTTCTGGAACTTTTTTTTCCTTCGCGCAAACTTATTTTAATTGTTCGTTAAGCGGTCGTCCAGCCCACTTTCTAACAGTCCGGTTGACACGTCGACAGAAAAACAACGTTGCATTACAAAACAAAAAAAAATCATTCTCCTTATTATGTCGTTCGCATATATATATATTTATACCTTACTTTTATGTAACTACTACAAACATTATCTCATAACTAAATATTATCAACTACATATTCCTTTCTTTCGGTTAATCTTATTTTTTTACACACTAATTACATCTTTACGTAAAGTCATTAAGGTTCATCGTTGCTAAGCACGAAACGTCATACGTTATCTCTATCTATATAATATAATCGCTACTTCACGTCCCTCCCCCTACACATATACATCACATAATATTAAATCCTTCCGTTACATCTCCGTGCAACTTCAACGCTCCTACACATATTTCGTACAACGACCACAGTTCGAGTCAACGTACGTCTTGTTCTTCTTCACTGTATCGTTTTCTCATTTTCCGTCTTCTTTCTTACTTTTGCAGTACATTTTTATTGAACCTCTGTGCCGACCATTATATCACCCATACGGCGACCCGCAATTTTTTCATTTAAGACGTATTCACTCATTTTTCAATCATACATTCCTCACTTTCCACTATGTTCAACGTTAACAAAATTTAACACAGCAAATTTTCTACATCAAAACTGCGCATACGCGTAGACTGATCAGAGCCTTTGCAACTTCAAACTTTTAGACATGTAACAGAGGAAGGAATATACACCACAAGCAAATACAAAAAAAACAAAAAAAAAACAACAGATTATGAGATTTATGTTAGCATAGGGTTGTTAATGCTTCTCGCATCTATGCTAGCATTTTACACTTCGTTTCTTCGC
>OZ026527.1:92469855-92493148 GCA_964019695.1 Loripinus fragilis | reverse complement strand
CAATATTGTCGATCTGTCGACCTGTCCACCCACCGCCTATGCGTGCTACTTCAATATTGTCAACCTGTCGACCTGTCGACCTGCTCATCCACCCTCTATTTGTGCTATTTCAATCTCGTCAACCTGTTGATCTGTCCACCTACAACCTATACGTTCTACTTCAATCCCTTTAACCTGCCCACCTGTCGATCTGCCCACCCACCATCTACACGTACCAATTTAATCCTGACAACCTATCGCAAAGTGTTCTAAAATTACATAAATAATTCAATTCAATGTCTCAATATGTAATGGGCCAGATTTTCAACCCTACTAACTTTTGCACATTTACATAATATACGCTTCGTATTACTCCGCCATCTCTAAGTATCATACAGCAAAAAAAAAATTGTTCTTTTCCGCTTTTTTCGTTAACATAAAGTTACTACTCGTTGCGTACTAATCTTCCCTTCTCTCACATTCCAAGGACTACTTGTCCTTATACTACACTTGAGCCGGTGAGTCTGAAAGGGGATGGTTTTAACAACCCACTAGGGGTTAGAAGATATTAATGTATGAATGTGTTTGTGCTATCCCACCAACAGCTACTGTTTCCACATGACCATAGCTGTTTTTGGTTTTGTGGTTTGGTTTGATTCTATGGTCATGACGGAACAGTCAGTTCACCTAACCACACGTTTTAAGTTTTCCAAATCAAAAACACAGTGTGTACATATCTGCCAGTTGCGCAAGCAACATGATGATCCGGTTTTACATTTATATGGATCACCTATTCCAGTTGTTGAGGAATCTAAATTCCTTGGCATTTTATTTGATAGAAAACTCAGTTTTATACCCCATATTAAATATCTCAAAGCTAAATGTTTAAAAGCATTGAATCTTTTAAAAGTGCTCTCCCATACGTCTTGGGGTGCAGACCGAACTACACTTCTCAAGCTTTATCGGTCTCTAGTCCGGTCAAAATTAGACTATGGCTGTATTATATATGGCTCTGCACGAAAATCATATCTTCAAATGCTTGATCCTATACATAACCAAGGACTTAGATTAGCTTTAGGGGCTTTTAGAACTTCTCCTGTTGCTAGTCTCTATGTGGAAGCAGATGAACCATCACTATACTCACGAAGAGAGAAACTCTCTTTGCAATATGCTATCAGACTTGCTGCTAACCCATCAAATCCTGCTCATGAAGTTACATTCCCACCAAATTATGTTGATTTATATGAACAAAAACCTAAAGCTATTAAATCATTTGGCATCAGAATTTCACCACTCTTAGAATCTGCCAATATCAAACCACAAAATATTGAAAAACATTTTACACCAAATATTCCAGCTTGGAGTATGAAACCACCTGAAATACTTTTTGATTTACATTCCGGGAAAAAATCTGAATCAAATCCACACATATTAAAAGATGATTTCAGAAAAATGCAAAGTCGTTATAAGAATTACCAACAAATTTATACTGATGGGTCAAAGGAAGACTCAAAGGTTGGTTGTGCTGTTATATCAGACAACCATAGTAATATGCAACGTATACCTGACGATTCATCAATTTTCACTGCTGAAGCCAAAGCAATTGATCTAGCTTTAGATTTCATTAGCACTTGTGATGCTAACAATAAATTTATTATATTTTCTGACTCGCTTTCTGTATTGAAAGCAATGAATCATACCAGTTCAAAGAATCCACAGATTCAGAAACTTTTAGAAAAATGTCATGAGCTCTTAGCTTATAAAGAAATTGCTCTCTGTTGGATTCCTAGTCATATAGGTATCCAAGGGAATGAGATGGTAGATAAGCAAGCAAAAACATCGCTTTCATTAGAACCAACTTCTTTTAAGATTCCATTTTCTAATTTTAAGCCATCTATCAATAAGTATATCTTGGAAGAATGGCAAACTTCATGGAACAACAGCATTGGAAATAAACTTCTTGACATAAAACCAACTATCGGTGAACAACAATCAGTTGTTCGAAACATTAGAAAGGAAGAAGTCGTTTTGGCTCGACTCCGTTTAGGTCATACAAGAGTCACACATTCATACTTACTACTAGGTGAAGAGCAACCACACTGTGTTGGTTGCGATGCACCATTCACTGTACGTCACTTTCTTTTGGATTGTGGCGATTTTGCACAAGTAAGAAATAATTGTTTCCATGTTGATAACATGAAACAGTTATTTCAAGATATACATATTAATAGTATTTTGACTTTTTTAAGACAAATAAATCTTTTTAACAAAATCTAATAAGTATTTTAAAATCATGTTTTGTTTTACATTTGTATCAGACCATAATACAGACTAGTTAAAGTTATACTTTGTTCAGTAAGAGAACATGTACAGTTATCTGAATAGCTCTTTGAAACTGTCAGATATTGTGCGTAGTCTCTTCTGTCAACAACCATATTATAACATATTTTCATTATACAAACTCATCATCATCATTTCTTTTATTTTATCATACAAATTTTTACTATTTCCATTCACATCATGTATAGTTTAATACGGCTTGACGCTAATGACCCACAAGGGTTGATGCGTCGTTAAGCACCAAACAAACAAACAAACAAACCTAACCACACTTTTTACTGGGCAAGCTTGACTAAGGGGTTAACCAGTACTTTGTGCACAAACTTTTACTTGTAACTGACAACAACCCTTCTTGAATCAGCGGAAGGGAGGAGAATGACCATTGAAATTATTTCATCATCAATCTCCATGAAAGTATGGGACCAGGCCAGGATCAAACTTGGGACCCCTGGATCTGCAGTCAGACACATATCTGCAGCCAGACACGTTACATACTGTGCTATGCGGCCTGGTACCATAGCTGTAGACTGGAAAAATAAAAACCTCAAACCAAACAAAAACCCATCAACAGTGTAGGTCATATAGAGATGGAACAACAGCTAAGTCTCATCCTAAGGCCGACTGAGGAAGCAGGAATCAAACCAGCGACTGTGGATTACAAAGTGGCTACTAGTTATTAATGTATCAGAATATTTGATCACTTGTATCGCATAAAATCATTTTGGTGCTAAAAAACTTCAGAAAAAATGCTTCTAAAAGTAATAAGGTTGCAAAGATCAGGAATCGATACAATCAAGTACCACACCTGACCCAGGATACCAATGGGAAAGTGACAAACTCACAGAAGACACCACAAACGAGAGCCAAGAGGTCAGCCCTTTCCCAGCAGGTGACCACAAAGCACATATAAACAGACGCGCACAAAACATAGCAAACACAAGACAGAACAAAAACATAAAAGATCCACAAAAGAAGTACCGCCTTGGAACGGTCAGTAAAATATTTTACTGGAGGGCTTAAACCGGTTTAACGGGGCCAACCTCACCCTTAATTCAGATGTGGATCAAGACACATAAATATTAGGTTTGCATGAAAGACCCCTAACTTATCAATGCATCATCTCCTAAAACATATAAATCAAGATATAACAAGGAGATAAAGCAAGGATAAGGACTCAACAGTAAATTAAACTGACTACCGGAGCAAAAGAAATCCAACAGGTAAACCCCGGTGGGCCCGACAAACAGCCAAAGCATCAGGCCCCTACCATCTCATCAATAGATAAGTCTTTAAGTCGGAACCATCATAGAGTCTGAAGTCCGACCCACTGGCGTGCAATTAAAGAGGAAAGCAAAGTTGCCAACCGTGATTGGGTTGACTACCAAGCATGCAGTCTGTTGCAATACATTAATGTTATAGCCAATCTTTTTATAATGGGAAATTATTCTAATGAACTGCGCTGAAAAATTATTAGAGCCAACAATCTTCTTCAACTTATACACCAAGTCACCATAGAAATCAGGTTCCGAAAGTCCTTGGCGCAAGAGAGATTTAAGTCCAACTTGGAATTTAGAAATCAAATCATAGTATCGTCTATAAAATTTTGAAAATGTTTTGCGAAGTTTATGATACCGATAGCCCTGTTTAAGAAGTTTCTGAGTAAACAATTTATTGCGAGTGTTGAAGTCAGTAACATAGCTAGATGCTCTAGCAAAACGAATGAGTTGAGAGATATAGACTCCATAGGATGTAGAACGAGGAACATCACCATCTAAAAATGGGAAATTGACAATTTCAAAATCAAAGTTGTCACATTTATCATAAATTTTGGTAGAAACAATGTCATTAGAAATAGACAAATGCAAGTCTAAAAATGCGGCTTCGGTATCAGAGGCAAGTTCATTTTTGGAATTACAGTAAAACCTGTGTAAAATGGCCACTCAAAATAGACAAAACAAAAGATCTTTATGACAAATGGTAGTTTAATGAAAGTAGAGCATTCTGCAATACTTTTGACCTGCATTAAGTGATAATTGGTCTTGAATACAAATTTTTGGTCTTTTTGAGAGTGGCCGTTTTACTGTACCTATAATGACATAAAAAAGTACAAAATATGTAAAGGTTTTATGTCTTTGTTCTGTCTTGTTTTTGCTATGTCTTTGTGTGCGTCTGTTTATATGTGCTTTGTGGTCACCTGCTGGGAAAGGGCTGACCTCTTGGCTCTCGTTTATGGTGTCTGCTGTGAGTTTGTCACTTTCCCATTGGTATCCTGGGTCAGGTGTGGTACTTGATTGTATAGATTCCTGATCTTTGCACCCTTACTTACTTTTAAAAACACCAGTTTCAGAGCAAAGGCTTATGTCATCCTTACGTCACTGAATTATGTTCATTTCTATGCATGTTACTACTGTTGAAGACATCAATTTTTGTGACAGCCTCAGAATGCATGTCAAAAAGCTGTGCATTAACAGCATGTACATTGCATTGTTAATACATGTACATGGAAACATTATTGTTAATTGCATGCAAGACAGATTTTTATGCATTAATCTAAATTAAGCATGCACTTAGTACTGACCAGGGCTACTAGTATGCCTCAATTGCAATTTCATGCTCCAACTGTTTGCTTAATTGAACCTTTAAATAATTGTTTTAGCATAATTGAGCCCCGACATGAGATTTCCAACAATGTTGTATGTGCGACCAGCAAAGCCTCAGATCAGCCTGCCCATACAGAGCCTTTGCTTGTTGCTTGAATATTCTATGACTGATAAGCTACTAATCGAACATCATTTGGAGTTTCAAAGCTTAAAAGGAGGCTGCACAAGCTCATCTGAGTCTACAATTGTCAAAATGCCACATTGTTGGAAACAACATGCTGTGGCTCATATATGGGCCTCAACGCAAGAAAACCTGTTTTCGGGGGTTTGCGAACAACAAAGGTGCAGACCAGCCTGCGCATCCGCCCAGTCTGATCAGCCCCTTTGTTTTTCCCTATTTGGAAAGTATCATATGTAAACTTGCTACAGGTGAAAATCGAATTTTCTAGCTAGTCTCTGTAGCTGAGGAGATTGGTTTGAAACTTGCTTTGTCGGAAACCCCGAAGACAGGTTTCTCATTTAAATATCCTACCCATGAACTTGGAGGTTTCTTTTGGGGCATCTTCTCTGCGGACCATGAGTTTCAAGGTGACAGTTTTCCCTTTCATGCTGATGTTCTTCAGCCTAGTACAGACCTCTTCTGATAACTCTTGTAGAAATCTTACAGCTTCATTCTCCTGCAACATACATACCAGGAATTATTTTTGAGTGAAAAATGGAGACAGTTGTTCAATTTTTCTGCCATATATCTCAATTGAAATTGACTTAATCCTTTCCTTCATGACTATTCATGCTAGGCTCCACCCACTATGAATAGTTATATAAACTTGCATGCTGGTACATAGAACAAAGAAATTACGTGTCAGGTCCACTAGTATAGAATCAGATATATCATATTTTCATAAGCAAACAGAGTAGACCCTGATCAGGCAGCCCTTATAAGAGCTGTCTGGTCTGGATCTGTTCTGTTTTCAAAAGCGTTAAAAGCTGTCTCTATGAGGTTAAGGGTTAATTGGAGAAAAATCTCATAGTAAAAAATGTAATTTTGCTAAGGATTGCTAAAAATTCTTGCTGAAAATTCAATTTCTAATCTGAGCTTTGACTGAATGAGATATTTTCTCTAATGATATTCTGAGGCCCAAAAAAATGGTATATGTGTTTACTATCATCCGACCATCCCTATTTTTTCACTGCCAACCCGAATTTTTTTCAGTGATATCTTGGAAATTCCCTTTTCTGCCATATTGTTTCCCCTGAAAACATTTTATATTTAATAAAAATCCGATCTACCTACCCTATTTTATTTTTTCATGCACATATTTTTTCTTTGGACTGAGCAGGAATTATCCCTGCAATCCACATAGCAAAGGTCTGGATAAACAAACAAAAATTGAGTAGAAAATTAAGAATATTTTCAGTTTCAACTTTTGTTTTGGGCCTCATTAACCCTTATCTTGCTGAGCCCGGAATTATCATTTTTTAAAACACATTTCACTTATAACATGGTCCATGGACCCCAAACATAGGGCTATGTTTACATTTTCACTGCAATCTTGTAATGAATCTTCTTCATAGCCTCATGCATTACACAAATTTTATTGACAGCTGCCAAGCTCATTTGCCCGTACAATATGCTTCGAATATGGAACTCATTTGCCGGAAGTGATACTGGTGTTGTGATTGACAGCAAGCCATACCTGAGTCGCACATGCAAAACATGCCTCATGTTTGCTCCATTGGCTCTCTGTGTTCAAGCAGGCTGTTCCGCTTTTCCATGTTACACTCCTACTGAACCGTTAATACAATCATTTTTTAAATACAAAACTGTTTTAATTCCTACATTAAAATTAATTTTTATACTTTAGAAATTGATAATAAAATATAAATATAAGCAATGAATGTTCGTGGAATCATGAATACATCGGGTTTCTTGCAAATTTAACGTGAAGCCCTTCTTGGAATCATGAATACTTCGGGTTTCTTGCAAAGTTAACGTGAAGCTTCACTTAGTTAGCAAGAGACCTGAAGTATTCATGATTCCATGAACATTCCAAAAATTGAATTCATTTCTTAAATAATGGAATGTCACTGTATGTAGCTTAAATTAGAGATTTTTTCATTATGTGGCAAACTTTATTATATCTTACCGTTGTGAAGCGTATCCCATAATTCACCTCAGCTGAAACTGACTTCCTCTGATGGTCACTTCTGATTGGTCGATCATCCTGACCTCTACAATATCTGTGCAGAGATTGGCCAGTCTTGGGACCGAACTCCCGCTGAAGTACATCTATGCTCACCTTCTGAAGGTCACCACAACAGGTGACTTTCATGTCTGCTAATCTCTTTGTCAACGACCAACCAACTCCTGTGTAAATAATTCAATTATCAACTGATTGGGGTTAATTTTTATTCATTAGGCTTGTTCTAAAAATCACAGGATAGGACACTTTTCAAATGGGGACATTGTTTTTGTAACAAAATAGGAAATTTAAGCAACACTAGACATTGTAAATTAAAAAAAAAAATATCACTTAGTGAGTGCAAAAAGGTTAGTCTAGCGTTAAAATGCAAATAAGAGTGCTAGAAAACACGTTTGTGGGCACTTTTGCGGCATGAGGGGCAACAGTGCCTAGGTTACTAAGGGACAATATGTCCTCTTTCATTTTTTGCCTGTTGCCCAAACCAAAGATCATTATTAAGGTCAATAAATGAGGTCAAAGGTCAATAGGTGCAAAATGATGTTTAAGGCATTTAACGCAGTACTTAAACAACAAAGACACTGGCATTTTGCTGCAAATTATTTCAAATAACTGAAATACTGATGTCTAGTTAGATAAATCGTTGAAATTTTATCATCTGCGATCACAACACACAGCTGTCTGTTCGTCTGTATGTATGTACAGGTACTGCATAGTGCCTGGATTATTTTGTACATTTGTGATAATATCACTTTTTCGCAAAAAAGCACATACTAAAAGTCTTTGTAATTTAATCTAACATTTTTGATGGAAATATAAAGCTGTCTTAGAAACGCGATACTGTGCAGTGATCAGCCTGCACTTGGTATGTATGCTGTATTTATTGACATCGGCTGCGCATCTGATGTGAATAACACCGAGCACCAAATGCATCTTTTATGCACAGAAAACGAAACTAATTACACGTTTTGTATGGCTTTCTGTAAAATCACAAATACAGCTTGATCAATTAAAATCAGTCAATATCGTATTTTATCAAAAGTAAGGAAGAAGGCAAAGATCAGGATTCAATACAATCAAGTACCACACCTGACCGAGGACACGGAATAGGAAAGTGACATAAACACAAGACACCATCAACACAAGACACCATCACATTCAAGAGAGCTAAGAGGTCAGCTCTTCCCCAACAGGTGACCACAAGGTTGCAACAAACAGACATTTAGTATTGGCAAAGACAAACAAAAACTAGAGGACCTGAAGGTCCTGAGGCGCTCACCTGATCTCCTTAATAATTGTAAAACAGGTCAAGGTCAACTACAGCTTATAATGAAACATATTTTGTTTTACCATATATGGGGGTGCAGTCATTTTGTTCCACTAACCTAAACAAACAGCCCAGTGATTTCTGAGAAAAGATGTTTAGATAGTTGTGTAGTGGTCCAGATGAGTGGCCTTGGATTAAAGGTCACAGGTCAGCTTGACATTTGGTACTTATATAAAACCATTGTCTCATTAGGTTAAATATTTCTCACAGGTATTATGATTTCCGCTAAAACAGTTATAGAAAAATGAACATTTTAAGATTTTCCCATTATAAATGCATTAGGAATCAAATTTGACCTTGCCATAAAGTAGGTCAAGGTCAACCTAGATTCATCATTTGTGCAAACCTGGTAGCCACCACATCCTCAATGCTACATATTAAGTCCCAAGGCCATTGGCGTTTTGGTTCCAGAGAAGAAGATATTTAAATAGTTTTTACCATATATGGGCTTGGTGGCCATCTTAGTTATGTGACCATAACAATTTGTACAAATTTTGGCTAACCAATCATAAGGAGTGGTCATATGAAATTTGATTTCCATTGGCCTAGTGGTTTCTGAGAAAACTATGTTTAAATAAGTTGATGGGACTCCAATATGAGTGGCCTTGGCTGAAAGGTCAAAGGTCAACCTTGACCTTTGAAACTTATTTTTAGCCATTGTCTCATTAGTGTTACCATATCAAGTAAGAATAATGACTTTGGCTTCAACAGTATTCAAAAAATCAACTTAAATCAACTTTTCAAAAAAATTTCCCATTTTAATGCATTAGAAGCAAATTTGACCTTGACGTTAAGTAGGTCAAGGTCAACCTAGGATCATGATTTGAACAAACTTGGTAGGCCCAACACCCCAAATGCTACATACCAAGTCCCAAGGTCATCAGCCTTCCGGTTCTCGAGAAGAAGATTTTTAAAGGGTTTTTATCATATATGGGTGTGGCGGCCATCTTAGTCATGTGACCTAAATGTTTTGAATAGATTTTGGCTATCTTATCATAAGGAGTCTTCACATGAAATTTGAATCCAATTGGGCCAATGGTTTGTGAGAAAACTAAGTTTTAATATATTGATTGGACAACAATATGAGCAACCTTGGCTGAAAGGGCAAAGGTCAACCTTGACCTTTGAAACTTATTTATAGCCATTGTCTCATTAGTTTTACCATATCAAGTAAGAATAATGACTTTGGCTTCAATAGTATTCAAAAAATCAACTTTTCAAAAAAAAAATTCCCATTTAAATGCAATAGGAAGCAAATTTGACCTTGATGTTAAGTAGGTCAAGGTCAACCTAGGATCATTTTTGAACAAACTTGATAGGCCCAACACCCCAAATGCTACATACCAAGTCCCAAGGTCATCGGCCTTCTGGTTCTGGAGAAGAAGATTTTTAATGGGGTTTTTACCATATATGGGCGTGGCGGCCATCTTAGTAATGTGACCTAAATGTTTTGAATAAATTTTGGCTATCATATCATAAGGAGTCTTCACATGAAATTTGAGTTCAATTGGGCCAATGATTTTTGAGAAAACTAAGTTTTAATATATTGATTGGACCACAATATGAGCGACCTTGGCTGAAAGGGCAAAGGTCAACCTTGACCTTTGAAACTTATTTATAGCCATTGTCTCATTAGTTTTAACATATCAAGTAAGAATAATGACTTTGGCTTCAACAGTATTCAAAAAATCAACTTTTCAAAAAATTTCCCATTTAAATGCATTAGGAAGCAAATTTGACCTTGACGTTAAGTAGGTCAAGGTCAACCTAGGATCATTATTTTAACAAACTTTTTTTTTTTTTTTTTCGTCTGTTAATTTATTCAGTATTGCCCTGTAACAATTAAACCTTGGTAGCCCAGGGTAGCATACCAAGATTTTTGATCATGCAACTAGCTCATTCTTTCTTCCTTTCATACAATGACACAATGACATGAAATATATTTATATATACTGATGATAATCATACAATGGTAATTATGGTATACTTACAGTAACGAAAAAAAAAAAAAAAAAAAAAAAAAAAAAAAATTATATATATTTATTGTGATCAGTCTTGCAGGGTTGCCTTCATAGCTACGTTTTTGTTTGGCTTGTGCTATAAATAATCATTATGTGGGGTGGACTGTTATTCTCATTTTTTTATTATTTGATACCAATAATTATGTATAAAATTCTTGCTCAACAGGATTACACTATTAACCATTGGTATCGGTACCATTTTTTTTGAAAGTTTTCAATATCATTATTACTTAAAGCAATCTCTCTTTGAGTCTGATAGAATGTCTTAACATATGATTTATAAACTTTAAAATTCATTGCACATTTATTATTTCTGCACATGTATATATAGTATTTGACTATTAACATTAAGAGCTGTATTATTTCCGGCATGTTTGGATAAAGACTTAAGATAAAACTTTTTTCATTTAGGTCTAATATAATTGATCTATATTGGAACTGCTTTGTTAACTCTGTAATGAATGCATTTGTGTGTGAACAGTTCCAGAGCAGATGTGAAATGGTTTCGTTTTCCTCTCCGCAAAAAGTACATTTGGGATCATCTGAAATATTCATCTTATTTAATAAGTGGTTGGTCGGCAGTATCCTATGATTAATTGATGTTTGGAACCATCTAAGTTTTGTGCACTTTGTTAGCTGATATGGTGATTTATTATATATATATATATCCCCATGAATGATCTGGTATTTCATATATTTGATTCCATTTAATTTTACCTGTAGGGATATCATCGTTTTTATTCAAAATTAAGTAGATATTCTGTGATCCTTTTTTCTGTTTTTGTATTACCTCAATTAGTGAAGGGAATATTGGTCCTTGTTTCTTTTCAATTTTTACCCTATTTTCTTTCATGAATTTTGTTATGCATGCAATAACGCCTGTAAATTGTATGAAATTTGATTGTACCCCTGTCTCTTCCACAAATTCCTCATATTTGATAAAGTTACCATTACTATCCATTAAGTCAGTGATATATTTCACACCATTATTAAACCAGGATTTGTAAAAGAATCCATCATTTGCAATATGAAGGAGTTTATTATAAAAGATAGGTATATGGTCAGCTTTTCCTTTTCCATTATCTACCTCCAACACAGTTTGTAGTTTTAATAGGGCTTTTAACACGTCCTTCCAAAATTCGTTTTTAAGATTAGTTATGATATTTTTTATATAATCTGAGCCGCAGGAAAATAGTGTGTTCATAGAAATCTTGTTTTTTATAAATAGTTGCCATTTGCTATCATCCTGTAACATTCTTCTTATCCAAGTTATTTTAAGTGCCTGCTCGAATGCAAATAAATTCACCATCTTTAATCCTCCTTCAAAATATTGTTTAACCACCACAGACTGTTTTATTTTTGCTCTGCCTTTCCACAGGAAATCATAAAATAGCGTATTAATTTCTTGTAAAAGTGTGATTCCAGGATTGGGTAGAGCTATCAAAAGATGAGTAATTTTTGGCAGAAGAAGTGATTTTATGACTGTTATTTTCCCTAATGGACTAAGTGCTCTTCTTTGCCACAGTTTAATAGAATTTTTTAAGGTTTGTATCTTATTACCGTAATTTATCCCGATTATTTTTGTTAAATCCACATCAAAAGTTATCCCTAATAATTTAAACTGACTTGTACCCCATGATAGTTTCCATCTGGTTTTAATTGAGTGTGTGCTATATTTTTTTGACCCTATCCAAACTACTTGTATTTTATCAAAGTTTGTCTTAAGGCCGGAGATATTGGCAAAAATGTCAAGCTCATTTAATGTTTCTTCTAGTGATGTTTGTGAACCATCTAGATAGGCTGATGTATCATCAGCATATTGTGAAAGTTTTATTTCTGTATTGTTGATTTTGATACCTTTTATATTTTTATTACTTCTTATTTTTGCAGCTAAAATTTCTGCACATAATACAAATAAATATGTTGAGATTGGATCACCCTGGCGACATCCACGGCCAAGCATGAAAAATGCTGATAAAAATCCACACTGTGTGACTGCAGAACATGAGTTTTTATAAAAAGTTGAAACCCATTTTCTGATAGATGGGCCGAAGTTAAAATAACCTAGGACTTTATCTATAAACCTCCATGATAAGGAGTCAAAAGCTTTTTCGAAATCAATTAGTAATAATAAACCAGGGATATGTTGCTCTTCTGTGTATTGCATTATATCATACAGAAGTCTTGTATTTTCCCCTATATATCGACCCTCCATAAATCCAGTTTGATCAGTACTTATTAATTTATTCATAACCTTTTTTACTCTGTTTGCGATGGAACCCGATGCTATTTTATACACAGTATTTAAAAGGGTGATAGGGCGCCAGTTTTTAAGAAAATGTCTGTTTTTGTTCTCTTTTGGTGTGCATATAATTAAACCCTGCTTTTGTGTAATAGACAGTTCCTCTTGCCTATACCCATAATTTATTGCCCGTACAACAAAATGTCCCAAATCTTTCCAAAATACTTTAAAAAAATCAGCTGAAAATCCACTTGTACCTGGGCTCTTATTATTTTTCATATGTTTTAATGTTTGACCTGCTTCTTCTATTGTTAACATTCCCTCTAAATTATTGGCTTCCTGTTGTTCTAATTTTGGAATAGTAGTATTAAGCATATGCGTTTCCAAATCAATATCCCAAAGATTATGGTCTTTACTTGTATACAAGTTTTCATAATATTTTGCCGTTTCCTTTAAAATTTCTTCTTGATTAGTTATGAGAACCCCATTTTCTTGTTCTAAAACATTAATTGTCTTACTTGTATAATTGTTTGTTTCCAAATTACAAAAAAACTTTGTTGGTTTTTCACCATTTTCAATAATGTTTGCTCTTGACCTTATTAAAATTCCTTGCATCTTATTTTCACGTATTTCCTTTAATTGCTGTTTCATTTGTTCTAGTTTTGGGACTGATTCTTCTTCCAAATTATCTTCTTCTTCTTGAATTTTCTTAATTAACTCTTGTTCTGCACTATTCATTGTTTTTTTCTTGTAACTTGAATATGATATTGATTTTCCTCTAATTTCCATCAAAAGAGTTTCTAAAAACAATTGATCATTTATCAAAAATTGTATTTCATCATCTGGTATGTACTCAAGATTTTCAAGATTATAAATTGGCAAGGAATATTGCGTTTTAATATCCAAAATTTTTGACCGTATTGTTTGAAGATATTCCGGATCTCTTAGTAATGAATTATTGTGTTTCCATAAGGATTTACCATGTTTGAAATTATCCATTGCAAGCACTAATGTAATAAAAGAATGATCCGACCTATAGCCTGTTTCGATCTATGTTTGTTTTACTGTACCAATTAAATTCTCTGTTAATAAAAAGAAATCTAGTCTTGCTTGTTTTAGAGGATTTTTTCTTCTCCATGTATACCGCTTGGTAGAGGGGTGAAACTCTCTGTAAGCATCAAAGAGATTATTTTCATCTATGATTTTGAGTATGCTATCCCTGGCTTTAATATTGTTTACATGTTTGTAGTTGAAATAATCTAAGTCTGGGTCTAATACAAGATTAAAATCTCCGCAAATTATGTAGGAGTCGTTTTCTAAGCTTTGTATATTGCTAAATAGATCCCTAAAAAAATAGGGTTATCTTTATTTGGCCCATAGACTGTTGCTAAAGTTAATCTTTTATTGAATATACTTAAGTCCAGGATTAGGTAATTTCCTTCAGTATCTTGCTTAACAGTGTGTATTTTATAATCCACATTTTTTGCAAAAAATATTGCTACACCTCTTGCGTTTGCTTGGGCGGCTGGGCTAAAATAGCAATTTCCATCCCATCTATTCCTTATGTATATTTCTTGACTTACTTGGTAGGCCCAACACCCCCAATGCTATATACCAAGTCCCAAGGTCATCGGCCTTCTGGTTCTGGAGAAGAAGATTTTTAAAGGGTTTTTACCATATATGGGCATGGCGGCCATCTTGGTCATGTGACCAAGACCATTTGAACAAACTTTCGTTCCCGCGTCCTAAGGAGTCTCCATATGAAATTTGAGTTTAATTGGCCCAGTGGTTTCAGAGGAGAAGATGTTTGAAAATGTTGACGGACGGACGACAGACGACGGACAGACGGACGGATGGACAACTGAGTGACTGGTATACTATTAGCTCACCCATGAGCCTTCGGCTCAGGTGAGCTAATAACAAATAACGAAAAAGATCCACAAAAGAGACACCCCCTTGGAATGGTCAGTAAGAAAATTGCTTGAGGGCTTAAACTAGTTTTATGGTACCAACCTTGTCATTAGTTATGTAGTGGATTAGGAAACATAGATGTTTGTTTTGCATGAAAGGCCCTATACTTACTTATCCATGAATCATCTCCTGAATACTGGAGCAAAATAAATTCAAAATTAAACCCTGGAGGAACCGATAACAGTCACAGCATCAGGCCCCAACCATCTCATCGATAGATAAGTCTATAAGTCGGAACCTTCATAGTCTGAGGTCCGATCTACAAAAGCAAGATTATTTATTTCTTATTTGAAACGACCTGCAACAGACAGGTGCCTGCAGCTCGTTTGATGAACAGATGTGCATCATTTGATAACATTGGTTAAAAGCAAGAAGGTGTCTGATCTTGGCGAGGATTGGTGTGACAAGCTGCTACAAGCAGCGTCTGACCAATGGGAGTACTGTGACTAAGGCAACATAGATGTAATTGACATATTAAGATTGGTACGCCTTAAACACTTTAATTGCCAGGAAAAGAGGGTTAAATATCACAGACCTTGTCTTTCAAGTTTCATGTCTGCATTCCACATAGCTAGGTAAAAGCTAAGTACTAAGAGGCATACGGATACTTCAGAAGAGGTGTCCACTTCTTGCGATTCTAGGCTGTCTATGCGATCATTACCACCGCTAGATAAATCACTTTGCATCTTTGCCTTCACACTTCAAGGGAGGACTTAAATCCAATGATGACATTAACTAAGTCAGAATAGATTATGTCATAGTCATAATTTGATTTACAGATGCTTGTTTAGCCTTCCGGTAAAATATTTAACTGAATGTTCCAAGGAGGTACTTCTTTTGTGGATATTTTATGTTTTTCTGTCTTGTGTTTGTTATGCCTTTGTGCGCGTCTGTTTATTTGCGCCTTATGGCCACCTGCTGGGAAAGGGCTTACCTCTTTGTTCTCGTTTGTGGTGTATAACTGTGAGTTTGTCACTTTCCCATTGGTATCCTAGGTCAGGTGTGGTACTTGATTTGTATCGATTCCTGATCTTTGCACCCTTACTTACTTAGGCTAGCAACAATGTATGATTTTGCAGTAGAAGATAGCCTGCACCATCCTACATGTAAAAACATTTCTATAGGCATTTTGGAAAACATAGAGAATCAGAAGATGTTTCGCCCCACAAATTAGGTCTCCAAAAAATTGCTTTTGAACTTAGGCTTGGCTTTGAAAATATAGAAATTTATAAATTGCAAGCATTATTAGAGTGTTACAGATTTTCTCCTTGCTATGGGGAAGCATCTGGGTCATTACGAGACAATCAAACCTCAAATACAAGGGGAATTATAGTTTGTTCCACAATTGAATCCACGTGAACCGCTTTGAACTTTTCCCTTGAAATCAGCCAGAGAAATAGTCCAACTTCTAAAGAAAAGTGTTGATGAACCATCAGGAAGCCAAGAATCTGAGTCGGTTCTGAATAAAACTACCTCGCATATTTCAGAGTCTGAGTATATGTTATATACATGTATCATATAGCCAAGAAATTACGCAAGGAAGCAATATCCGACAGGTTTAGGATATGGGCAGCTAAGAAATAAACAGTAGTCTGCAAAATACTTCACCCATCAATCGGGTCACAAATGTTGACCAAATGCGAGTGTTTTTTGTTTAATAAGGGAAAAGACCCAGGTAGGCTTCCTTCTACATCTGATGCATTAAACTCCACATAAGACGAGCCTAATCAGACAACTATATGGTTAAATGTTACAGTTCCATCCCCAGAACACATTTATCCGGAAACTTGTGCATGGTTGCGAGACCCCTACAGCAACCAATTGAAACAAAAAATGTTGCTGTAAGAACCTATACCTAAAGGATGTACCCAGTTGTTGCAATGCAGCTGCAAAGTCTGTGCAACATGACGGTGCAAATGTAGATCTAATCTTAGTAATATCAATTTCTTCCGTCTTGCGGCTGTGGTTCTATTACATGTGGCAATCCACTGAATGCTGTGGAAGAGTCAGATAATGAGGATGAGTTGTAAAGAAGGACACATATTAAAAAGTTACTGTTATAAGAGATGAAATATATCAGTTTTCAATTTTCTATCTATAAATGACATTCGAGATATTTTACAGTCAATTTCAGGTAAAAAATATATATGCGAAAGTTGCATAGGGTGCTTTAAAAAATAGGGACCTGGTCACACATGCATCTTGTGACCTTTTGTTTGTTTTGTTGCTTTACGTCCCAAGTCAACAGCTATGGTCATTGCGGGACGGTCAGTTCACCTAACCACACTTTTTCCTGGGCAGGCTTGAACAAGCGGTTAACCAGTAATTCGTGCACATACTTTCGCTTGTAACTGACAACAACCCTTCTTGAATGAATCAGCGGAAGGAGGAGAATGACCGTAGAAATCATTTCATGATAAATCTCCACAAAAGTATGGGACCGGACCGGGATCGAACTCACGACCCCTGGATCTGCAGTCAGACACGCATCTGTAGCCAGACACGTTACCGACTGCGCTACGCCGCCCGGTGATCTTGTGACCTTTGACCCCGATAATACGTACATTTCAAATAAGGGCATGAGCCTCTAAAATAAGAAAATGTCATTTTAAAACTGGTTGCTGTTTAAAAGCCCAGGTAGGTTTTATCTAATAAAAATGTAACATAAATTCGTAATAACACTTAGATGATGATTCTGAAATTGCAAATGATGACCCTTGACCCTCATAATGACCCTTTATGAGGTCATAAGAATTGAGTCAAATGATATAGCAATTAAAATGAAAAAAGTCAATAAGCAATGCTTATTAGATACCCCCCGCACAGTAAGAGTCAGAGAAAAAACTTGTCAAGTTATAGTTAAAACCAGCAGACTTTATTTTTGAAAAGAAGATTTCAGTATAATATGTGCAAACAAAAATTATAACACTCCTTCATGCATATGTTCAATGTGTCTACATTGTATCGGCAAAGTATCAAATTGCTCCATTAAAAGCTGTGGTAGAAGTTGATTGGCCTATTAAGGCACCATCTATGCATATACAAAAGCCATATTAGGGAAAAATGGTCTAAGTTCTCACAGCTGTCATTTTGTCAAAAATTATTTTTTCTGAACCAAACTCCTTCATGCATATGTTCAATGTGCTTACATTGTATCAGCAAAGTATAAAATTGCTCCATCAAAAGCTGTTGTAGGAGTTGATCGGCCCATAAAGGCACCATCTATGCATATACAAAAGCCCTATTAGGGAAATATTGTCTAAGTTCTCACAGCTGTCATTTTGTCAAAAATTATTTTTTCTGAACCAAACTCCTACATGCATATGTTCAATGTGTCTACATTGTATAGGAAAAAGTATCAAATTGCTCCATCAAAAGCTGTGGTAGGAGTTGATCGGCCCATAAAGGCACCATCTATGCATATACAAAAGCCCTATTAGGGAAATATTGTCTAAGTTCTCACAGCTGTCATTTTGTCAAAAATTATTTTTTCTGAACCAAACTCCTTCATGCATATGTTCAATGTGCTTACATTGTATAGGAAAAGTATCAAATTGTTCCATCAAAAGCTGTGGTAGGAGTTGATGGGCCCATGTATGGCCTATAATAGCATAAGCATAAAACCCTATATTAAAAGCCATTTAGAACTACAAAGGGGAATCACTCTGATAGAATTGGCCCCTAGCCCTTACTTTTTTGTCTAAAAAATTTGTCTTGCATATATGAACATGTTTGCAAGGTTTAATGAAAATCCAGCAATGACATTCAAGATATTAAGGAAACAAAGCGTTACAGACGGACGGACGGACACACGGACGGACAACGTGAAAACAGTATACCCCCTACAAACAAAGTTTGCGGGGGGTATAATAAAGTCACTGATATCAATCAGACAAGGTTCAATGAATTCCATCAATGTCAGTCCAAATCATTATTTTATATGCATAAAATCACGAATTTTATATACACTTAGTGACCTTTTGACCCCTTTGTGACCTTATGTAGGGTCAGTATGCTTTGTATATTGGACGCATTTATTCAAGGAATGTTGGCTGAGTTCGATAAACCAATTTGCCTTTTATTTTGCGAAATAAATATAAATACATTCTTTTTCAAAAAATTAAACTCACCACAGTATAATGCACTTGATGACCTTTGACCCCCTATTGTGACCTTATTTGGGGTTTCCCATTTGGGCAACAGGGCAAAATCAGTTCAAGAGTGTTTGTTTATATTGATAAGCCCAGTGGCACCTTATGCCCCAAAAGAACCCACAATTCGAAAAAAACATCTCTGAGAACACCTGTCTAGGTGTTAAAATTTGTCATTTGAAGGATTCCAATTAAACCATCCATTGTGCATAATGCTATATACTTATCAAACTCACAAGCATTAGGTGGTTCCAGTCAATAAGCGTAACATCCCTTAATTCTCCTTCCCTGTTAGTCAGTCCAGATAAGGAAATTCTATTTGCGTAAAATTTTAATTTATTTCTTACTCATATATTTAAACCTGTGTTTTGGGTGCTCAAAAGAACCGTCTCATTGAGACGGTTCTTTTGAGTACCAACAACATATGTTTTGGATGAGAAATAAAGAAAATAATTTTCCAATACACACTCTTATCTGGAGGCCTGGTCATTGCATTCAAATTTCCACACATTTTACAGCCTTGATAGCTCAGTTGGAAGAGCATATGCCTTCCAAGTGGAAGGTCCTTGATTTTGTTTGTTTTGATTCTTTATGTCCCAATCAACAATTTTTCAGTCATGTCTGGCAAGTTTTTCTGGGTTGAACCAGTACTATTGTAACTAAGCAGCGGATAAAGTGTCTTGCTCAAGGAAACAACACAAAGATTCCACCGGCAGTGAGACTTGAACTAGCAACTCTTCATTTCAAAGTCTAATGCTTTACCAACTGAGCCACTGCACTCCCAGGAGACCATTGGTTTGAATCCGGACTGCAGTTGCAGTCCATACCAAAATTATGAAAAATGGTACTAGCAGCTCTCTTGCTGATGCTCCCATAAAGGGGCTGTTATTGTTGTGTTTGTATTTAATGTCCCACCAACAGCTAAGGTCATATGGAGATAGGCCACAGCTTAAAGTCTCATCCCACAGACTGGTGAAGCCGGGGATCGAACCTGCTACCCCTGGATTACAAGGCAAGTGGCTTATCCACTACACCACAGCGGCTCCTATAAATGGGCTGTGCTAGGCACTAAAGTATCGGATAAAGATTATGTTATGCAGCAATCATAGCTTTACAGACTAATGTTGTCTGTTTCAAATAAGCAACATTAAATAAAGCTTCATCTTTACGTTTACAGTTAATTACCAGTCAAACCTGTATATATAAAGCACCTGTCTTATGCAAGCAATTTGGAATTATACCTTGACCACATACTTAAAACAGGTTTTACCATAGAACTATCAACAACAAATGTATGGCAAATTTTGCAAAATTCTTATGGTTGTAAATCTTTGATATTTAAACTAGAAAGTAATGAAATATTTGTACGTGTCATGGTAGATGTTCAAATATTTCAAATACTTGTTACCTGCCAAAAAAGCTTAAAGAAACAGTGCAGACCCAGATCAGACTGCTTCTGAAGAAGCAGTCTGATCAGGGTCTACAATGTTTGCTATTCTGACCAGTTTTTTTAGTGAATTCCAGCCCTGGTAACCTACATTTAGTGAGCCTGTTTAAGGTCCTACCAACAGCTAAGGTCATATGGAGACAGGGCCATGGCTTAGAGTCTCATCTGACAGACTGGAGGCACCCAGGATCCAACTCTGGACCCCTGAGTACAAGGAGAGTGGTTTATCCACTACATCACTGGGGCTCCTATCATTTGAAGACAGTAAAAGACAAGTGTTTGAAATTTTAGAACATTTATCATACTAACCTGGAATATCTTGTATAGACTGAGTGGAAATGAAGCCTGAGACTTCCTCCTCTGTCAGATAAAACTGACCATTGGGTTTAGCTTTCCTGGTAGCCATCTTGGCAAGGAGTATGTTGGAGGCTGCAAAATAACTCAGCTGTGTCATACCTGGGTGAAAGTTCAAATTTCCAAAATCCTGAACTTTAGAAATTCAAATTTGATGCCTACAAAAATTCATAGTTTCTTTTTTAAATGGTTAAATGTGTTTAGAAAATTTGAACATTAATCAGAGAAGCTTTTATAATCTCCCTAATTCAGCATTTTAAGGCTGACTTTCTATGGAAAGTCAGCCTCAAAATCCTGAATTCAGGATTAATCCTGAAAACTCTCACCCATGAACTCAAAATACAGTGGAGTACCATTATAATGCAATGTTTGGGGTCCATAAGTATAATGAATCATGTTATAAAGAGACAG
The DNA here is from genome assembly GCA_964019695.1 of Loripinus fragilis. NCBI lineage: Eukaryota > Metazoa > Mollusca > Bivalvia > Lucinida > Lucinidae > Loripinus > Loripinus fragilis. The sequence continues at coordinate 92,472,104 of OZ026527.1, read as the reverse complement.
TTGTACAAAGAAATTATAGGAAAATGACCCATTTCATGGCCATTTTCATACAACTCCTTTGTAAAATTCTATATTAAAAAATGTGGGAGTCTAACGTGACAGTTTCATATCAAGAGGTGTGTTGTAAAGGGAATGCACTGTAAGGAGTTTATGGCACTTTTCATATCATGTTTCTTAAAATGTGCATGAGCCACAGGTTTAGATAAACAAAATATTTTAGTGTAAAATTGTAAATATTTTCTTACCCAAAAGTTTTAACATATGTTTTGGGTGCTCATAAAAACACGTTTCATTGAGACCGTTCTTTTGAGTACCACAACATATGCTTTGGTTGAGAGATAAAAAATAATTTTTGGTATGCGCCTGCATGAGCAGTTAAACAGCAACTGCTGAGCTACATGCCAAGTTTTAGTCTAAGCATCTTACAACAAGCTTGAAGTGTGCAATCAGAGGAGCATTTGGCTAGACTGTATAGCTTTGCAGGCTAGCATCTTAGAAGTCATGGTTCAACCTATCAAACAATTTGTGAGTTACAGAGGAGACAAGGGCATATTGTAGACTCAACTTATTTTAACCAAAAGAAATTTCCCATCCAGATTCATGGGTGAAAGTTCAAAACTTCCAAAAATCCTGAACTTTTTAAAAATCAAATCTTACAACTTGCAGAATGGCTATAAATATCAACAATTCAAGTTTAAATGGTAAATCGCCATTAGATAAACTGAAAACAAATCAAAGAAGCTATTAGGATCTGCTTAATTCAGGATTTTGAGGCTGACTTTCTATGGAAAGTCAGCCTCAAAATCCTGAATTCAGGAATAATGCTGAAAACTTTCACCCATGCAAATTTATGGTTCTTGCATTCTACATGTCACTTTGCTGAATAAAAAATATCTGTGAGAATCAGCGTTGATAGTAACAGAGCAGACACGACCATATCACACAATCTACTACTTTCAACATTAAATAGCCATTAGCCCCAAAAATGCAATACAGAGTTAAGGTTCCTGAGCCTTGTTACTTTATAGCTGTGTAAAGTTCCATGGAAATAGCTCAATAATTTTGAGCTACAGAGCAAAACATTAAAACTTTAACCCTTTGACCGGACAGCCCTAAATGGGTACTTTTGCAAACAGTGAAGACCCAGATGAAATGAAAATATGTCATTACATCAGGGTCTGCACTGTTTGCTAAAAAAAAAAATTGATCGTCAGAGGAAAAAAAAAAAAAAATTTTGGAAATTATAACAGGGACCAAGCTGGCCCAGAATTTTAGGGAGAAGTGACTTTTCCTTGCAGGAAAATTAGGGAGAAGTGACAGTCAGATTGGGAGAAGTTATAGCGCAAAATTACGGCATTTTCTGTCAATTTAGAACCAAAATTATCCATTACACATACTCTAAGGAGAAACACGATGCAGTGGTATTAGATTGTCTGATAATGTCACCACAGCTTGCATTTGTGTGGTGACAGAATGAAAATGAGTCCCCCCTAAAAAAAAAAAAAAAAAAAAAAAAAATTTTTTTTTTTTTAGGGAAGACTCCCACTTCTCCCTGGGTCCCATTTAGGGCGAAATTTTGGCCCCTAGGGCGACTATTTCTCCCTAGTCGCCCCTAGCTTAATCCCTGTTATAACCCATGGCCCTACTTGATCTACACTGTTTTCACACAAGGCTATATCTGGAATCAGTAAGACAATTTGGTTAAAAAGGAATTACATGTAATGTCATCTTATTTGTCCTATTTTTCTACGTCATAATGAAAGAGGCAGCAGCATTCACTTACCTAGCCCAGCAGAAGCTGTACAATCTGTCTTTTCATAGATTTCCTGCCGAAGTAACGAGGTAAATTCCAGTGGCGTGGCTCCAGTATCAGACAGCAGGTCCGTGCAGTCAACCAACATTTCATCACAGCTTACAGCCTCTATATCATGAGTATAACTGTAATCAGAACAATTTTTAAAGTGTTTGATTTGTTTGTTTAATCTGATTCTTTACGTCCAAGTCAACAATTTTTCAGTTACATCGGGACAGGTTCTTCCTGGGTTGCACCATTACTAAGCAAGGATAAATGTGTCTTGTTCAAGGACACAACACAGTGACACCGGTGAGGCTTGACCGCCCGGCCCCTCGGTCTCCAGTCAAGCACTCTACCACTAAGCCAAAGTGCTCCCTTTTTTCTAAAGTGTAAAATTGAGAATAATTTCTTTCCCATCAATTTTAACATATGTTTTGGTGCCCAAAAGAACCAT